>SJYO01013871.1:56696697-56748980 GCA_006410555.1 Capra ibex | reverse complement strand
AGAGAGAGAGACAGAGAGACACACAGACAGAGACACACACACACAGACACATACACAGAGAGAGAGACAGAGAGACAGAGAGAGACAGAGACACACACACACAGAGACACACACACAGAGAGAGAGACAGAGATAGAGAGAAACAGAGAGAGAGACAGGGACACACAGAGAGACACAGAGAGACAGAGAGACACAGAGAGAAAGACAGAGAGACAGAGAGACACGGAAAGAGACAGAGACACACACACACACAGAGAGAGACAGAGACAGACACACACAGAGAGAGACAAAGAGACAGAGAGAGACAGAGAGAGACAGAGAGACACACAGACAGAGACACACACACACACAGACACACAG
This sequence comes from Capra ibex, assembly GCA_006410555.1. NCBI lineage: Eukaryota > Metazoa > Chordata > Mammalia > Artiodactyla > Bovidae > Capra > Capra ibex. Next base: position 56,748,620 of record SJYO01013871.1, on the reverse strand, counting down.
AGAGAGACAGAGAGACACAGAGAGAGAGACGAGACACACACACACACACACACACACAGAGAGAGAGACAGAGAGACAGACACACACAGAGAGACAAAGAGACAGAGAGAGACAGAGAGACACAGAGAGAGACAGAGAGAGACAGAGAGACACAGAGAGAGACAGAGAGACAGAGAGAGACAGAGAGACACACAGACAGACACAGACACACACACAGACACACAGACACACAGAGAGAGACAGAGAGATAGAGAGAGACGAGACAGAGACACACACACACAGAGAGAGACAGAGAGAGACAGAGAGACACAGAAAGAGACAGAGACACACACACAGAGAGAGAGAGACAGAGAGACAGACACACACAGAGAGAGACAAAGAGACAGAGAGAGACAGAGAGACACAGAGAGAGACAGAGAGACAGAGAGAGACAGAGAGACACACAGACAGACACAGACACACACACAGACACACAGACACACAGAGAGAGACAGAGAGACACAGAGAGAGAGACGAGACAGAGACACACACACAGAGAGAGACAGAGAGATAGAGAGACACACAGAGAGAGACAGAGAGATACAGAGACACACAGAGAGAGACAGAGACAGAGAGAGAACATTCGACAGACCGGTCTGAAACTCAAGACTCGAAACCTTTATAAATGGAATGAGAGAAGTATCTCCTTCGCTCGGCGACCAACCTACTCAGACTTTCTCAGAACGCAATGACACTTTATATTTCGGAGACTGAGTCTGTGAGGGATGAAGGAAAACATTACTGGCACTATTAACCTTTATTACAGTAATTTTACCTCAATACAAGTCCGGGAAATATCACGTTTAAGTTTCTTCACACGTCTCATAATCGACGTCTGAGGTAAGTTTTGTCAGTTTCGTCTATCAAAGACTACTTAGGTTCGGGTCGTACTTTAAAATGAATTAAACTACTCGTGCCGCGTCAGAAGAGTATACCATATACCACCGAGTTTACCATAAAACGCATACCTACCACATGAACATAAATGAGTGACTAGGCACGACACACACAGGTCGAGGAGCGGAGACTCCTCGGCGCAGGGCCGCACACACATTTCGACAGCACCTCCTCGTCGTCCGTCAGGTCTCTTCTCCTCTTTCGTTCAATGACCTCCCGTCTCTCTCACGCTGTCTGCAGCGAGACCGACCCTGGGTTCCCAAGCGACACGAGTTCCCTTCATCCACTCACCCGAGAAAGTCTTGCTTCTCCCGAAATGAGATGTATCATGAAAAACAACCAAAACAAAGACCAAAAACGATACTTGGTAAAAAGTAAAAATTTCTGAAATAACTTAAACAATGTTATAACGAAGACCATATACAAAACAAAAAAACCGGTGGTCTGGACACTGTAGAATGGAGGGGCTGGTCCCTTACTTCGGTGTCGGGGACATAATCTTCCACTTCAGAAATAGGGACCTCAAGGTCCGTTCAGGGGTGTCACAGAGCCTGGAACACACTGTGTAATAAACGTGTAAGAATGGGAGGGTCGGAGTAGAAGTCACATGCAAAAGTAAGATTTCTCCTTATAGGACTGGTAAACTTCAGAGGAGTCTACTTATAGGAGAGTCTCCCTGTCTACACGAACTTGTGTAACTTGTTCTGCCTCTCATCGATGGAGGTAGCATTCTCCTTATACAATGACTACTCTTGTAATTTTGTTTTCCCTTTTCATTTTACTAGTCGAGGTCTCTTTTGTTCTAACGCGTCCCTCTACGCACAGCGCGACGAGAAACGTCGACCCGACACCAGTTATAGGAGAATAACATTGCTAAAGTCACCTGAAGGAACCACCGAGTCGCCACTGCTTAGACGGACGGTTACGTCCTCTGGGTTCAAGTCAGGGGTGAATTCCTTCTAGGGGACCTCTTCCTTTACCGTTGGGCGAGGTTATCAGAATGGACCCTTTAGGGTACCTGTCTCCTCGGACCACCCGGTACCAGGTACCCCAGAGTTTCTCAGTCTGCACTGAATCACTGGTTTTTTGTTGTCGCTAAAGTTACAACGACGACGACGACGACGACTCAGTGAAGTCAGCACAGACTGAGACGCGTTGGGGTATCTGTCGTCGGGTGGTCCGATGGGGCAGGGACCCTAAGAGGTCCGTTCTTGTGACCTCACCCAACGGTACAGGAAGAGGTTACGTACTTTCACTTTTCACTTCAGCGAGTCAGCACAGGCTGAGAAGTTCTGGGGTACCTGACGTCGGGTACCCTAACAGGTCCGTTCTCATGACCTCATCCCACGGTAACGGAAGAGGCAAAGTTATACCTCATAACTCAATTTGTTCTAACTCCCACATAACTATGACATCCCTATAATCCTCCTCCACCCTGTCCTGCCCTATCCCTTGACCTACAGGTGTCACAGGTAACAGGAAGACACTTTCCTTCCGTTGTCTAGTAGAGATTTTCATTTTGTTTTTTTTCGGTGGAATCGAACAATGAACCTACAGACTTTTCTATGTTCTTCGTTGTGGTTTTCGCTGACTCTAACCTCTATTCGTAGGTGGACACTTTGGTTAGGTTGTTCGTCAGTGCGAGGCTATGTCACCGAAACAGAAATTTTTCGTCACCCCTCTTAACGAGGACAACTCACTCTCGTCTCCCGCCCCCCCTCTCACCTCCTCGGACGACGAAGAGTACTGTTCGACACACCAGACGAAGGCTGAGGGAGTGGTGGATCTGGTATCGTTTGAGCTTTGTTTACTTCCTATTTTATGACCGAGACCCAATTTAGAGTCGAACCGTCGAGTGACTCGACACACCGAAGGTCGTTCACTGAATCGAAGAGACTCGGGGGCAAAAGTAGGTATCCATTCCACTCCACTTCAGCGAATCAGCACAGGTTGAGAAACGTTGGGGCACCTGACATTGGATGATCCGAAGAGACAGGTACCCTAAGAGGTCCGTTATGACCTCACCCAACGGTAAAGGAAGAGGTCCCCTAGAAGGGCTGGGTCCCTAGCTTAGGTCCAGAGGGCGTAACTTCCGTCTGCGAAATTGGAGACTCGGTGGCCCCTTCGGGTTCTTATTCTCAATCATAGTTAATATAAGTATAAAAATAAATTTTACACATCATTATATAATGTATGATCCAAGACGTATGTACATATACATACACATACACATGTACGGACGGATGGACACGACAACCAGCACAGGCTGAGGAGTGGGGTACCATCGGGATTGGATTGGCACAGAGATTAGTTTAGGTACAGGGGACGCAGAGGGTACATGCGTATATAAGTGATAGTAGTATAAGTTTCGTCCCACTCAGGAGTGATTAAAATTAAAGTCCCTGAAGGAATATCGAGTCTACCATTTCTTAGACGGACGTTACGTCCTCTGGGTCCGGAGTTAGGGACCCAGTCCTTCTAGGAGATCTCTTCCTTTACCGTTGGGTGAGGTCATAAGAACGGACCTCTTTAGGCACCTGTCTCCTCGGACCACCCGATGTCAGGTGCCCCAGAGTTCCCCAGCCTGCACTGACTCACTGACTGTGTGTGTGTCAAAATTAAGAGGGGATGGACGGGAGGTGGGAGAGAAACGGAAACAATGTAAAATGACATATACAATTATGGTATATTTCATTCTTCAGTCTAGTGAAGTCGGCAAAAGTTCGTCCTAAAATGGGAGGTTTTAGTCCGTCAAATAGAGAGATCACACAATAGAGGGAAGGATTCCGTCTATGATGTCACCGAAGAAGTGTCCCTAAAAACAGTGTCCTTCTCACACCTCTCGGAAATCCCTATTACTCGTCGGCACTCATTTTTAAGGTCTCGATTGTGTCATCTGTCTCTCGGGTCGACCTCCACCTAGACACCTCCGTTCCTGGGTCCAATGGGCGACCAGGAGCGAATGGACCCTAAAAGGACCAAACTCGTGACTTTCAGGACGGAGGTTCCCAATGGGAACCAGGACCACACCACAGGTGATCTTACGTAGGAGAGGAAAGTCTGTCACAAGGGTCTCGAAGAGGGCTCTGGTTCCACATAGATCAGTGGGTTTCGAGACGAGGTGTGGTCCAGCGCCAGTGAGTTAGGTTTGATATCTGTGGGTCTTGTATAAGACCTGTGGGCTTTAAGTAGAAGGAGACGAGTGACTACGGGTCTTAGTGGTACGTCCTCTGGACTTCAGGGTGGGGTGTCAATCTTCATTACGAATCCCTTGGTTTATTAAGTCCTTCCTTTCTTACGTGTGTCGTGCTCGAGGAACTACTTTACTAGGTTGGTTCATCAGTACATACCTACACTCTCAACCTGGTTTCTCTTCCGACTCGTCGTTTCTTAACTACGTAAACTTGACACCACGACCTCATCTGAGTGTTCTCAGGGACCCTGATGTTCTTCTGGTTTCGTCAGGTAGGATTTCCTTTAGTCAGGACTCATAAGTAACCTTCCTGACTACGGCTTCGACTTTGAGGCTATGAAACAGGTGGACTACACTTCCTAACTGAGTGACCTTTTCTGAGACTACGACCCTTTCTAACTTCCGTCCTCCTCTTCCCCGCTGTCTCCTACTCTACCAACCTACCGGAGTAGTTGAGTCACCTGTACTCAAACTCGTTCGAGGCCCTCTGCCACTTCCTGTCCCTTCGGACCGCACGACACATATCAGGTACCCCAGTGTTTCTCAGTCTGTACTGAATCGCCGACTTGTTGTCGTTTTCGTTTTGGCCCAAGAGTTCCCACGACTAAATTGTGACCGTCCGTCTGGCAGGACTTCTTTACCAACGGAGATCGTCCTCCTCTTCTCCCTCGAAACAACGACAAAACAAAAAACACTTTCCTTATTCACTCCCTCTGAAGTCTCTAAGACTAGTCCGAGACAAACGTATATGACTTACGTGAAAATACCTAGGTTCAATGGAAAGTTAAAAAATTTTTTGTTTAGTCTTATATTTCTTTCTTTTACGGAGTCTCTATCCTAGTGTCGAGTAACAGATATTAACTATCAACTGGATAAGGATTCTCGTTCGAAACCACCTTCTAGCCGGCCCTGGGACTCGGTTCCGACTTGTCACACAGGGACTCCAGTTCTTATACGATGACTTTCTGGTCCTGACTGTGTTACGTGAGTCGTCTCTGGTCCCTGGGGTCGCGAGGAGTTTGGTTCGTTCCAAATGGCTTCCCTTATGTCCGACTGAGGGGACTTCCCGTTAAAAGGTTTCTACGCCGGCCTCTCCAAAGTCCGACGACGCACACCGGTGGCCGACAAAAGAGGTGGAAAGAGGTTTGAGTCAGTCCTCGAGTGGAGAACGAGTGTTGTCGTCTCTGTCCTCTCCGCATAAACTTATACGTTTTGGTATTGGGTTAAGTGTGGCGGTAGGACCATGTGTTTTCGTCACTACTCTCAGACCAGAGGAAAGAGTGAGCGTTTGGCAAGGCTCAGGTGTGACAGGTGAAAGGGGTACGTGAATCCTTCCACGTGTCTTAGTTTATCTCAAATTACGTCATAAAAAACAGTAAGAAATTTGAGTCTGCAAGTAGACCTGGGATTCGACAAAGCCGCCCGAAGAGAAACATGACAAGAGTTGAGGAAAGGGTAGACGAGAATAAGGGTTAAAAGAGAAGAACCTTAAAAGGTCTTCACATAGACAACCCAATCAGTAGAGTGGACCGAAGATATCTACGAACGGACCTACTTCGTCGAAATCGACTTTGAACCCCACAATCAAGTAAGAACCGTGGGACGGTCGGAGAAGAGGTGGGAAGACCAGACCATTACCTTTCAATATAGACATTGTGGGTCTAGGAGGGACGACCTCATGTCCGATCTCGAGGAAGTTCCCCCAAAAGGGAAACTTTTCACCGGTCCATACCCCTCTCCACCCAATCCTGACCGTCCAACGACTGTGGAACCGGTAGTCTCACACCCGCTCGTGGGGTCCAATCGTAGTGTAACGCGTCGTGACACAATGTCGGGGACGCAGTCGACCCGGGTCGCGCATGCGTACGACAGAGGAATAACATAGGTTCGGACACACTGGGTCATCTGACACCGGGAGTCCGAAGAGACAGGTACCCTAAGAGGTCCGTTCCTGTGACCTCACCCAACGTACGGGAGGAGGTCCCCTAGAAGAGTTGGGTCTCTGACTTGGGTGCAGAAGACACAGAGGACGAAAACGTCCACCCAAGAAATGGTGTTCACGGTTAGTGTTTGGACCAAGAAGACCGACTTATAAAGGGTCACGTTTCGGTCACCAATGGGTCTACTGACTCAGGAGACAACACTTTCGATAATCTCAGTGTTCCGCGGTAGCGACATGTCGACGGACAGTTAAAGTATGTATCGGTCACGAGTAGAGGTACTACTAAGCGTTGATTGTATTATCGTCTCCTTTGATTTCAGTGTTTATTAGGGACTTTGGATTAAAACTAAATCGTAAACGTCAGTTAAAAGACTACGAACAACACTCATGCCTTCTATGTTCGAATCTTTACCTAACACAGAAGACATAAGACTACCGACACTAGTAACTGATCTTGCTCGACTTTATAAAAATTAAGGTGTAGTAAAGACGATGTTTCTTTATATTTCATCCCTATTTCAGGAAAGTCCTTTATTTTACCGACCATCCATTTTCCGTTTTCTAGACTCACTATAAGTCTGTCCGATTGGGAAGATCTTATGATTCTCAGTCGGTGTAAATTTTAAGAAGAGGGGTAACAAAGGAAGAAGCGAAATTACGTCTGTTCGGAGGGTGTGGACACAACTGTTATCAAATAAGTCTTAATTGGTTAGGGTTTTACTGTAGTCAGGTCCTTCCTTTGAGTCGTCGTCCCTGATCGTCCGGTATATTGAGAAGAGGGAACGCTATGTTACCACTGGGTTTATACGTCTCCGGAACGGTCGAGTACTCGTGTCTACCTCCAGTACACTTAGCATTGTTAGACTGAAACTGACAGCAGACAGGGGTGACTGAATGGATCCTGAATTCGGACGACTTGAGAAACTCGCAACGGTCCCTTCGTTCTAACGGGTAGTCGACGTAGGTAGTGTTCCCGGAAGGTGCAAAAGGGAGACAAGACCAAGGGGGTAGCCGCAGTGGGGACTCCCGGGAGTGCAAACAGCGACGACGACGAGTAACCCTCTCGTGACGAAGGAGCAATTCTTACGGTAAAGGACTCTGAAGATTCGACCAGGTACCGAAGGTGACGTGCGGTGATTCCGTCCCCGGACCCAAGGTAGGAACCAGTTTCTTGATCTCGGATGTGTGGTGTCGATTCTGGACCGTATCAGTTTCTTTAGTTATTTACAAAATTTTCTTATGGTAAAGGACTAGGGAAGTATCTACGGTTCGTCCTTCGGTCGTGGACGTAAACCAGGGTACTTCTTTACCCTTCTTCCAGGGAAAGGGTTGAGAATATGACTATCTGTCTGTCGGTTGTCTCTGTGAATGATGTGAGTGACATAGAAGTCTCGACCAGTAGATTTGTCAAGGAAACGGACTGCGAGAGGGACCCTTGTCTACTTTGTGTCCTTCTCCGAGGGGTAGGTGGGTGACGTGAGTCTCTGCGGGTCCGTATTTGTCGGAGGCCTTCTAAGGAACAGAGTCAATTTGACTACTAAGATTTGTCCGTGAGACTCCCTTGATGGTTTCGTAGGAAACTGGGTTTATCCGGACGTAAAAGAGCTGATAATAGCAGAAAGGTAAGAGATACTTCCGAAATAGATTTCCGAGAAGCGGACGAGAAGAGGGATTTACTTGACGATCGACAAAGAAGAAAAATTTTCGACTATGTTTCACTTATTTTCACAGGTGGAACGTGTTGTCTTTCTACTCTTTATTTTCCTTCACCCGACGGATTGGGTTTCAGTAAGAAATGAGGTTTTAAAGTTGGAGAACGTATTGATCCCCCGTTCAAATATTTGTCTCCCTGGAGAGTCACAGACCACCCCGTGTGTGGCAAAAGTGTGCACGAAATAGAAGTACGAGTTAGATGTTCCTTCACCCAAAAAAGGGGCGTATCGAAACTACAGTGCCGACGGTTAGAGTCCTTCAAGACTGAGAGGTCGATGGCTTACACCTGTCTCCTCGGACCACCCGATACCAGGTGCCCCGACGCTTCCCAGTCGACACTGACTCACGTGTGTCTGCCTGTCTGTCTGTAACAATATTCTCAGATTCTTCAGAGAAGAACGTGGTGCTAGTACAGTCTAAAATGAGATCCTGGACGGCAGTCCACTCAGGTGTGGTGTGTCTGCCGTACGTCCGAAGACGAAAGTATTGAACTCTTTATGTTGTGTTAACATTAACAGAACATTACGTCAAGATATTTCACTGGGTAAATCTTTGTGTCCAGTTTGAACAAGAAAAGACCCAAGGAACTGGACCTTATGTAAGGGATCAGTACCTTAAGAGTTTCACACCGTACTACTCTACGATCCTAAACGGTGGTTTTTATCAGAAATTAAATCTTTTTATTGTCACTCACGTATTCCTTGTACTAGAAAATGTTTCCCTTCATCGATGTCGTAAGAACCAGGTTATCGGTGATTAAAGACGGTGTTTGGTTTCTATAGGGACTTTCGACTTCAAGTGGATCTAATGCCCAGTAGGCGGACATTGGAGGAAGAGACTGAAAGACAATAAATTTCATGAGAAGTGTTTACGAAATATGAGGGTCTCGTGGACTTGTATTTGACGAATTTAGAACTGGTCGTTAGTGGGAAAGCCAGTACGTACACTACTTAGACTTACAATGGTTTAAATCGAAGACCGACACTGAAGCGGTCCTAATAAAACTTGGTATTACCTTTTATTATACTTTTCTTATATATTATATATATGTATACATATGTACATACATATTGAAAAGACATGTCATTTTTAATTGTGTTATAACATTTAGTTGACATGAAATTATTTTATTTAAATTTTTTTATTTTATTTGTTTGGATAAAATCTGGACTAGTATTTAAATTCACGAAACAAATGATTAGAAATTTAATAATTTTTAATCTGGTTGCGTTTGTATTTTAATAAAATCCAACTTAAAAAATTATAAATTCATTATTGTCTTTGGGATATCTTATGAAATAAGATTAGTGGTTAAATGAAAAACCTATTACAGAATTAACAAAGGTGAACAATCTTGTAATAAATACGAACAATTTTTTTTAATCATCGTTCCTTTAAACTTTGTGTTCAAACGTACCTCCTCTGTCTTTTAGAAGTTGAGGGACATCGTTAAGTCTTTTCAACACAGTCATAAAACTATTGCTTTTCATTTCAAAGAACACTAAAATCAATCCCAAAAGTTAGAGAAAGAACTCATGCTAAAAGTAGGTAAGAAACTAAGAAAGGGTGTTCGTGGATATTTCGTTCAGACATTAGTGTTAAGTGGCTTTCGGGTCTCACTACCCTATACAAATTACATCCGGTGTCTTCGACTAGGGGGTGGGAAAGAACAAAACACTACATTAGATTTTTATCCCTATACCGGATTGGAGTATATGTAGAGTAGTTGGAAAATTAAGTGTTAAGACGAAAGTAATGCCCGTACTCCCATTAAGTCACAAATTAAAATTTACAAGATGACAACATACATATTTTGAGTACGAGTTTATGTTAGTATAACATTACTAACTATTTCTTTTTACTTAGATCTTACGTAGTGACTTATGTCACTTAATTCAGTAGCATAATTTACTGAGAAGATTTATAAACATGAGTTTATCCGTTTCTAATTCTTTCGGGAATAAACTTTTTGGTTACAAATTTTCATTGTCACAAGTGTCGTGAACCGAAATTTCTCTTGTTTGCGAGTTTGGTGTCTTGTTCACTTACGGTTTACGTGAGTTTGGGGTCCGAAGAGTGAGCGGCGGAATGTCTACGGCCCCGAGGTGGGTGCGAAGGAGGACTCTGCCCACCCTCGGTTCGCCTCGGGCCTGGTGTGGGCGAGTCCGAGGAAGTGGCCGAGACGGACAAGTGAGACGCGAGATTCGAAACTAGGGCACAGAGAAAGGTGAAAATGAAGGTCTCTGGAATGGGAAAGAGTAGTTCAGGTTCTGGTGGATGGTGACTCCTGAGGGTATAAACGTAAAGGTCTAGAGAAAACTGAAATATAAGGTCACGGATGAACTGTAGAGTCTCCGTAAGGGTTGAAGTGGAACTTCCATGAGTCTTCACGGATTATAAGGATTTTCGTTATCGTTGTTGTTTGAGTCCGGAGAGTAGTAATACACTTTCGACTGTTTATAGTAACTATAATGGACTTTATAGTAGTTGTTCCTCATAGATTTTGACTGGTCCGAAAGAAATAAAAAACTCTTAATAGTAGTAATATAACACGAGAGATCGAAAACAAAATCCGGACTTTCGACTTCTTGAAACCTAGTGAGTTTCTTTTTGTTTTTTTCTTCACCTTTTTCTACTAGAACATTTGTGGGTCCGTAAGTAAGTGTGCGGAAGTGTCGTTCGGGGGATGTACACTCATCAAAGACAAAGCTCTCACGGAAACATTCAGGTCAGACAAGGTTCAGGTTGTTTCAATCCAATCCATGAGTTGGTTGTGTTAACCCATGATCATGATATGATATTATCCAAATATTATGAAAGTGTGTTTATTATGTGTTTTTGTTTGTGTTTTTTATTTCTTTTCGAGAAATTAGAATGTTATGTCATGGATCCTGTCGTATGTCGTGTCTCGTTGTCGACCGTGTGCCCCGACCGTGTGTGTGACCGTAGAGACTTTCAGACGTCCAAACATACATCCCCTGAATGACGTAAGTCATGATAACACTTCGGGTCCCATCTTTCGAGTCTACGTTCGGAATTTATATACGTCACACACTCAATGGAAAAACATTCGTGCTCCTGAACAAGTCGCCAACTTCCGTAAAAAGTGTGTTCCAGTTCTTATTTCGACCAAAGGACATAGGTTACAGTGGGCCACACTAGAGACGACGGTGAGTGACGGTGACACCGGAGTCTCTGGTGTCGTGTCGGGGGGACACGTTCTGTCTCTCGTACCCCCCTCGAGTGTCACAGGAGTCCCTCCATGTCACCCGATGTCACAATGGTCCGTTCCTCTACAGACTGATGTCCTGGGTCTACGACCTCCGCTTCGGCAATGTTTCCGTCTACTTCCGAGTGCTGTTTGGAACCCGAGGTCCCGAAGGGGCAGGTAGGGCTCTCAGACTCTTGTGGACCTTCGGCTCTTCGTCGGTCGCGCGTCCTCTTGTTGTGACTGGAGGAGGGTGGCGGAGAGACCGGAAGTGACGACTCGAGGTGAGGAGGTCGGAGGAGAGTGGACTCTAAGGAGCGAGGAGGGTGGAACGAAGGCGGTTCCAAGTCTCTTTTGTAGGGTCTGAAGGGTAACCGAGTCGACGGTGCCCTCTCCAGCTCCTGGCTGGCATCGTCGCCGCTGTCGTTGCGTCTGGAAGGGAGGGTCCGACCTGATCCTCCTTTGCGAGCCTTCCTTGTCGTTCCTCGCTGTGGCTTATCCGAAGGGACAGGTCGAGTCCTTCCGTACTTACTTTGGGTTGTGTGGCGTCTTTGTTCGGTAAGATTGTTGTCAGAAAAGTGAAAGGGAGGATTTGACACACGGACCTTCACCCCGTCCAGTGTCCAATCCCTCCCCCCTTGTCTCGGTCGTCTTGACTTGTGCCCCTCGTCTACTTGTGCTCGTGTCCGGTACCAGTGCTCCCGGTTCGGAGTCCGCGCCTTGAGTCCGGTGTGACGGGAGGCAGGTCCCGGCGCCAGCCTACGGGCTCGAAATAGGTGAGGGTCCCTTCAGTATGGATCCCGAGTCGCGACAGGACTTTTTAATTCGCTGAGCTCGGGGTCTAGATTGCTATTCGAACGTTGTACACCAAAAATGTTTACTGTGTGCCACTACGCGCTGAGACCTCTTCACGACCGTTAGGTGTGTGTGCCACCTCTGGTGCACACTACTTGGCGCGTCGTCCTGCGTAGAAGTCCCTCCACGTGAAGTCCGCCGTTTTATGTCTCCCGCGCCGCAGCGCCTCTAAGGTCGAGGAGAGGAGCGTGGGTACACTGAAAGGCGTTCGACGAATCTTAGAAATACAGAACTAAACAAGTGAACCTTTTTTTACCCCTATTAAAGTTATTTAAATACCAACTCTCCTAATATCCATTGTATATACATTTCATGAACTTTATATCATCCATAAATTATTTACATCAATAATAATATTATTATCTGGCCCTGTTAGGACCTTTAAGTCCCACACACTCTTGAGGTGGCTAACAAAAAGATAGAGGTATATTAATAAGTTCCAGGTAGAGTTCAGGGTGGTCAAGATTGTGGAAGGTATATAGTATTTGGGTATGACTAAAGAAAGAAAGAACTATTATACTAAAATACTATATAAAATACTTAAAAGGAAAATAATGTACCTTATAATGTATCAGTGATGGTTCAGTGAGGATGTTCTAGGAAAGGTGTGACCAAATTTTAAGGGAAACATAGGTTGTGCGGTATTCTGTGGACCATTCGTACACTATTTGTTCTTGAATTAAGTAACACCAAGTTTATCATAAAAAAAAACCGGTCTGACATTTGTATTAAGCATTTATGGATCCGTAATGGACTTAATAAAAAACCTCCTTTTTACAAAGCAAAAGTATAACATGATAGTAGACATGTCTTTTACTTTTAGGATCGATGGAGTGTTTCGATGACAGGGAAATAGATTGGGATCGGAAGACTGTCTACCGTGTCATCATTTCTTAGACGGATGGTTACGACCTCAACTTCCAAACTAGGGACCCGGACTTCTACGGAACCTCTCTCTTTACCGTTGGGTGAGGTCATAAGAACGGACCCTTTAGAGTACCTATCTCCTCGGACCGATGTCAGGTACCCCACCGTTTCTCAGTCTGTACTGAATCGTTACTTTGTTATTGTAGAGAATATCTTTACTGTAAGGGAATTAGAGGGATGGTGTGTATGTGTGACGCCTGTGACTTTTTTAGTCCTAGTAACGGTTCCGATCTGAATGCTTTATCACTTTGTACATGGGAAAGGGAGTACGAGAGAGTAAGTTCACGGGTCGTGCGGGTGATTTGGGCTGAAGACAACAGTAGGAGACTGGTGATTGTTTTCCACAAGAAAGTATTTCGTTCATCCCCAAAAACAGAAATAAAGAATTAGACTTAGACAAAGAGTCGTAGTGAAAGGGTCTCTTTGAAAGGAATCAGTAGGGAGATTGACATTTCTTTTCTCAGACAGGGAGGCAATTCCTAAAGTTGTAGTCCTCATTGGCCTGTTCAAAAAATTCTATATCGAGTAATATAGGGTTACATTACTGATCATTTTGGTAAAGTTTCGACACACTTTTCTACTCCAAACTTCTGTGTTTAAATTAATAGTGGGGGAGTAGAGAGGGGTTATATTGGAATTATCTTTACTGTGAACTTCTTAAATTACTCTTTTTGAGGTAGTGTTACTATTCCTTCACTCAATACATTCATGACCTCTACAATTCTGTCGGTCTCAAATGTACGTTTGTCGGTAGTGTCTCTCATCACTCGAACTCCCTTTTTCACTGTCTCCGGGACGGCGGGAGGGTTGGACTGGTCCTTTCGTCTCCTATTTCCGCCGCCCGCCTGCCCGTCGTGCAGGCCGACCTTCGCCGGAGTGCGTCCAAGAGAAACCAACGACGTCTGACCACCTTAAGTTCCTGTCTCTCTGTCACGCTGGATCCTTAAGTCGGGGGTTCCCCCCTGAACGACTCTGTTGTTCTGTGCAGAAACGTCGCTCATCAACGGACTGTTTCTGTACCAGAACCTTCGTTCCCCAATGATCTTCGACGTGTATCTCTATGTAGCAACCGTTCAAAGCCCTTCTTACTTAAGGGTCCCACCGGGACAATGATTGACCACTTATTGTGTCACAAAGGGATCGGTTTTGTCCAATTTACGGACCGGTGTCTCCTGGGACGTAGCCGGAGTTCCGAAGTTTTTTGTTGGTGGTGGTCCCCTCCTTTCGTCTTGTTCGTCCGGTTCTGTCCCCTTACTGCCGTGTCTTCGTTCGAGACGGGTGGTCCTGGCCGTGGGCTCTCCCTCGGAGTAAAAGGCGAGTCTCCTGGTTCTTCTTTTAGAACTTCATAATTTTTTTTTTCAACTGGGAGAAATAAAAATATGTTCAAAATCTTAGTTGGATAACTAAATGTTTCTGTATGTGTGTTTTTACGACCCAAAACTAACCGTATCGTTTACCTTTGACATTTCGATGTCATTAAGTCTCTTCGCGACGGCGACGATGACGACTCAGGGAAGTCAGCACAGGCTGAGACACGCTGGGGTGTCTGTCGTCGGGTGGTCCGAGGGGGCAGGGACCCTAAGAGGTCCGTTCTCGTGCCCTCACCCCACGGTAAAGTACGCTCCTGTGTGTTTATCTGACCATCTTCTCTTGTGACGACCCGGGTCGGCGGGTCAGTCCTGGTCGAGGAAGGGCTGGGGCTCCCGATATCGGAGGGTCCGAGGACACAGGTACCCTAAAGGGTCCGTTCTTACGACCTCACCAACGGTAAGCGAAGAGGTCCCCCAGAAGGGCTGGGTACCTAGCTCGGGTCCAGAGGACACGACGCCCACCAGAGGACGTAACACCCGTCTCAAAAACGGTCGACTCGGTGGTCCCTTCGGCGGTCCTGTATGGTCCCTTCGGTCTTCATCTGCTTGGTCGAGGCAGGACGAACTTTTGTTACCGTAGTAATCCGCTTCCAGGTCCGTCCTCTTACAGACAAGTCATTCACAAGACCTAGTTGCCCCACAGGTATTAAAATCACTGCAGACTGGGGATAAATTGTCCTCAGTGCCTTATTTAAGTTTGCCTATTATCCAGAATTCCCATTTTGTGATTTTGTTGGTCTTCTAATTTTCCTCTTATAAAATTAATTGAACCAAATCTGTTTTTAAAGAACTAGTGTCTTTCGGAATCGATATTTTCTTTGCTAACTATTTATCCCAAGTAACTTTGACTCTTGAAGACTAGAAGGTTCTCTGTGTGACCTCTCTTGCTTATCCGTTCGGTATATGCACATCCTCGACGAACGTTGTTTAGGAAGACTGTCTCTCGACGGTACGCATTGCGGATCCCAAGACACTTAGTCGCTGACTTCCTCCTGTACCGTTGGGTGAGGGCGTAAGATCGGACCCTTCAGGGTGCCGTCTCCTCGGACGCCCGAAGTCAGGTGCCCCGGTGTTTTCTCCGCCTGTGCTGATTCGCTGAGTTGTCGTTGCTGATCGGGCCCTATACTCCTTCCAGCGCGGGGTCTTCGTGCCCAAGGGTGCTTTCTCCTTTAGGGCAACAAGTTTCGCACATCTTTCGTAGAGGTGTGGTAATCTGGGGCCCCTTCGCGGGCAATTGCGGCGTCATTCCATGGAGATGGGTGGGTGATCTCGTTCACGACACTTATCCTGCTCCTTAAGGTTCTCAGAAGTCCTCCACCGCGCGACCTCCGGGCGACCGACGGCGACCTTCGTATTTGCCCTTTTCGACAAAACCTCTCGGGAAACCGGTGCAGAAGGCTTCGGCCAGAATTCAGACATGGTGTTCGGTCGACAAAGGCGGACGAAAGTTACACGGATATAGACGTGGTTTCGTTGGCGTATGAGAAAGAGAGTAGTGGCGGGGGAGGCATAAATCACGGCCTGAGAGGCCTTTAGGTCTCTGGAGTTTGATAAATTTGAGTCGACACACGCTCGTTTCGAACCGGAAGTTTAGAGGACGGTGGTGACGCTCAGATCTTCTATGTGCCTTTTTTAGTTGTTACAGAAAAAGGGTGCACCACGTACTTCCGCCCGTGTACCTTTGGGTTCTCTCTTTCGTTGGGAGTTTTTAATAGAGTTTTATAGTAAACCATTTCATTTGGTTGACTTTTGGTATGTTAGTAATCCTTAACAAACATGTTTAGAATAACGTAAGACATTTACTTATGACTGATATGACTTATGACCTATATATAGGTTTAATATATCTTACGTTTTTAGTTCAAATTGTACTATATCCTCTATACTATCAAAAATTTTACTTTGGATTCGAAGACACATAATATAAGACCTTCCTATAACCGTATTAAAATTGTTTTCAATCTCAAGTCCCTTCTTAATGACTCAAAAAAGTAATACTAATGGATAGTAAAGATTACAAATATGGCGACCCATTTAAAAACATTGATCTCAGAGAAATATAAAAGTAACCTAAATCTTCACATCTAAGATAAGGTAATCCTCAGAACCCAAGCTAAGGACCCAGTCTTTCTAGGGGGCCTCTTCCTTTACCGTTGGCGAGATCATAAGATCGGACCTCTTAGGGTACCTGTCTCCTCGGACCACCCGATGTCAGGTGCCCCAGTCTTTCTCGACCTGTGTCGACTCGTCGACTCGCGTGTTCATGCTCGTAGGAGAGGGTAATTACTAACAACTGTAAGTGAAGACCGTAAAAAAAAGTCTTCCATCGGAGAGTGAAATCTTTATAAGTTTGACTCCAAGTCTCTCCAGACCAATCCTTTATGTTAGTGTGAAGTCATTTTTTTTTTTTAATAGGTTTTTGGGTAGTTGTCTATTATCGACACGCAAGACGAAAGGAAATACGGGTGACGTCGTCTCTCTGACCCCCAGTGCATTCTTACTCTTACTCCGGTCGTCGTACCGTCAGACCGGTTTCCCTTTTACCTCTCTGTGCAGTCTCGTCTCTGTTCGTGATTTCAGACACCCGTTCTCGAGCTCCCCGTGTCCCAACCGTGTCGGAGTCGTTTAGAGTTGTCGTGAGTCATCGATGTTTCCTCATTTTCCCCTGAACTGTCACCTCTTTGGACTGTTACTCGGTTCACCGTTGTAGTGGTCGTTACTCGGTTCAGTCGCACTGGTTGGGGGACTATGCGACGATAGTCCTGTGAAGTAAAAAGACTAAGAAAACGGGTTTTACGTGTTAGAGTGAGGTTAATTCTCTTATGTAACCTGTTTACATTTAATTCTCTACAAGATATTTTATTACGTAGTGAAGTCTTATAGTTTCAATTCTTTGAAAATGTCTGACTCCCTCTGATTCTTCTTTATTGTAGATCACTTTTTACCCATTTTAAGTTCATTCTAAATATCAGATCATTCATTCCGACAGGGTCGTAATTGGAGAATGAGAACTACAGATATGATACCGAAACATTCTACAATTTTAATACCCTTTATCTCACTCGTTATATTCCCTTACGAAAAAAGACAAACGTTGAAAAAGTAAGTCTTGTTTTCTCTAAAGAAAATTTTATTCACGAACGTTGTACTACTTTTCTTTTTTTAGAATTTTAAAAACTCAGGGACGACATTCGGTCTATGACAAGCACTTACTCCGTCGGTTCGGGGTGCGACAGTAAAGAAACCATCTTTTACGTGTGCGACTCGTTTGTTTCTCCTTTTCACCCCGACGACTGATGTCTGCCTTTCGTAAATTATTCAGTCGTATATTATTCATAAACATTGCGACCAACTTTATCGAGTACTTGACGAAATGGTCGTCCTAAGTTCCAAGTGTTTTGGTTCTAGACAGCACACGAGGGGAGCGGACGCCGTTTGGGAAGGTAGACCACCACTCTACCCCCGGACGTCGTTAGATAGATGTCGGAGCGTCAAGGACGGACAAGAGGACCTTACAAATCCCTAAGGTTCCTTTCAATACTGGTTGGATCTGTCGTATAATTTTACGTCTCTGTAATGAAACGGTTGTTTCCAGGCAGATCAGTTCCGATACCAAAAAGGTCACCAGTACATACCTACACTCTCAACCCGACACTTCTTTCGACTCGCGACTTCTTATCTACGAAAACTTGACACCACAACCTCTTCTGAGAACTCTCAGGGTACCTGACGTTCCTCTAGGTTGGTCAGGTAGGATTTCCTCTAGTTGGGACCCTAAAGAAACCTTCCTGACTACGATTTCGACTTTGAGGTCATGAAACCGGTGAAGTACGTTTCTCGACTGAGTAACCTTTTCTGAGACTACGACCCTCCTTAACCCCCGTCCTCCTTTTCCCCTGCTGTCTCCTACTCTACCGACCTACCGTAGTGGCCCGAGCTACCTGCACTCAAACTCATTTAAGGCCCTCTACCACTACCTGTCCCTCCGGACCGCACGACGCTAAGTACCCCAGCGTTTCTCAGCCTGTGCTGACTCGCTGACTTGACTTGACTTTCGTAATATTCTCCGAGACACCGTCTTCGACACAATCTTGGATCCAGACATTTGACGGTCGGATTGTGAAGAAGGTTGCAGGTGTTTACACGACTCATCTCAATGTCGTTATCACGTCTCCCACCTTGAACCTACGACAAAGCCTGGGTCCCTGCGCAGAGGACGAAGGTGTCCGCCTACCAAGTGGTGACGTGGTGGACCCTTCGGTGTGTCAGTTCGACGCACCCGAGTTTAGAACCGAGGTCAATCGTTGGAATCGTTCAATGACTGTAAGAGGTTCAGAACGAGGTTTACTGGGTCATTGGACCGTAGTGTATTGGAACACCCCTAGGGTAGCCAAAATTTTTGATGAAGTTTGTTACAGACCTTCCATCATCGAGAAGTGACTGGAATCGGGAGGAAGGGGTATTGTCGGAAGAGTGCTACGGGTTACCAGCACGGACGAGACTTCAGACAGAAGAGACGACTTTCCATCCTAAAACTCCTGTTTCTACCTCCGAGAAACAATAAGTGCGACGTGTAGACACAGAATTGTACCACGAACCTCGGGTCACCCACGGGTGCTTTACGAAGAAATCCTTGACCTAGTCCTATAGGTACCTATTGCTTTACCGTTTCCGTAAAGTTTCAGAAAGTGAGACTCGTCGTTTAGACCGCGACCGGTCTCCGCGTGCACGGGAGCCGGAAGGGACCACCGAGTCGCCGCGTGCCAGGCGGACGTCACGTCCTCGGCTTCCTCTACACCAAAACTGGGGACCCAGTCCTTCTGGGGGACTTTCTCCTTTCCCGTCGGGTGAGGTCGCAAGAACGGACCTCTTAGGGTACCTGTCTCCTCGGACCACACGATGCCAGGGACCCCAGTGTCTGGACTTGTGCTGACTCGTTGAGTCGTGTTCGTGTGGGAGACATGTCGCACGTCACGTGTCTTCGAAATAAGGTTCGAGTCCTACGGGTCTTCGTTCGTACTTCGTCGGTGGATATCGGTCAACACGCTCAACCTATGGATTCGATTGAAACAACCCGAATGTTGACACGAGACCCTTACCTTGAATAGGTATGCATCCCCTGAATGGTCTCGCAATCCCGTCCCTTTGGTGTATTGAATCGTAACTTTGGCCTCGTGCTCCTGTCACCTTCACTCGGCCCTACCTCGGCCAGTGTGGGCCTGGTTCTGGCGGGGTAGTGGGTCCGAGGTGTTCCCTGTCGTACGCCTCTTCCTCTGTCTCAGGAGTCTGCGCCCTGAGCCTGCCCCCTAAAGAGGTCATTTTTCGAAAACAAAGACGGTAAGGTAAGTCGAGGACTTCAAAAGACTCCCTTTTTCACTGTTCAGTTTCCAGTTCTCCTTTTTGACCTAAATAGTCATTTATGTGTTTAGAGAGTGACGACCGGGTTTATGACAAAACAAAACGAAACAAAGAGAGTGAATCAGAAAATTCAAACGTCCTCAAATTGGACCTCCTCTGTGGGACTCGTCTCTACGGACACGTTCGACCGGCGACTACGCGACACTGAGTCTCGGAGCACACTACGATAAATGTCGCGCGTCGCCCGTGGTCCGAAGGGTCCCGACTCTCCACGCCTACACTTACGTACTCCGTTCGTCGATAAAACAGACTCAGAACACAGGGACTGTGGTCAGACCTCCGAGTCACAAGAACGTTGTTCTCCCCCTTGTTTTCTGGTAACTATTTGAGTCTTCTTGAAGGTTCATAGTCTTCCTTATCTCTCTTCGCGTTACTTTTGCTTTGTGGTAGTCTCTTGGGGACTGCTCTTGCATCTCTGGAAGACCCGAAGAACCTTCGGTCCAATCCCTGTACGGGAAGGATGAAACAGGGGGCGAAGGAAATAAAAATGTGAGTATCAGAGATCGAAAATTAATTATCGTCACCAAACCTTAGTAAAGCCTAAAAACCTTTTTGACTCGTCTCTTGCGTCTCCAAGTGCACGAGGGGAGGGGAGGGGTGTCGCAGGAGTCGAGAGTCGGGGCGGCAATCGTTCTGCGCACCCCGTGTCCGGCATTCGGGCGTAGCAAAGTCAATGACGGTCATTGATTAGACGAATGAATTATGTAATTGATTTAAGGTATCGCATGGAGCTCCAGTGAGGCGTAGAGTGTAGGAGGTGTGGACCGGCTCACATATTGCGTGGGAGGTGTGGACCGGCTTACATATTACCGACGCAGGAGGTCAGGCCGCAGTGTGTCTTACCAAAGTGTCGAACTGAGCCCCTGTGTCCGACGAAGGCGCAGAGCCGACAACGTTGTCTACGGCGTCACTTGTGTCCACACGTCTCTAGGTGAGTAAGGGAAACCTATGCATGGGTCTCACCCTAACGACCCAGTATACCACCAAGATGAGAGTTTCAAAAACTCCTTGCACGATAACAGTTATTACCCACTTAGTTGGAGGGTGAGTACCACTAGTTCTCGAGGGAAAATAAATTCGAAAACGGAGAACTTGAAAACAGAGAAAAACTACTGCCGGTAAGGTTGTCCACACTCCACTGTCACACTAAAACTAGACGCACAGGGACTACTAGTCGTTGCGACGTGTGCACAAACGCATGGACAACCGATGCGCGTACGGAAGAAACCTCTTTACGTATAAATTCGGGAAACGGGTAAAAAATGACCCTACGTTAACTGTAAATTGTAATTGAGAAACTTTTGTTTATAGTACATAGTTACGTATATACACCTTAGATCTTTTTACCATATCTATTTAAATAAACGTTTCGTCTTTATTTCTGTGTTAGTCTCTCTTGTTTGCACACCTGTGGTGCCTTCCTTCTCCCCACCCCTCCTTTCCTCTAGCCCCAACTGTGTTTATGCAATAACTATGTTCCGTACTTATCCATTGATCACTCTTGGATGGCTTATCGAGTCCCTTGAGACGAGTGACAAGACATCACTGGATTTACCCTTTCTTTAGGTTCCTTCTCCCCTATATGCGTATACATCCAACCACGACCCCTTCTAACTTCCGCCCTCCTCTTCCCCTACTGTCTCCTACTCTACCAACCTACCGTAGTGGCTGAGCTACCTGTACTCAAACTTGTTCGAGACCCTCAACCACTACCTGTCCCTCCGGACCGCACGACGTCAGGTACCCCAGAGTTTCTCAACCTGTGTTCAACCACTGACTTTTTTGGTGTTACCGACCAAGTAAAACGACATGTCATCTTTGCTTGTGTTGTAATATTTCGTTGATATGAGTCCAAATTTTTTTTTATCGAGACACTCTCTCACTTTTGTCGATACAAGAGGTGTGGGTCGTGACCCACGAGCTCCTCGAGGACCGAAGCGTGTCGTTTCAGAGTTCTCACACTGGGGGAGGAGGCGCGGGTCTCTGACCAAATCAGTGACAGAGAGGTTCAGGATACAGAGACGGGTCCCGGGTAACCACGAAAACGTCGGGAGAGTTAACCACTGGCAGTCGAGTTAAGGGTGGGGAAGTCCCCTGAGACTCCAAGACCTTACCTCCGACACTGACCTGTGAGTGAGACTCGGAGACAGTCCCTCCCTCCAGGATGTCGAGCCGGAACCAGTGGGGGGTGGGGGTACGGACCAGGGCGTCGAGGAGACTCGAGGACATGTCGTGTGTGGCCCCCGCACTCTTCCTGAGTCGGAGGTGGTCTGTCTACCGGGGGCGACAGAAAGGATCTACAAATTCCACTTTTCATCTACGGTTCTTTGTTGCATAAAAAAGTGTGGGTAGCATCAACGCGGCACCAAGAGTGTCAAGACGTCAACTTTTACGACCCAGTAGGCACTCGACCCGGCTCCGCCGAAGAACCGAAACACGGTACACTGTCCGCGTGAGCCATTTCCCGGGTTCTAGTGCGCGTCGGGGAGGTCACGGCTGTCCGTTGCGGTGCACCACGAAATTCCTCCATAGGAAGGCAGAGTATGAGAGATCTCTAGTGACGAGCGAACGATGAAATGTAAGATAGTAATTTATTCCCGCAGGGGCCACCGAGTCAGTGATTTCTTGGGGGACACTACGTCCTCTAACGGGTGTCGTGTCCTTCGGGCCCAAGTTAGGGACCCAGACCTTCAAGGACCTCTTCCTTTACGGTTAGGTGAGGTCATAAGAACAGACTTTTAGGGCACCTGCCTCCTCGGACCACCGACGACACGTCCCGCAGTGTCTCTCGGTCTGTACTGACTCGTACGCGCGTAGGGAGGCCGGGGTCATCCCTTCAACCTCGGGTAGGGACAGGCGGTGGTGACCGTTATCATTCTACACCGGGCAGTCACGTCCTCCCTTAGTTGCCCCCAGAACCTGACTGACGAGATTCTGTCGCATTCTCTTCCCCCTAAACTCCCTGAGAGGACACAAGTCGGGAGACTCTCTCAAGACCTTCCTTCGTGAGCAGTTCTACTGTGACATCTTCCGTCACTTGCGTAATACCCGCGACAATAGACCAGTAGTGAAGTGCAATAGTGTGTATCTTTAATTCCTCCTAAAGAAAAAGTTTTTTAACAAGAATAAAACAAAAAACCGATGCAGATTATCGTACGGCCCAGAATCAAAGGACTGGTCCCTAGTTTGGGATACGGGGGATGTCACCTTCGAGACCTAGAATTGGTGACCTGATGATCCCTTCAGGGACTCTTTAAAAAGATTACTTTATAAGACTAACTACAGACCAGAAAAGACAACACTTAAAATGAAT
Organism: Capra ibex; assembly: GCA_006410555.1. Lineage (NCBI taxonomy): Eukaryota > Metazoa > Chordata > Mammalia > Artiodactyla > Bovidae > Capra > Capra ibex. The sequence continues at coordinate 56,725,745 of SJYO01013871.1, read as the reverse complement.
AACGTAATAACACTTATAACTCCCGAAGGACCACCGAATCGTCATTTCTTAGGTGGACGGTTACGTATTCTATGGCCAAGATAGGGACCCAACCCTTCTTGGGGATCTCTTCCTTTGCCGCCGGGTGAGGTCGTAAGAACGGACCTTTCAGGGTACCCGTCTCCTCGGGCCTCCCGATGTCAGGCACTCATCGTTTTCTCAACCTGCGCTGAATCACCGATTCGTTGATTTGCGATGACCCTTTCTCTTCCTCCCTCCCTCCCTCCCTCCCCTTCTTCCCTCCGAGACTAGGTTGAATCTCGGACTCTTCTAAATCGGTTTCTAAGATGATTCGACACGCGACTTAGTCCGAAGGTGAATGGGTCAGAAAAGAGTGTACATAACTCAGCGACGTCTCACGATTGTTAGGAGGTTCTCAAATTCCGCAAAGTGCATAAATAATATCAGTTATGTCTTAAGTACTACAATAGAAATGTGTATGTTCCTTTTATTGTCTAAAATCCTAGGTCGGTTGCAACTTCGGGAATGTAGCCAGAAGGCTTCCATTTCACCGGTGAATTGGTTCTCGGGTCACTGTGTCTGTTCAGCTCTTTTAGATTAGAAGATTTGATACAGGGTGACCGACCTAGTATAGTGGGCCTGTCGTGAACTTGCTCCGGGGTTTCTACTCTCTCGATATCGAAGAAGACACTACTGGGAGCAGACTCCGAAGTGGTTGAGTACTCTATTCGATCCTCTACAGGACCTGGGTAAAAAGTCTCCTCGTTTGACTCCGTCCCTCCTCCCACTCCCTACCGGGTGAAAATCGGTTCCAACCCGCGACGTGCGGGAGCCACTGGGACTCGGAACGAGGTGGGAGAGACGAGTCCCTCTCCGGTCGAACGGTGTCTTCTCTTCACACAACCACGCTTTCACGAACTACTTCTTGTCCTTCCCCACCAAACGGTACTTGACTCGAGCCTACCCTTCAGAAAAATGATGGTCCTGCAGGGGTCACCGGCGCCGACGGAGGCACGGGAGGAGCAACTGGAGGTGTATCCTGAACACCTACTGGAAACTATGTTTCTCCGGGAACTGACCACTATAAGGTCTTTCTAGACGAGACTGGACCGACTTCTACAGACAGTAGGGCTCCCTGAGGTTGTCCCTTAACTCGAGCATGAACTAGAGGTCAAACTTGGAGCCCTCTACGTGAAGGTGCAGGGAGGCGTGGTACAACCTGCCCGACCAGGTAAGGACTTTCCGGAAGCTCAAGTCGACGAAGAGATGGATTCTCCGTTCTGTGTCCACCTCGGCGCTCTCGACCTGCGTCCGGGACGCCCAACGTGCGACGAACGAACGATTGAGAGCCGCAGTTGTTGAGTCGTAGTCGAAGAAGGGACGGAAATTTCGCACGGGTTCGGGACAGACTTTTTTGTTTTTGGGGTACACGCCGGTGTGGAGGGGAGAAGGGGACAGACGGAGAGCGACTACGAAGCATTGATTTGAACAGATACACACAGGATGTGCGAAGACGGAGTAAAGGAGTCGTCGATCCGTAGAGAATTTGAGGGAGATAACGGCACTTCAGGAACCCGGGGTAAAGGACCTACTTAGGTTGGTAGAGAAGACCCGCGCGTGTGGACCTTGCACTCAGTGCAGAGGAAGTACTCGACCAAAGTGGCGAGATTGGGGTCCAGGACGGGAGTAACACGGTCTTCGAAGACTTGGGGCCTACATGAGACGGAAGTGGGTCGTTACGTCAAGGACCCAGACACGAGGCTAAAGGGGGGTTCGTCAGAGTGTTGAGTCTGGAGAGTGGGATGTAGGTCAAAGTTCTCAAAGACTTCGGGAAGTTTGAGATGGGAACCAGTAAACTTTGAGAGACAAGTCTGGAGGGACGTCGAGGTTTGGTCATACAATTTAGTTAGATAGTGTTCTCAACTTTTTAAAAACAGTGAAAAAAGGGGTAGGACTGTCATATTTTAGTCTGTATTTTATTTCCGCCAAAAGTACGGATTCGGAGAGAAGGGGACATGAAAAGACGGGACTAGGCTCAATGGTACTGAAGTACAGTCTGGGTGGAACGATGGCGCGTGAAGATTCCGGGACCGTGCACAGGAAAGGAGACCGACTCGCTGTCCACGACGGGAACAAGGTGGAGTAGAGGAGGAATAGACCTCTCCGACCGTAGCGCTACCGAGACATCCCATGGAAGGACTAAAGGAGTGAGTCGAAACCTGAGACGCGAAGGTGTACCGAAAGACGTCCCAGATAGTGTCGCGAGGAATGTGTAAGTTGAGACACAACATTGGAGTCTAAACAGACACAAAGGTCTTGTGTCGTCTTAAAAATCGTACGACATCTGTGAGTTACAAACCACATACTTACTTATTTACTTGTTAATTTATTTACTTAGTGTTAAGTTATTTTTGGTGAAGACCCTACAGGGACCGTCAGGTCACGAATTTTGAGGTGTGAAGGTTTGGGTGTGTGAAGTGTCGTGTCGGGTTTCCATTTTTTCTAGTGAAGATTCGACGAAGGTTCACGAGCCACGGGCGTCTGGAGGTCTCCTAACTCGAGGGGACGTCACTGGCGTGGAGACGGTGTGCACAAGAGTGTCGGCCCCGACACGACGAGAAGGATCTCGAGGTCTCGTGTGTGGGGTTGTGTCCCTGCAGGTCTTCTGAAGGGACGAAAGGGTCGGATCCCCAGCTTGGGTCCAGAGGGTGTAACGTCCGCCTAAGAAATGACGGACTCGGTGTTCCCTTCGGGCGATATCTTTCCCCAAAGGGTTTACGGGTTACTGGTCACACACACGCACACACACACGCACACACACAGACACACGCACACACACACGCACACACAGACACACGTACACACACACGTACACACACGCACACACACGCACGCACACACACACGCACACACACGTACAGACACACGCACAGACACACACGCACACACACAGACACACGCACACACATGCACACACACAGACACACACACGCGCACACACACGCACACACATACACACGTAGACACACACACACACATGACCATGGTGTCCGTGAAGACGGAGGTCTACGGGAAAAAAATTACATTCTTATCTAACAAGAGGGATTTATGTAGCAGGACTTCAGTTCCTGAAGCCCTACAGGTGTGAAACGAGAGTGTCGTGGACCCGTCTTGACGACTTGGACTATCTTAAGCACTGACCGTTGTGATATACCAGTACTTTATATGTAGCACACACACAGACACACACGTACACACACGCACACACAGAGACACACACAGACACACACGGACACACACAGACACAGACACACACGCACACACACAGACACACACGCACACACACGCACAGACACACACGCACACACACAGAGACACACACAGACACACACGCACACAGACACACACGCACACACAGACACACACAGACACACACACACACACGTACACAAACACACGCGTGTGTGTGGACACAGGAGTGACGTGTGATCGTAAGAGTATGGGAGTGGACCAGATTCAGTCGGCACGGGTGACCTTCGTCTTACTAGTACGGCTCACACAACAACTGTATCCCGTCGAGGTTTTGGACGTAGACACCAAGGAGCTACTCCCGGTTAAATTTGAAGGGTCAGACTATGTAGTAGAGGTGTCAATGTGAAAATGGGATACAAAAATTTTGTTTTCCAACATTAATCTACCATGTCAATGTAGACACACACATGTCCATGCGTATGACTAAAAGGAAAGTTTCCCATTGACGTAATCGTGGTCTTTCCGCACCCACTTTGTCTTTACTGTTTTACGTGGGACATAATGTAACGAAACGTTTCCAATATTCAAAAAAATTAAAATTTTACAGACACAAGTCTATTATATGTATGATTATTTTTACTATTGTATATACAAAGGGGTTTTGTTTCCGTTCCAGAGATCTACTTCACTAAATACACCCTTTTACTCTAATATCCTAGTAGAGGAAAAAAACCTAGACTAATCTCTGAAAGACCCTCTTTTTATCAAGTTGATTGAAACGACACAAAGATCTCTTTGATAAACGATCTCTTTCGCACAGACCCTTCTTACATCTGGGTCTTCCTGTCATTCTTTTCCTACCTGAAGGAAGACAAGGACTAGTGGGACAATCCGCGGGACACTCTTTCCAATGGTAGTGAAGTACCCTCGTTGTTTTTGTTTTAAGTGCCTTTGTGTTCCGGATCTTGGTCATAAAGGTGACTTTGAAAGATTTAATAGAAATTACCTATACCGTAAGAGGTTTTAACTAGTAGGTGGACTTTTATTTGATGAGTGGAATGAATTGACTTTTCCCCAAGCTTTGCAAAGAGCAAGGGCCTTAAATGAGACGGTAACAGGAAACTTTATCTACCGTAAGTGGTTCTGGTACTGCGTCCTCCCGAGTTAGCACGGAAAAGGTTTCTCCAATCACTGAAAGGGAACATTATTTTGTTTTTCTTATTTATGATATAAACCTAAACTTGAATCATCTCTCAACTTCTCAATGTTCTTTAAACCTCGGAAACAATTCCGATTAATGTCTAAACTCTACGGTCTTCGGAAGGGAGTAGACTCCGGTATTGTGTACGAGAACAGTTTGCTTCAAATAAAGTTTCTTATAACTTACGAAACAATGGAGATTAGTCTTCGACCGTAAGTTCCTTATGGTTCGGACAATCGACACTTAGTTGGTCAGAACATCGATCAGTATGCAAAGAATGTGTGCTGACGAAAAACGTTTTAAGATCTCAGTAGGGATGTCACACGGTCAGCGAGTCAGCGTGGGGTCAGAAGCGCCGGGGACACGACATCGGGCGGTCCGAGGAGACAGGTGCCCTAAAAAGATTGGGTCCCTAGTTTGAACTCAGGGGACGTAACGCCCGTCTAAGAAATGGTAGACTCGGTGGTCCTTTAGTAAAGGACACAGAATGAAAATTATAGATAGTCCGAAATATCAATGGTCATGGAGTGGTTAACGTTTATACAGTGGATAAGGTTTCTAGGTGACCTGGAAAGGCATACGATTCGAATCACATAGTGTTCGTATATTCGGTTGTAAACTTTATTTTTACATAGACTTTTTAGTCCTAAATATTTTGATATGGTTCTTAAAGAACGACATTTATATAACTAGTTTTACCTTGTGGTTCGGGAGAACCTCGTAAAACCTCACAACGTTAAATATCGTAAAAAAACCTTATATTAGACAGTATGTTATACTTTGTTCCCATATACTTTATAGTCTGAGATTCGGACTACTCTCGAAAGTAAAGATAACTTGAAAACCTGGTTTGTATTATGGATCGTACATTATTGTTACTACTTGTAGTAAACTAATATATATATGTACACATATATATATGTGTTTACTTACCTATTTATTTATTTATGTGTTTAATTACTGTTTTATAGCCATTGTCAGATTTGTATGTGTCGTACACCCAGGCACTACTGTCTGTCGTGACTAGTCAGATACGAGTTTTCGAAATGTTTTGGAAATGCACGGTCCGTAATAAGATCCGTGTCTCGGGGTTTGACTCCGGTCTCGTGATTATGTTTGTTTGCGTAGATCGAAGGAGGAATTGCAATTGAGTCGTTCAAATAGTTGTGTCGAGTTTATTTCAAACCTCTGTGCACCAACTGAATAGGAGTGGTAGTCAAAATGAAAGTTGGGTTCGTAACTACCAAAAGGAACAAAGAAGACGTCTGGCAAGTTTTAGTTGTCAAACGTCGGACCGAACTATGTTAAAGAGTCTTGTCACATTCATAACGACATTTTCTTTCCTATCAACGTATTGTGGTTTTTTTATCATATTCCTTTCAATGACGAATTGACCTAAAAAAACACGGACTTAGGTCCCTTTCGAATTGACTCTCATTTTAGACCGGGAACTGGGTCAAGAACGGGACTCGACGTAGGTCGACGTCGACCTTGTACGAATGCACTGACGAGTGTCGGGTACTGTCGAGTGTCGTCACCCTCAAAAAGGTCTGTCTTAGGACCCTATAGTCATAGAAGACTGTGTCTGGTTCTGTTAGATTACTTTGATTGCCCCTCGAAGAGTTCAGTCGAGGAGTACAGTCTACATTAGTAGTAACAGAGTTCGGTTGTAGATAAATGTTAATACGGGTCTAGTGCTGTCGAAACTCCCTCTCTTTTCTTGCTCTCTCCCCGGGTGTCAACAATTAGGGGAATGAAGTCCAGGAGAGGCATTTGCGAGAGAAATGCGAAGATCCCGATATCTTCTTTTATGGAGGCTTTATAGATACTATGGTTCTACCCGGTGTGATTCAACGTTTTTGAGACTATTAGGTTTAGAACAACTCATATTCTACATCGGACGTTGGGTCCGATCCCTTCTTGTAATCCTTAAGTTCCGACGTAGAGCGAAGTGGGTCGACTGTAAATCCAAAGGAACGGGTCAGCGAGTCAGTACAGGTCGAGAAACACTCGGGGTACCTGACGTCGTGTCGTCCGAAGGGACAGCGAGTGGTAGAGGTCTCAAATGGGTTTGAGTACAGGTAACTCAGTCCCTACGGTAGGTTGGTAGAGTAGGAGACAGAAGGGGAAGGGGAGTGCGGAAGTTAGAAAGGGTCGTAGTCCCAGAAAAGTTTACTCAGTCGAGGAGAGTAGTCCACCGGTTTCATAACCTCGAAGTCGAAGTGAGGAAGGTCACTTATAAGTCCCAACTAACTGTAGATTCAGTGTGACCAGTTTGGTTTCGACACAGTGACTTAAATCCTAAAGTGGAGTGAGCGACGTCCTATTATATCGTAAATTATATGTCCTTCTACTCAAATCTATCCCAAGTTTAGATCCGAAACAGTGAAATACAGACACCGGAAACATCTTAGACGAAGTACTAACATCTTAACTATTGTTAAAAGATTGATGTAGAATGTCCTGGCACATTCCTTATCTACTCTAATTCATCTTACTGGTCGTGCATTATTTGTGAGTCATTTCGACATATACGATTACGGTAACCTTTCACCGGAGGGATCACAATTTTAAACCCTTGACCTTTCTCGCATCAGATTGGGAGAGTAAAATGTCCACTTTCTCTAAACAGGTTTCAGTGCGGAGTCACCCTTGTCGAGAGAACCGAGGGTCGAGTCACACGAAAGGTAATTGAGAGTTGTAAGACGGTAATCTCTGGAAACTTTTTCTCTACTCTGTATGCAGAACAAAAGAAAGACCAAGTATTCCCTATTAATAATGGTTTAAACAAAACACGAAGTAGGAACTGGAATGAGACCCTGTTGTAGCCGACAAACGGCCTTCAATGCACTGTAAAGTGTTGGAATTTATCCTCAAACCATTTTCGGTAAAGTGACTCCGAGATAGAGGTGAGTTTACATTAGAGAACTTCTACTTGTAGCACACTGGGAAGAATGGGAAGTAAAATAAAATATTACACTTTAAGTCTCCCACGGTTCTTTCGACAACTGGAGACAAGCTTTCCCTGAGTGGAGTACCTTACGGTAGTGGAAACAGGGCATCTCAGACAACCGCTACGACTCCCACATCAATCTCAGACCGGCTAACTAGACCCTCTTTTCCCGAGGATTGAGACTCACCTAGGAAGGTCGAGCCAACGTGACTTCGTGGTCATTTATTTCTTACCTCGTAATTTAACGACTAAAGAACGGTAATCTCTCATATTTATTACACTTTGTTATTGGTCTGTCGTTCTGTAGACGGAGACTTATCTTCCCGCCACTTGTACTCGTTTCGTCCTCGACCGTTCGGCTTTCGGAAGAGGAAGAGGTCTGAAGGAGAGGGCGTCACTGGAGCCGTGAGACCCTGAACCCGACGTCTGGCGCACGTCTTAACACTTGATGGCGTTTGTGTGTACCCGAACAGCCGAGAGCTCCAAATTAGGTTTTGGTCTGTAAGATTACTTCTCTAGGATCACCCCGAAGAGTCTCGCTGCTAGGCTCAAACTGACAACGGAAACTTGGATTTCTTAGTAAAAGGAAGAGATAGCCAGTACGAGGAAAGTTACAGAAGTAAAAGATACACTAGTGAATTAGTTTATGACTCGAGAAATAACTTGACTGGACTGTGTGGGTAGACAGGTAGTGTCTTCGTTAAGTAAATTCGTACACCGAAAAATTTTTAAATAAAGAAAAAATTAACTTCCTATCAACGAAACGACTTAAACGACAAAAGACAGTCTGGAGTCGTACTTAGACGGTGTCCATGTGTAAATAGGGGAGGGAGGACTTGGAGGGAGACGAAGGGAGGCGTAGGGTGGGAGACCCAACCATGTCTCAGGGACAAACTCAAGGGACCCTGTAAGTCGTTTAAGGGCAACCGATAGGTAAAACTATACCAGTACATTCAAAGGTACAATGAGAGAGGTATGTAGAGTGGGGAGGAGGGGAGAGGGGCACCGAAACTACTTAGACTTAAGTACCTTTGACATCCCAAGTACGGATATAACGGGTTTCACTTACAAGGGTTTGATACCCGAGATTAGAGGATTGTTATTCCCAGGCACTCCGTTCGTGAGATACCGAGATCCGTAGTGTCAGTTCGTATACGCACCGTCAAGATAAACTAAAACTGCAGTTTTCTATGGGAAAAGAATCTTTCTTGTCTCTGGCGTCGGGACCTCGTGCGCCAACCCACTGTAGTCCGGGACAAAAGGACGATATCTTAATTTTCCATTTCGTAGCCCAGGACAGAGTCAGGGGAGTAACCGGACTTCTGGACTGGGATGCATCTTCTCGGACCGCCTGAGTGGTACCCCGTGTCAGGTATTCTCTTGTCGTTCGACTTGCTCCTGCTGTTTGAGCCCACTATTTTAGACCCCCGAAGTGACACCAACAGTGATAGCATCGCAATTAGGATAGCCGGTCAGTGGGAGTCCTCCTAATTTCCTCCTTTGGCTCCCAGGTAGCGAGCGTGCAAATACTTAGTCATTTCATGAGACGGTGAGTCGCGGACCTGACGTAATAAAGAACCACGAGAAAATAGTTTCTCGTAAACTGTCGAGTCGTCTCTATAATGGTATGGAATCGGTTCAGGAACTTGAGACCAGGACTACTAAGGTGTCATACTAATTTCACTTCGTGGATCTTTTTTTACTCTATCTAACCGTAGTCTTCGTTGCATGTCAGATATCTCCGATTGTCAATGTTCAAAAAGGTGAAGTCTATTTCTGGATCATTCTTGATTACACATTACTACAATATAAGGTTTAGGACTTGATTCGGAAACGTATAGAATGAATTAGGAGGGCTGTTGAAAATCTCATCTGGGATAATAGGAGTAAAAGACGATCCCTTTGACTCAAGTACTCCAATTAGGTGAACCGGGCTGGGCGTGACGGACAGACCGGGGTCCGGGACTCGAGACCGAGTGTCTGAGGAGCCGGGGAGGCGGTGACAGAGGTCCGGCCGTGACTGTCGAGGAGGCCCCGACGCGTTTACGACGTACAAAAGGGTCATTTAATAAATAAATTTACACTCTTTTATGATTTTCGCGTAGTTTTATACCTTATTTCCTGTTCGTTATTATTCTACACGGTTATTGGACCCTCAACAATTCACTATAGGAAGGTCTGAAGAGTGTCCTTTTTTTTTTTTTTACGAGGAGACAGGTACCTTAAAGGGTCCGTCCTTATGACCTCACCTAACGGTAGAGGAGGAGGTCCCCTTAGAAGGGGTGGGTCCCCGGCTCAGACGCAGAGAATCCAGAGGACGGAAGCGTTCGCTAGAAACGGTAATCCCGGCGGACCCTTCGGCATATATGTGTGTGTGCATATGTCTGCACACTTACGTATACATGCGTACCTGCCGCCTTTTGGTGACGTATAGTCGACACAACGGGCAAGAGAGGATCAGAGTCAAGTCGGAGACAAAGGGGTAGACATTTTACCCCTATTGTCAAGGATGGGGATTGTGTGTCCCGAAGTCTATGTATTTACTCGTGACATTTTTTGATCTATTGAAAATTTGTCAGAAAAAAAAAAATGACTTAAACCGGTAAAAAAATTCGAGGTAATAAAAAAGTAAACCTTATATTAATAAGATGTTATGACACAATCAAAGACTATCTCTGGGTAAAATAACATTTAATTTGAACATCTCCCGTTCTTAGCATGGCATATGCACAAGAGACCGTACAAATTTAGTGACATTCCTATCTGATACTTTCGTTTAAAGTCAGTAAATACACACTTTCGCGACTACCGTTCTTTCTCTACCTCGTACCGTGCGTAACACCATAAACGTGGCATTACATGTCGAAATAGAGTCGATAGTCTTCATTCTTTATACGAAACGGGTGTACACCAAGAAGAAAGTGTTCTGCCGTCGCAAAGGACCCATATCTCCACTTTCAGTAGGACTCCTTCTGGGGTCCGGTGGGTCCTGAGGACGACACGGGTCATGGAAGAGGTAGACGCGACGCGACAGGGGAGACCGAGGGTCCTCCTAGTATGACTCTCGTATTTCTTCTGAGTCGCCCCTCTTCTTCTGTAACAGAGGACGCACCAATCTCGAGTCGAGGAACTTGTGTAGGTCTGTTTTAAGTTGCAAACGACACGACTCCCTCAGGTAAAATCCGTTTCGGGATGGACTCTTACCTTCCCTTTTTTTATAGAGTCTACATGGACCTCCGTTTCGATTATAGCTCGTAAGTCAATACTGTAAGACACGTACATTCGCAGACTCGGGCGACGAAGTACTTTTCAATGTCGGACAACAGTGTGAAAGACTCCTCGATTATTTACGATCTTACCCCCTCCCCGGAAGTGTCGTCAAAAAATAAGAGTACTTCTCTTCTAAATAACAAGAGAAGTTGGTCCTGAAGTTTCGAGAGAGAGATAGCAAACACATGTAAATTTTCACTGCCGATTAAAAAGACCTCGTTTTCACGTCTTCTTTGTCCTGGGGAACCGAGAACAAAAGGTACGAAATTCCTGAGAGGAACAGGACCTTAAACATGGCTTTTCAGGACCTCGATGTGTCGGGTCGGTTTTCTCTAGGAAGGGTCGTCGAGGGCAGGAGTGTCGGAGGTGGGACAGTGAGGACGTGTTCGTTCCACCCTCTGTCACCCCGCTTGAGCCTACCGCAAGAGACGTGTAAAGTGGAGGAACCACTGGGAATAAAGACCAGAGGAGGTGTCTTCATTCCCCTAGGATCGTTTATCCAGTACGATAGACTTCCACCTGGTTCGGGAGTCGGGGCGCACTGTAGTCCTTTTTTCCTCCTTTCCTCCTCCTTTTCAACTCTCCTTTCTTTTCTACGACCTTTCCTCACAAGAGATACCTGTCGCCGTGTAGTCCTTCCTCGGGCGTTTGCGGACGACTCGTGGCGGCTCACGTCTCTGTCGGCTCGACGTGAGACCCGGAGTCCCTACGGGGTGAAAGACCCGGAGGTAACGGTCGTTTGTGAAAGAAGGAAGTTGAAGGACGGGTAGGAAGAGAGAGCGGGTAGTGGCCGAGGAGGTCGGCGCGGAAAGAGTCGGAGACGTGTGTCATCGCGCAGTCCTACGTTCAGAGACGGAAGACACAACAAGGTCGAGTCAACGAGTCAGTGCAGACTGAGAAACGTTGAGGTACCTGCCATCGGGCGGTCCGAGAAGACAGCCACCCCAAGAGGTCCGTCGTTATGACCTCACCCAACGGTAAAAGAAGAGGTCCCCTAGAAGGGTTTGGTTCCTAGATTGGTTGTACAGGACGTAACGTCCGTCTAAGAAATGGTGACTCAGTGCTCCCTCCGTGGGGGGAGGGTCGGATCAGAACGTGAAAAATTATATAAATGGTGTATATAATATTTAGACACACAAAATACGTAATATATATGTACTGAATTACATTTATATTCGTTACAGATACAAATATATTTATTTTGTGCATATACCTGATATGCGCATAGATAACGGATTGGACGAGCGATCTTATGTTAGAGGTAATTTCGTTCCTCAAACGAAAAATACGAAATAAGGTCGTGGTCAGGACTGGTTAAGTGATTTATAGATACTATGTGTCTACGTGTGTCTTATGACTCCTTCGAGTCACCCCTGTCTTGATTGGGTTCTCAGGGTCCTTCTGAAGGACCTCCTCCGTTACAGGATTGGGGGGAACTTCTTACTTTGTTCAGTGGGTCCATATGCGTATTTCCTTCTAGTAATGACTGTCTTCCGTTTTGTACCCGTCCCTGAGTTTTAGGACTTTCTCTTTAAACATAGTACACTGACGTTACTTCCTCCGGTTTCCACCACCGATCCTCCCGGTCTCTTTCCCGTCTTTACAGGGCCTCCGGGACGTGTGGGGTGACTCCTCTCTAGTCTCCCTCGGGCTCCCGAGTGTCTCAGTCCCGAGGTCCGACGGACGAACCTCGAGTACAACCGAAACCTTCGAGAGCGAGAGCCAGAGGACTGAAGTTAAGAGAAGAGTCTCCAGAGGACGGGAGGGAAAGGGTTCGACGAGATTGTCGGTGGCGACTTTGAGAGTGGGTGTTAGTGAGGTCGTTCGTGTAGAAGGGAGAAAGTCTGTGGAAGTTTAAGAGGGGTGTATCGTGTAAAAAATTTTTACAAGTAACGGACGACAAGTCAGGAAGGGAAGGTAAGGGGATAAGACACGACTCTCTACCTAAAGTTCCACATCAAAAGTACATCTTACAGGAAGTCTTTTCCGAAGGGTGAGGAGTTCTTATTCGACACTAACCAAGTTCGGTTAACTCCGCAAGACACAGGGTGTAGTCACTCTTTTCTTGTCCTTTCGTAGTTCAGTGAGTCAGCACAGACTGGGAAACGCTGGAGTTCCTGGCATCGAGGAGGTAGGTGCCCTAAGAGACCCGTTGCTGTGACGTCACCCAACGGTAAGGGAAGAGGTCCCGTAGACGGGATAGGTCCCTAGCTTGGGTGGCGAGGACACAACGTCCGTCTAAGAAATGGCAGACTCGGTGGTCCCTTCGGCATCGACATTTTTCAAAATGAACACTCTTATTCTAGATTGCGTGTCGTACCACTGTCACCACTCGTCGTAACATGACACACGAGTCTTCAACGACTCTTACCTGGAATTCGAACAAGCAGTATGTGGTTTCTTTCCAAGTTGACACTCCACGTGCCCACACACGATTCAGTGAAGTCAGCACGGACTGAGAAACGTTGGGATACCCGACACCGGGTGGTCCGAGGAGACAGGTGCCTAAGAGGTCCGTTCTTATGACTCACCCAACGGTGCGGGAGGAGGTCCCGTAGAAGGGCTGGGTCCCTAGCTTGAGTGTAGAGGACGGAGAGGACGTGACCGTCCGCCTTAGAAATGGCTATCGTGGCGGCCCCTTCTGGGTAGTGACGTACAATTTGTATATGTCAATAAGAACAGTCAGTAGGAAGTTATTTCAACCCCCGTCTTTATTTACTTATTTTAGAATCTTTAGCCTTCCGCACCGTTTGGAACGGTCATTCTGTTGGCTGAAACGACGTTCTGGAGACCTTTTAAGGAAGACTATTCTCTGAGAGTCCTCCTTTGGTTGGGAGAAGAAGCAAAATCCCAACAGAACGGAAGTACACCGGCGACCACGTCGTCAAGAAACATTGGTCCGGTCCCACAGTCTCTACCTTTCTCAGACTCAGAGCCTCCTGTGTGGAAACTCACCTACGTACTCGGTGGACCTAGACGGGGGGCGGAACCCTGAAAAAACAGGACATTCTACTATTGAAAAGGAATAACAAGTTCGGTAGAATCAACTCAGAAGACAAAGAACGTCGATCTCCGTAGAGTTGAGAGAAATCCTTAACGAAATGTGTAGGAACAGGTGTCCCTGGTTGATCTGGTGACTGGCGACGCACGAAAGGACGTCGCAAAGAAAGTAATCAGGGTGCCCCTCGACCTTGCTGAGGTAGGAGGACAGAGTAGAAGATCTGGTCGCCGAGGGTCGGAGAAACCGTCGACCGTAAGACCGATTGCGGTCCCTGGCCAAAGTACCTCCTGTTACAAAGGTGCCCGGTCCCACCCCCGCCAAAGTCCTACTAAGTCCGCGTAAATAACACGTGAAATAAACCTAATAATAATGTCGTCGAGGTGGAGTCTAGCGGTCCGTAATCCGGACCTCCAACCCCTGGGATAAGATCTGGTGTCGACGGGGGAGAAAGCCTTAGGATCAGATCCAAATATAAGAGATCCGACAACTCCGTCCCCCGGCTCGACGTAGACGTGGACACACATAAATAAAATCAATGATTGAATGGAACAAACGGTGGGTACGGGTGGCCTCGACTCGAGAGACCTTCACGTAAGAGACCGACGACTAAGTCCGCCGCATATCTCGAAGAGTGATCGCGTCGTGAAGTGTGTGACCCTCGGTTTGTCTCGGTTCCCGGTTTCGGAGCCTTGACCCCGTCCCTCCTCTCCCGCACCGAATCGTAATTAGTCCGTCTCTCCGACTTCCGCTCGCACAGTGAGCACCTGAAAGTTTTATTACCGGGTCCTGTAAATACACCAATTTTTCTACTGGTGTGTAGGGACAGTAGCTTTGAGTAACAGGATTTTATTAGTGATTCCTTATCTACAATGCACAAGGTTAGTAGTCTGGTGGGTCGAACCAAAGTACCTCAGACTGTCAATGCATTGTGGCTCGGACCTGGCATGGGAAGAGACGAGAAGGGCCCAAAAACTTCGATATTGAGTTTCCAAACCCACTAGAATGGATTACTTTTATGATCATGCACGGAAACTGTTCTACGACAAGGTGCTCAATTAAAGTCATGTCGAGAGACATTGTACGGACTATTATTGTCATAGAGACCTTCGAGAAACAAATCAATGAAATTATTGTAAAGTTATTGCTTTCGTGTAAGGTATTACTTCGTACAGGTTCGGTCCGTGTGAAGTATTCCGTAAGACCGATTACGGTCCAAGACCCTACGTTAAAGACTAAATAGTCGTTTATACTCAAATACGAAGAATTTAGAAACAGAACAAAAGTAATACTTTGTTGGACGGAGGTATCGCAGCGACGGCATCGGGTCATCAAGGACCTTGTGATCCTTCTCAAACCTTTTGTGGTAGTCATGAATGACGGGACCAAAACGACAACAAGTCACCGACTCAGCACAGACTGGCAAACATCCTGACCTCGGGTGGTCCGAGGAGGGAGGCACCCCAAAGGGTCCGTTCTTATGACCTCATCCAATGGTAAAAGACGAGGTCCCTTGAAAGGACCTGGTCCCTAACCTGGACACGGAGGATGTGGCCATCCGGTAAAGAAATGGTGACTCGGGGTCCCTTCGGGAAAAACACAAGTCCGTGGAAGGAAAGTAATTTGCGAGGTACACAAACACAGACGAAAAATAAGTATTCGTATTTTTTAACTCCGTTAGTGTAGAGAGGCAAGAATCGTACTCGGTAGCAGCCTGACGTCTTCAGTAGGAGAGGAACCGAATAATGGAAGTTGGGTTTCTGGGGGAAAGAGGAGGTAAGGATATCCTCTGTTTTAAGCAAATTTTCGTACAAGAAGATAAATGTGTAAGTACATATTATGACTAAAGAAATATTTACGTAAAAAAATAAAAGTTTTCACTCGAACACAACTAAAAAAATGAGTCACAATAAAAACAATCTAAGTAGACACCCCTGAAGGAACCATCAGGTCACCGATTCTGAGGTTCGAGGGTTACGGAAGTCGTCCGTTCAAACTTTATACCAGTCCCTTGATCTGGGGAATACGGAGTTGATTCTCGAACGAACATCGTTTACTTTCTAGGGTGCACGACGTTGACTCTGGACACATCGGTCTATTTACTTATAAAAATTTTTCTAAGTAGGTACAATGAGACTTTTGTATTCGACAGTGAAGACCCATCGACACGAAAATACGAAAGTGGCGTGACCACACAGGTGGGGAGTCCCTGTCTGTGGGTCACCGGAGGATCGGGTGTGGTAGTGTTTGTGACGACCCCCGTAGCGGCGGACGTGTGAGGGAATGGGTGGACCCACCCTCGAAGAAACATTTCCTTCGTCGACCTAGTGTCCCGAGTCCATACGCAGTTAGTGGTGTCTGTGTAATGAGTCTGAGACAGAACGTCTTACCCAGTACAGTGGGACCACAACGTCTACTCTGTCATTCCAGAACCCTTAAGTGTTAGATGGTGGTACATTTATACCCAGGTAGAGAAGACTTCGGATGCGAGAAAGGTGTACGACAGTGTATGATAAGTACAATCGTAAAGAGACACACACACACACACACACACACACGTGCGCGTGTGCGATCCAGCGAAGTCACTACAGACTGAGAAACGCTGGGGCACCTGACGTCGGGCGGTCCGAGGAGACAGGTACTCCCAAGAGGTCCGTTCTTGCGACCCCACCCAACGGTACGGGAGGAGGTCCCCCAGAAGGACTGGGTCCTTAGCTTGGACGCAGAGAATGCAACGCATCCGATCAGAAGTGGTGATCTAAATTGTGAATGACTCTCGTCCCGTTTCAATGGACCTTTACCAGTCACAGAGCGTGTCAGTGGGTCCTTGGTTATACATAATCGTTGTCCCTGTAAGGTATGTGAAATGTTAAAGACCAGAGTAATTGTAATGGGTCAGTCAAAGTCCTATTTCCTTGGGTACCTTGTGTCTTCGAGGTTCCGTGTACCTAGGGTGGTTTCTATATTCGATGTCAGGTACCTCAGTGTTTCTCAGTATGTGTCGAGTGTGTGTGTGTGTGTGTGTGTGTGTGTCTTCTGCGGTGGGTCCGTCGCTCCCGTTCAACCTTCACAGGAATCACCATCTTCCTGAAGTTTAATTTGGAGTTTCTGTTTCTTAGCGTCTGTAAAAGAAAATCACGTGGAGAGATAAACGAAAATCCTATTTTTTTTTTTTAGGGAGGGTTCGTCATCTCGACACAGTAGGCCTTCGACAGTACCCCTTTTTCCTTTCTGTCCCTTTATTTTCCTACGCGTTCCGACGTCGAGAAGATCCAACTCTTTCCCTCCGAAAACAAGTCCTTTGTCCTCCTCTCTTGTACGGAATTTCTCCTCGTAACAACGACAACCCAGAGATTGAGTACAGGCTGGACACTGGAGTACTGACACCGGGTGGTCCGAGGAGACAGGTGCCCTAAGAGGGTCTGTTCTTGCGACCTCACCCGACGGCAAAGGAGGAGGTCCCCTAGAAGGTCCGGGTCCCTACCTGGGACACAAAGGACGTAACCGTCTACCCAAGAGACGGTGACTCGATGGTCCCTTCGGGGAGTCTTCCCCTACGACTGTTGGTTCTCTAACGCTCTTCTGAGCCTCGGTCCCACGCAGGGAGGCCCCCTGTGTGTAGAGGGTCCCACCGACTCTGTGGTTCACGAGGTCTGACCTCGTCCCGGGCCGATTTAAGAATTGGCAAAGTGCGTTGTCGAAACGATCACGGGGGAGAGGACGGGATTTAGTCCCGATTAGGAAGTGAGAGTCCGAGACAGGAAGTCCGAAACATTTAAAGTGTTGCACGAACAACTAGGATCTTCGTCATCCTTGAAGTCCTACCGGTGGGGTAGTGTGTCTGTATTTGGTACTCTAAAATGTAAACCGATGTCTTACGTGAAAGTGGAACTCTCTGATTACCATTTCGGGATTCTTCTGTAAATCTGGGTCTTTTGATTTTCCTAAGAAGGGGTGTGTCTTTCAAAAATGATTCCGTAAAGGTCACTTCGATTCCAGGAGACTCCTCGACTCTTCCTGAAGTAGTGTACCTCGACCGTCGGTACGCACTGGTCGACACAAGACTTATTTGCAATAATCCCCCAAATATTTTTTATAGGTGTCTCACGATAAAGCGACTTGCCTAGTCTTTAGACTTTAGTCAAAGAGGACGGAGTCTCTGAATTTTTACGTGCGATAGTCACTGTAAGTCGGGCCGATTCCATGTATACTTGTTTTTGGTGGGAGTAATTTCTCATTCAAAGGGGGAGTAAAACCAAGTACCGTTGAGACAAGTTTACGACAGCAAATAGCGGAAATAGACAAGGGGAAACTGTTCTTCGTGTCGACTTTACTATTTCGCGTTTCGATGAAGAGAAATGGAACAACAAAAAGCCACCACTTCACCTGTCAGTCCGTCCTCTATACGTTCGACGCAGAGACTTCTCCTTTATATTCGGAAATGCAAGACGGGGAGGGAAAGTGGAACACGACAATCACTGAGTTGAGGTGGACGGCCCGCCTATCCTGTCGAGACTCCTCCTTTAGGAAGACTCTCCGAGGTCTCGACGCGACCCTCCGGGAGTCCTTTCCTGCCGATCCCCCTTTAGGAAGACTTTCTGGGGTCTCGAGAGTCCTCCCGGTGGTCGGACTCCACACCGAGGGCTGCGACCTCTTCGTGTGTACAGTTGGAGGGAGGTGAAACGATTACCCCTTCGTAACAGCTCGGATTGGAGACAAGTTCTCCTATTCGACAGAAAGAGTTTTCTTATTGAACTTGCGTAAGTTCAGGTACCACGGTATAAGTCGTGCCCTTCCTATCGACCTCAGTCCTCGTACGTGTCTCGATGAGGTCTCCTTCGAGAGGTCGGCACTCGTTTCGACGGACTGGACTCCGTGCAAGTAGGACTCTAGAGGACTCGAGAGAACGTCTTCGTTAGACGACCGTCCATCAAGGACAGGGTATTTTACTTGTGTTCTTACTCGAGTTCGTTCTCAATAAGACACCAAAAGTAAATTTTCGAACGATCCTCGGCGTTCGGTGGGGTGGAGTCCACTCAATCTTCCACACTGGGTCACGGCACATTCTCTCCGATCTCTACTGCGTACTTTTGACCCCGTTTTTTTGCTACAAACCCTGCTGTCAGTGGCCCCAGTCGCGGAACTCACTTCCGGGGAGGGGGGTCCGAGGGGCCGGCCACTGCAGGTCCGACGGTGACTGCGGTGACGGGCCTCGCCTGGTCCTCTCGACTCGACGTGGTGTACGTTGTGCCCCCGCGAGAAGTACCCCGAAAAGAGAGGTAGGAACCACACGTTGTGCAGGAGAGAGTCCGTTTCGACGTGGGAGATGTCTCGGTCTTGTTCTTTTCGGTCCGGACTTTCATACGGGGATGAGGGGTGACAGGGGTACTCTAAGAGGCTTTTTATGAACACGTGTTGGTAAACGTGTCTTAATCTCTCAGGGTTTGGACGGGGCAGAAAGAGACGAGTCTCTTTCACGAAAGACTACCCGCGGGGAAGGGTACGCCTCAAAGACAGTAAACCTTAGTAGTATAGGTTGCAATTCCGACTAAGAGGTAGAAAAGTAGAACGAGACTAGATAAAAAGAACAACAACTTTAAATCAACTTAATGATACAACACCATCAAACTCCCGATGTCGCTTCACTGAGTCTAAAATATGTACATGTATATATATATAAGAAAGAAGTCTAATGAAAAGTAATATCCAATAATACTCTTCCTTTACCGTTGAGTGAGGTCATAAGAACGGACTTTTTGAGGTGACTCTCTCCTCGGACCGCCCGATGTCGGGTGCCCCAGCGTTTCTCAGTCGGTACTGACTTATGTGTGTTACTATTCCAGGGGCACGGATAGTGGACTTGAAAAATTTATCAAGTTCCTTCTTGGACCTCCGTTGATCCTTCCGGGTTCACTAGAACCGCCCTCGACGAACCTGTCACAAAGTTCACGCCTTGGACCCCACGCTGGGAACCGTCTCGCAGAACCTCTTGTCGGGAGCGAAGCCCATCCCAACGCTACACTCTGCCACTACCTCCTTCGTCTCGACCGCTCCAGAGCGCAGACGTTGACGTCGGACAAGCCTGCCCCCTTCTGTCCCTCACCACACACAGTCTTGGAAGGAGGGACGGAGGGAAGGGTCTCCTTCCTCCAGTCCTCTCGTCGATGTACTCGGCCCTGGGGAGGACACCGAAGCCGCCCTGTTAGCCACTTCCCACTCACACCTGTGTCTTGGCTCTTCGGCTTCTCGACGGCACCTCGACTCTCGGAGACCTCCCGGTTTTGGTGTGGTCCTTCCCTTTACCCGTTTGCCCTCGGCCAATCTGACTCAATCGACGAGAATCGGGGGTCGTCCACGGTGTCCCTCGCCCCGGGTCGGTGGAGGTACCCCGAGACAAACCGAAGGACTGGGTGTGTTAGTGTTTGTTTATTTTACAAAGAAAATTCTGTGAATCAAGACCGTAGTAAACGACACACACACAATCAGTGAGTCAGCACAGGCTGAGCAACGTCGGGGGACCTGACATCGGGCGGTCCGAGGAGACAGGTACCCTAAGAGGTTCGTTCTTACGACCTCACGCAACGGTAAAGGAGGAGGTCCCCTAGAAGGACTAGGTCCCTATCTTGGATGTAGAAGACGCAGAGGACGGAGTCGTTCGTCCAAGAAATGGTGACCCGGTGAACCCTTCGGGACACAGTGAACGATGAACCGTTGTCTCTTCATTTTCCTGGTTCGTTTAGTTTTCGGTGGCTCCCTTCGTCTGTGTGGGAGGACGAGGAGAAGGGGTAACACAGACCGAGACACGTGCACCGCCTATACTGTACTAGCTAAGTGCTTTGTGGTCTGGGACACGTCCGTGCCGCGGGAGTCCAAGACCGGAGACGGTCCTAGAGCCGACGTCAGGAATCCCCTCTACGTGGGTCAAGCGAATAGTGGTATTTTAAGAGAGTCGACATCGAAATGCTAGTCTCAGTCCCTAATCGACCAAGGGAGGACACCGTCCTTGTACGAGTCGACCACTTGTATGTGTTGTCTCCCCCTCCTCTCTACCACCAAGGGTCGGAAGGAAAGATTGAGAAGAAGGAATCTTTGAACAGTTTTCGGAATGAATTGATGAGTTGATTATAAATACCCTAGGATACCTGTCTCCTCGGACCACCCGATGTCAGGTACCCCAGTGTCTTCTCAACCTGTGTTGATCCACGGATCTGCCGTTGCGGATCCACGGTCGAGACAGGAACCACCGACACCCCTTACTGGCGGGGGGGGCCTAGGGGACGACAAAGTCCGTAGAAAAGACCTGGTGTCACTAGAAGAACTCTGAAGGTCCAAAACGAAGACAGGGAGACGGGAACAAGGTCCATCCAGGACTGCAAGAACAATGTTTTTATTTATTTGTCATTGTCTCCGTGGGCATAACGAATAATTGATAGTCTTTAAGACTCAAAGGTTGACATAAAGTTTAAAAGTTACGTGGGAGAAGTGGTTGATATCTGTGCTCCCCTACAGGGGGTGAACGGATTACAGACGATGATCAATAGGAAACAGGATCTCTTAGTGAGAAAGGTAGATGTCCGGGGTGTCGAAGACAAACCCGGACACGGAAAGTCAGTCGAGAACGAGGGACCTCACCATCTTGTGACGCAGACCTACCTTGCCTTGAACACGGCACGTCAGTTAGTCAGCTCAGGCTGAGACGCTGGGGCCCCTGACGTCGGGTGGTCCGAGGAGACAGGCACTCTAAGAGGTCCGTTCTCGCGACCTCCCCCAACGGAAAGGACGAGGTCCCCTAGGAGGGCTGGGTCCCTACCTCGGGTCCAGAGGACACAAAGGACGCGGAGGACGTAACCGTCGGCCTAAGAAATGGAGAACTCGGCGGACCCGACCTCGTGACTACCACACGCTATGGATGTGGAGACACCTCGGGGTCGTATGGGAGGAGACTGTCGGGTCCCGGGACTTAACCACGGTTAAACTGAGTGGGCCCAACTAGACGAAGGACATAAAGAGTCGGAAAGTCGTTTAGTGGAGGTGCGGTCGGACCGTGGTTGGAGACCCAAAGGTGAAAGGAATCTCTGACGTCAGGTGTCCCGGACACAGTGACGCACCCCTCTGTCTCAAGTCGAAGAGTCTCTCTCCGAGTGGGTCCTTTACACGCCGGTCTGTCCACCCCCAATGACCCGTCGTCGGTGCGACCCCGAGATCCGAAGGTCGGATACGCAACTCACGGTGACTGTCGTCCTCTGTCACTTACGATGCACTCGAATGATAGACTCCAACACAAGTGTTATCTCAGAATAAACCTCTCAAATCTTCTTTTCTTTGAAAAGGTCCCGATTGTAGGTTTTCCCTCGTAGACCCGTCCTCCTCTTCAGCAAAAATCCCCTACACTCCCACCCTCGACCGTACGTTCGGTGACTCATTTACGTCCCAGGGATGCGCCGAGTCAATTGCCCCCCGAAGGGTCCACCGAAATAACCATTTCTTAGGTGGTCAGTTACGTCGTCTGCGTCCGCTGCACCCAAGGTAAGGACCCAGCCCTTCTAGGGGACCTCGTCCTTTACCGTTGGGTGAGGTAACAAGAACGGACCTCCCAGGGTTTCTCAGTCTGTGTTGACTTCGTTTAACCGTTCACGTGTGTACGAAAAAAGTCTCTCTATTTATATTTTATAAATTGTGTAGGTGAACATTTTATTTTTTTCTAAGTTTTGTCTTTTGTGATCTAAATTACTCGTATTCATACCCAAAATCTTTTCCGTCTCCTTGGTCTCTAGTTTGTAGAGAAAGACGAAATAACTGATACGGTTTCGGAAACTGACACACCTAGTGTTGTTTGACACCTTTTAAGACTTTCTCTACCCCTATGGTCTGGTGGACTGGACGGAGAACTCTTTGGATATACGTCCAGTCCTTCGTTGTCAATCTTGACACGTGCCTTGTTGTCTGACCAAGGTTTATCTTTTTCCCCATGCAGTTCCGACATATAACAGTGGGACGAATAAATTGAATGTACGTCTCATGTAGTACTCTTTGCGACCCGACCTTCTTCGTGTTCGACCTTAGTTCTAACGGCCCTTTTTATAGTTATTGGAGTCTATACGTCTACTGTGGTGGGAATACCGTCTTTCACTTCTTCTTGATTTTTCGGAGAACTACTTTCACTTTCTCCTCTCACTTTTCGGACCGAATTTCGAGTTGTAAGTCTTTTGCTTCTAGTACCTTAGACCAGGGTAGTGAAGTACCGTCTATCTACCCCTTTGTCACCTTTGTTACAGTCTGAAATAAAAACCCCCGAGGTTTTAGTGACGTCTACCACTGAAGTCGGTACTTTAATTTTCTGTCGATGAGGAACCTTCCTTTCAATACTGGTTGGTCCTATCAGATAAGTTTACGTCTCTGCAATGAAACGGTTGTTTCCAGACAGATCAGTTCCGACACCAAAAAGGTCACCAGTACGTACCTACACTCTCAACCTGACACTTCTTCCGACTCGCGGTTTCTTAACTACGAAAACTTAACACCACAACCATTCTGAGAACTCTCAGGGAACCCGACGTTCCTCTAGGTTTGTCAGGTAGGATTTCCTCTAGTCGGGACCCTAAAGAAACCTTCCTTACTACGACTTCGACTTTGAGGTCATGAGACCGGTGGAGTACGCTTCTCAACTGAGTAACCTTTTCTGAGACTACGACCCTCCCTAACCCCCGTCCTCCTCTTCCCCAACTGTCTCCTACTCTACCGACCTACCGTAGTGACTGAGCTACCTGCACTCAGACACACGTGAGACCCTCAACCACTACCTGTCCCTCCGGACCGCACGACGCTAAGAACCCCAGTGTTTCTCAGCCTGCGTTGACTGACTGACTTGACTTGACTCACTATTATTTTTAAAACTATCAACAACAAGTAAGGGAGTTGACACAGGTTGAGAACCTCTAGGGTACCTGCTGTCGTGCGGTCCGAAGGGACAGGAAGTGCTACAGGATCTCAAACGAGTTTGGGTACAGGTAGCTCAACCACTACGGTAGGTCGGCAGAGTAGGAGACAGAGGGGAAAAGGTCTACGGGAGTCAGAAAGGGTCATAGTCCCAGAAAAGGCCACTCAGTCGAGAAGTGTAGTCCACGGGTTTCATGACCTCGAAATATGATCCGTTATTTTCTTCTCCCCGTCCTCGACCTTCAGTTCCACCCCCAATCTTCGTCTCTCTATTCCCCCTCCCCTTTCTACACCCCCCCACACGAGTCTGCACAGGCGGCGAAACGCTGGCGTACCTGACATCAGGTAGTCCAAGGAGACAGGAACCCTAAAGGTTCCGTTCTTATGACCTCGTCCAACGCGAAGGAGGAGGTTCCTTAGAAGGGTTGGGTCCATACCTTGGGCACGGAGGATCCAGAGGACGTAGCGTCCGCCTACGAAGTGGCGACTCGGTAGTCCCTTCGGGTCTCCACACTACCCCCGGGCTCCTTGTCTCCCTTCTTGGTCTCTTCGGCGTCCGACCGGCCCCCGCACCCCCCCTCGACGCCCTCCGTTCCGCGCCGGGAGCGCCGGGCGGCCGACTCCAGCGCGCGGGTCAGGGTGCAGGGTCCGGTAGAACCTTTTGCGAGAACCGGAGTAGAAGGGCCGACAATTCAGTCCGTCCACCTCGTCTGCCGAAAGACCTCAAGGAAGAGACACGACTGGAGCGGGCAGAGACTCC
Organism: Capra ibex; assembly: GCA_006410555.1. Lineage (NCBI taxonomy): Eukaryota > Metazoa > Chordata > Mammalia > Artiodactyla > Bovidae > Capra > Capra ibex. The sequence goes on along the minus strand of SJYO01013871.1, from coordinate 56,701,375 downwards.
GGACTTCGACCGAGGCACGTCTCCGAGACTGTGTCGTCGGGACGACTTTTGTACCTGACGACAAGTAAAACGACTTACAAATTAGACGAACATCTAAAAATCGGGAGATTCATATCAGACATTAAATAACATACGCAGATACTAATGAACGAAGCGACTCTAAAACCATGGTCGATAATAAGTATGACACTTGGTCCGTTCTTTCAGATATATCACAACTCGGGACTCTAAGGTATTGGTAGGATCCGTCCTTACAACCTTCTGACGAGACAACGGATTGACCAACAAGGAGTCCCTTCTCCTTTTGATCCCGAAGAAGAAGGTCAATGTGTCGTGTCACTTGTCGTTGTTCCGCTGGTGCGAACTAGTGCAAACACGTTGAATAATCTCTTGTTTTCGAGCGTCTTAGTGACCTCGTACAAGGACCCTCGGTTCGTCACGTCTCGCGATCCGAAACTCTAAGCGAATTTGTCGCGAGGGTCGAAGGAATTTGTCTCGAGGGTCTGAGAAATTTGTCGCGGGGGTCTGAGGAATTTGTCGCGGGGGTCTGAGGAATTTGTTGCGGGGGTCTGAGGAATTTGTCGCGGGGGTCTGAGGAATTTGTCGCGAGGGTCTGAGGCATTTGTCGCGGGGGTCGAAGGCATCCGTCGGAGTGTCTTTTGGTCACGGTGGGAGACCTTACGATTCAGATCGGTGTCCGATACAGAAGCAGGCCTTTCAACGAATGAGTGTAGTAACTTACGCACGAATAACCTTCTTTAAAGGTTTATTCACCAACTCACTGTACCCACCCTCTTAGACAGAGAGGAAAAGTGTAAAATAGAACATGCCCTGGAAACTCCTCGTATGTCTTTTATGAACAAATTAATCACTACGACTTAGTTTACTCGGTTATTTATTAATTATATGTTTACTGACTCCAAACGAATACTACGGTCGTCTCTATGGTCTTGCCAAAGATCAGGTCAGTAGGGACTTAGGTCGACGGAGTCAACCCTCCTTAAATACCTCCTTTGAACCGAGTAGTAAGATTAAATTGATTTACACTTTTCCTACCTAAAGTCGAACATGTATACTCTCAACCGACTGTGGAGTTTCAAGTGACTCCTGTTTGACGAGGAGGATGTGTTCTGTTTGGTCCCTTCGAATCTAGAACACACAAGCCAATTCCCGAGTGACCCTGAGCTAGGCCGGACACCAGTCAGAGGTGGACCTGGTAATCTCGGGAAATGGAACAACTATAGACTTAGCAGGAAAGAAAATCGACGACGGACACGGTTGGTTTATTCAGGACATGCTTTAGGACCCCCCACAAGACGGAAAGAGTTACTCTATATAGTTGTATAAGGTTTTGAATGTCGGAGAGGAAGACCCCTTCTTGGTGGTTTCCTTCTGATTTTCAACGGGTCTGCTGAAGCGACCACCAGGTCGCCGATTCGGAGACGACAGGGTCACGTCCCCCGGCCCCAAGGCATACACCAGTCCCTTGACCCGACGCGTACGGTGTCGATTGTCACGTATAAGGTGTTGATTCTGGCCCACGTCGGTTTATTCTTTATTATTAAAATTTTCTCTACGACATACTGGTCCGTCGTAGTCGTTCCTCCTAGGTGGCGTTGTGCCCTGGTCAGGACACTTCGTTGGAGGGAGCGGCGGCCAGTCTCTCCGAAGTCTTTAAAGAAAGAAGGTAGATCACCTTGGCCCTCTGGGACGGAGTCTTTTGAGGAAGTGGGGGACGGTACCGTGGCCAATACTGGTCAGTGCTGGCCGCCCTGGGTGTCGAGATAGTTCGTAGTGTGCCTGGTCTCGTCGTGTCGTTTGCGAGACTGTTATTTTGAAGGTAACGTTGGTGTTGGGTGTTTTTAGACTGCGATAATATTTACCTATACAAACGTATTAGAGGAAAAGTCTAAAAAGAGAAAATCCCGGACGTTTGTGTTTGGTAAAACACACAACTAAGGTATAACGTCTTTGAAGGACGTCAATAATTTAATAAGCAATCTCGATCTTCTAGAAAACACCGGAGAACTCCCAAAAGATGCATATTCTAGTACGGTATACACATGTCTCTGGTAAAACAATTACGAAGAAAGAAAGGTTAGACTTACGTAAAATAAAGAAAAAGAAGGGACTGATGGGATCGATCTTGAAGGTTTTGATACACTCCTCTTCTCCTTTTTCTTTCGCGGACAAGATTTCCGTCGGCGAACTTCAAAAGTGAGACGTCACACTTCGCTCGACACCCGTAAGGTATTTGTAGAAAATAGCACAACTCCTTTATAGGATAAAGATTACACGATTTACGAGAATAGTTCTTTTGCAAAACTTAAACAGACTACTAAAAGACCATTTGACTCTACTAGTGTATCACCAAAAAGGAGAAGTAAGAAGTAAAGACACGGTAACCACCACCATCAAATCGACGATTCAGCACAGGTTGAGAAACACTGGGAGCACCTGACTTCGGGCGGTCCGAGGAGACAGGTACCCTAAAGGGTCCGTTCTCAGGACTTCACCGAACGGTAAAAGAGGAGGTCCCCTAAAAGGACTGGGTCCCTAACTTGGACCCAGAGGACCAACTATCCGACCAAAAAGTGACGACGCGGTGGACCCTTCTGGATTGCACGATGTCTTCGACTAAGACGGTTGCACAACTACATAGAAACGTAAGGTCTTTATTCGGTATGCACCAATACTATGTATCAGGAAAATTGTCCGACGACTTAAGTCAAACGACAATAAGATATTCCTGAAAACATAGTCATAAATACCCTCTATGACCTTACGTCGAAAGAAAAAATCACAGACAAATCGAAGTAACCTCTTCACAGGAATCGAAGTAACCTCTTCCGTTACCGTGGGGTGAAGTCATGAGAACGGACCTTTTAGGGTACCTGCCTCCTCGGACCATCCGACGTCAGGTACCCCAGCGGTTCTCAGCCTGTGCTGACTCGCTGAAGTGAAAGTGAGAAGTGAAAGTGCGTAACCTCTTCCTTCACCGTTGGGTGAGGTCACAAGAACGGACCTCTTAGGGTCCCTACCCCCTCGGAACACCCGACGGCAGATACCCCAGTGCGTCTCAGCCTGTGTTGACTTCGCTGAGTCGTCGTCGTCGTCGAAGTCATACTCCCATTACGACGGAGAGACCCTACAATCCTTCATGACAGAGGAGAAACTAAACAAACTTCACACACTCTTCCTAACCACGACAAAAGCTTATAGACCATCTTAAGTGGTCACTTTCGGTAAATCGTGTCCTGAAAAGAAAACCCTCTTTGTTACTTAAAATCACTTGTGCCTTCTGGTGTGGGAAATGTGCTAGTCAAGTCAAGTCAAGTCAAGTCAGCGAGTCAGCACAGGCTGAGAAACGCTGCGGTACTTAGGGTCGTGCGGTCCGGAGGGACAGGTAGTGGTTGAGGGTCTCAAGTGAGTCTGAGCACAGGTAGCTCAGGCACTACGGTAGGTCGGTAGAGTAGGAGACAGCTGGGGAAGAGGAGGACGGGGGTTAGGGAGGGTCGTAGTCTCAGAAAAGGTTACTCAGTTGAGAAGTGTACTCCACCGGTTTCATGACCTCAAAGTCGAAGTCGTAGTAAGGAAGGTTTCTTTAGGGTCCCGGCTAGAGGAAGTCTTACCTGACCAACCTAGAGGAACGTCAGGTTCCCTGAGAGTTCTCAGGAGGTCGTGGTGTCAAGTTTTCGTAGTTAAGAAACCGCGAGTCGGAAGAAGTGTCAGGTCGAGAGTGTAGGTATGTACTGGTGTCCTTTTTGGTATCGGAACAGATCTGCCTAGAAACAATCGTTTCATTACAGAGACGAAAAGTTATACGATAGATCCAACCAGTATTGAAAAGAAGGTTCCTCATTCGCAGAAAATTAAAGTACCGACGTCAGTGTTAGAGGTCACTAAAACCTCGGGGTTTTTTCTTTCAGACTGTGACAAAGGTGACAAAGGGGTAGATAAAGGGTACTTCACTACCCTGGTCTACGGTACTAGAAGCAAAAGACTTACAACTCGAAATTCGGTTGAAAAAGTGAGAGGAGAAAGTGAAAGTAGTCCTCCGAAAAATCGAGGAGAAGTGAAAGACGGTATTCCCACCACAGTAGACGTATAGACTCGACTAACTATAAAGAGGACCGTTAGAACTAAGGTCGAACACAAAGAATGTCAGGTTGTAAAGAGTACTACATGAGACGTACATTCAATTTATTCGTCCCACTATTATATGTCGGAACTGTATGAGGAAAAGGATAAACCTTGGTCAGACAACAAGGTACAGGTCAAGATTCACAACGAAGGACTGGATGTATGTCTAAAGAGTTCTCCGTCCAGTCCACCAGACCATAAGGGGAGAGAAAGTCTTAAAAGGTGTCAAATAACACTAGGTGTGTCAGTTTCCGAAACTGTAACAGTTATTTCGTCTTTCTCTACAAAAAAGACCTTGAGAGAACGAAAAAGGTACTAGGTCACCTACAACCGTTAAACTAGAGACCAAGGAGACGGAAAAGATTTTGGTCGAACTTGTAGTCCCTCAAGTGACAAGTGCATAACGACTTCTGACCGAACCTCTTAAAACTCGTAATGAAATGATCGTACACTCTACTCACGTTAACACACCATCAAACTCGTAAGAAACCGTAACGGAAAGAAACCCTAACCTTACTTTTGACTGGAAAAGGTA
>SJYO01013871.1:56426915-56696483 GCA_006410555.1 Capra ibex | reverse complement strand
ACTGATAGACCCAGCACTTCTAGAAAAAACATGTCAAGAAGACACATAAGAACGGTGGAGAAGAATTATAGAAGACGAAGACAATCCAGATATGGTAAAGACAGGAAATAGCTCGGGTAGAAACGTACTTTCAAGGGAACAATAGAGATTAAAAGAACTTCTCTAGAGATCAGAAAGGGTAAGACAACAAAAGGAGATAAAGAAACGTGACTAGCGACTCCTTCCGAAAGAATAGAGAGGAACGATAAGAAACCTTGAGACGTAAGTCTACGAATATAGAAAGGAAAAGAGGAAACGAAAAGCAAAGAGAGGAAAAGTGTCGATAAACATTCCGGAGGGGTCTGTCGGTAAGACGAAAAAACGTAAAGAAAAGGTGCCCCTACCAGAACTAGGGACAGAGGACATGTTACAGTGCTTGGAGTAAGGTATCAAGTAGTCCGTGAGATAGATAGTCTAGATCCGGGAATTTAGATAAAGAGTGAAGGTGACATATTAGTATTTCCTAAACTAAATCCAGTATGGACTTATCTACCTCATATTAGGTAGGTGGTAGGACAGTCAATGTTGTAGTAAGAGAGAGGGACCTAAGAGGGAGAGGATTATTGACATTCATCGGGTCCCACTAGGGTTCAATTCCATATATCCTCCTAGCAGTTGGAATGTGAACGAAATTTCTCCTTTATGTAAGGCCTGCAGACACAGCAAGGTCCTTCAGAGCAAGACGGCTCGACGACAACGCCTATGACGGTGTGCCACAGCGGTCTCCAGACCGGTCTTTCTCGGGCGTGGACCTTTTCGTGTCGGTGTGCGCCCGGACTTGGGCCGGGGGCGTTGTCTCTACAGGTTCGGAAAACAAGTTCTTGTCGAGTCTTGAAGACAAGGTTGAGAGGGCCTCAAAAGTGAACTGTAGGTTTTAGACAGGCATGACATTTATCAATATTTCTATTAAGTACTGGATGAGATAAAACATCACAACGATAAAATATTATTTTGATAGTGTAGTGCAAAATTTTACGTAGGACACCTTAGTTGGGATTCTGCGAGTGATAGTAGGTAAAAGTTTTATGTACTGTTCGGGGCGTCGAAAGATTACACAATGTCACAAGGAGGAATGTTCCTCTGATATAAAGATGAGGTGAAAGAGGTTTTTTAAAATGGGATCAAAATTTAAAATTTCAGAAAATAACTATTGAAACAGTAGAAACGAAAGTTTACTTTTATAAATATTTAAATTTTATACTTTCTAAGAATAAAAGATACTAACAGAAAGAGATTTAAAGTGTCCAGAGAAAACCTAACCTAATAGTGATGTGGATGGTAATGGTATGTTGGCCTCTTTCTTAGGTAATGTTTAGGCTATTTACTAATGATTTTGTTTTCGATCGAAAAATAACCTTGTCGTACGAGTAAAAATTACTCTCAGTCGTTTTAATAGGTATAAAATTAAAGTCCATTTTTACAGTTGATGATTTTTAAGTAACCAAGACGTAGATTGTATCTTAGAACCTGAAAGACTTGTTGATTGATCCCCTCGGTAAATTGTGGAAATCTCTATTTCATTTTACTCCTCAGGAAAGGGTCCTCTTCTATTAGTGCTACGCTAAACTACTTAATCTAAAACATATAGCTAACTTACTACGCACGGCATAGACTTTCTTGTAAAGTACGTAAAATAGGTCACTCTGAATTTTTGTACGGTAGGTCATCGCGTAGGGTCAACCAGACCGTAAAAGAACGGTGACTGCAATTCATAGTCCTTGTCGTCTTTTCTTAAACGATGTGTATCTGAGTGACCATCTTTTTAGTATAAATTAAAGCCATCTACGGGAGACGAGACCAGAGGTCTCCTCGAGTTAGAACTGGTATCAGTTTCGGAGCTTCTCCGATTATAATGACTTGTATATAGTAGTGAAGGTGGTAAGGGGTAGAATTAAATACATATATGAATTAAGTCTTGTTCAGTTATACTTGATTTTATGGGTGGGTAGGAGGGGAAAAAACCGGTAAGGTGTACTTTTGAATCAAGGGACTGGTCTCTACCTTCGAAACAGGAGACGTCTCCTTCACGACTCAGAATTATTAGTGGTCTGTCCGTCCTTTCAGGGGTTTACGACGGAAAGATTGGGGGGTATGAAGTGTACAATGTCCTTCGACGTACTTTTCCCCCTTCCGTCTTCGGACACTCACGCGGACGTGCAGAACTAACTAGCCACCTTCTCAAAACAGGAACAACGAGGGTCCGCAAAGAGTAGTCCTTCTCGACTCGCTCCACTGTTCCAGTGATAAGAAAACACTTTACAACCGTCCAATCCTTTGGACGGGGACACTTGCGTCCTCTGAGAGTCCATCGATGCAAACCTCTGTCTTGTGTCTGGGAACTCTACGACTTTTCGCTCTCGTTGTCCTTGCAGGGCCATCCGTGGAGCTCTAAACGAGATTACCTTTCCGGTCAAAATCTTCCACACACCCGTTCCCCTTCCCGGGGTGGCAGTCTAAGGACAGAGTATCAATACCCTTCAAAATCTTCTGCACACCCGTTCCCCTTCCCGGGGTGGCAGTCTAAGGACAGAGTATCAATACCCCTTACTGTCCACCAAAGGGGAGTTTGATAATTTCACTAAGTAGAACTGATTACTCTAGCAATAAACATCACCCAACTTAGTCAAGTCAAGTCAAGTCAAGTCAGTGAGTCAGTACAGGCTGAGAAACGCTGCGGTACTTAACGTCGTGCGGTCCAGGTAATGGTTGAGGCTCAAGTGAGTCTGAGTGCAGGTAGCTCAGTCACTACGGTAGGTCGGTAGAGTAGGAGACAGTAGCGGAAGAGGAGGACGGGGGTTAGGGAGGGTCGTAGTCCCAGAAAAGGTTACTCAGTTGAGAAGCGTACTCCACCGGTTTCATGACCTCGAAGTCGAAATCGTAGTTAGGAAGGTTACTAGTGGGTCCTGACTAGAGGAAACCCTACCTGACCAACCTAGAGGAACGTCAGGTTCCCTGAGAGTTTCTCAGAAGAGGTTGTGGTGTCAAGTTTTCGTAGCTAAGGAACCGTGAGTCGAAAGAAGTGTCAAGTTGAGAGTGTAGGTATGTACTGGTGTCCTTTTTGGTATCGGAACTGATCTACCTGGAAACAACCGTTTCATTACAGAGACGAAAAGTTATACGACAGATCCAACCAGTGTTGAAAGGAAGGTTCCTCTTTCGCAGAAAATTAAAGTACCGACGTTAGTGGTAGACGTCACTAAAACCTCGGGTTTTTTATCAGACTGTGACAAAGGTGACAAAGGGGTAGATAGATAGTCGGTACTTCACTACCCTGGTCTACGGTACTAGAAGTAAAAGACTTACAACTCGAAATTCGGTTGAAAAAGTGAGAGGAGAAAGTGAAAGTAGTTCTCCGAAAAATCAAGGAGAAGTGAAAGACGGTATTCCCACCACAGTAGACGTATAGACTCCGATAACTATAAAGAGGGCCGTTAGAACTAGGGTCGAACACGAAGAAGGTCGGGTCGCAAAGAGTACTACATGAGACGTATCTTCAATTTATTCGTCCCACTGTTATATGTCGGAACNATTTATTCGTCCCACTGTTATCTGTCGGAACTGCATGAGGAAAAGGATAAACCTTGGTCAGACAACAAGGTATACCCAACTTATCATAGGGAGTTTTTACATACAGGAACCTCTTCACGTCTCCACATTTGAATAAATCTTTATCCACTAAATAATTGACTCACTAAATTATTGACCCAAAGGTCCACCGCGCTCACACTTTCTTAGACGGACGGTTCCTCCTCTGTGTTCTCTGCACCCAAGTTAGGGACCCGGCTTTTCTAGGGCACTTCTTCCTTTACCGTCGGGTGGGGTCATAAGAGCGGACCTTTAGGGTACCTGTCCCCTTGGACCGCCCGACGTCAGGTGTCCCAGTGTTCTCACTCTGTGTCGACTCGTGTCGACGTCGTCGTGCCGACCTTGGTCAATTTCCTGTCAATTTGCTCGAGTCCCGCCCAGAATTAGGTCGCTGACCCCAGGAATATTCTCCTCTGTGCGTCTTTTCTCCCAGCCCTTTCTGTCTCCGTGTTCGGGTCCTTGAGGTCCTTGGTGGTCTTCGACTTTCTCCGGTTCGTCGTGAAAGGACTCTCGGAGGTCTCCCTCGTGCCAGCTTTGTGTTTTTCGTTTTGCCGAGGGATCCCTCCGGAATGTTTATCGACACTTCTCTTCTCTCCGTTTTTCGTTTCCTCTTTTCGTTTATATATTCGTAGACTTACGTCTCAAGGTTTCTTACCGTTCTTCTCTATTCTTTCGGAAGAAGTCGCTAGTCACGTTTCTTTATCTCCTTTTGTTGTCTTACCCTTTCTGATCTCTAGAGAAGTTCTTTTAATCTCTATGCTTTCCTTATAAAGTACGTTTCTGCCCGAGCTATTTCCTGTCTTTACCATATCTGGATTGTCTTCGTCTTCTATAATTCTTCTCCACCGTTCTTATGTGTCTTCTTGATATGTTTTTTCTAGAAGTGCTGGGTCTATCAGTACTACTACACTAGTGATTAGATCTCGGTCTGTAGAACCTTTCACTTCAGTTCCCCCGGAATCTTTCGTAGTGATGCTTGTTTCGATCACCTCCACTACCTTAAGGTCAACTCGACAAAGTTTAGGACTTTCTACTACGACACTTTCACGACGTGAGTTATACGGTTGTTTAAACCTTTTGAGTCGTCACCGGTGTCCTTACCTTTTCCAGTCAAAAGTAAGGTTAGGGTTTCTTTCCGTTACGGTTTCTTACGAGTTTGATGGTGTGTTAACGTGAGTAGAGTGTACGATCATTTCATTACGAGTTTTAAGAGGTTCGGTCAGAAGTCGTTATGCACTTGTCACTTGAGGGACTACAAGTTCGACCAAAATCTTTTCCGTCTCCTTGGTCTCTAGTTTAACGGTTGTAGGTGACCTAGTACCTTTTTCGTTCTCTCAAGGTCTTTTTTGTAGAGAAAGACGAAATAACTGTTACAGTTTCGGAAACTGACACACCTAGTGTTATTTGACACCTTTTAAGACTTTCTCTCCCCTTATGGTCTGGTGGACTGGACGGAGAACTCTTTAGACATACGTCCAGTCCTTCGTTGTGAATCTTGACCTGTACCTTGTTGTCTGACCAAGGTTTATCCTTTTCCTCATACAGTTCCGACATATAACAGTGGGACGAATAACTTGAAGATACGTCTCATGTAGTACTCTTTGCGACCTGACATTCTTTGTGTTCGACCTTAGTTCTAACGACCCTCTTTATAGTTAGTCGAGTCTATACGTCTACTGTGGTGGGAATACCGTCTTTCACTTCTCCTCGATTTTTCGGAGGACTACTTTCACTTTCTCCTCTCACTTTTTCGACCGAATTTCGAGTTGTAAGTCTTTTGCTTCTAGTACCGTAGACCAGGGTAGTGAAGTACCTTTATCTACCCCTTTGTCACCTTTGTCACAGTCTGAAAGAAAAAACCCCGAGGTTTTAGTGACCTCTACCACTGCCGTCGGTACTTTAATTTTCTGCGAATGAGGAACCTTCTTTTCAATACTGGTTGGATCTATCGTATAACTTTTCGTCTCTGTAATGAAACGGCTGATTCCAGGCAGATCTGTTCCGATACCAAAAAGGACACCAGTACATACCTACACTCTCGACCTGACACTTCTTCCGACGCGTGTCTTCTTAACTACGAGAACTTGACACCACGACCTTTTCTGAGAACTCTCAGGGAACCTGACGTTCCTCTAGGTTGGTCAGGTAAGACTTCCTCTAGCCGGGACCCTAAAGAAACCTTCCTTACTACGACTTCGACTTTGAGGTCATGAAACCGGTGGAGTACACTTCTCAACTGAGTAACCTTTTCTGAGACTACGACCCTCCCTAACCCCCGTCCTCCTCTTCCCCTGTTGTCCCCTACTCTACCGACCTACCGTAGTGTCTGAGCTACCAGCACTCAGACTCACTTGAGACCCTCTACCACTACCTGTCCCTCCGGACCGCACGACCCTAAGTACCCCAGCGTTTCTCAGCCTGTGCGGACTCGTTGACTTGACTTGACTTGACTCCCAGGACTCCTGTGTGACTGAAACCTGAACTTCTGAAGTCTTCGCCCTCTCTTACTTATCACACTCAGTGAGGCAGCACAGACCGAGAACCGGTGGGACACCTGACTTACGGACAGTAAAAATCGGTGTCCAACCCCAGGCAGTGTTATCGTCAAGATCCTTAGTTCGTACCACGAAGTCTCGTCTCCTTCTCACGGGAGAGTGTGAGGACCGGAGTAACGACTTGCTGGAATTAAATGATCTCGCTTCGAGTTCCTAAAATCGACAATTTCGTTATGAAGGCCTTTTCCTACACGTATAGTAACCCTTCTATGACATTTAGTTTTGTTTATATCTGGTTTATTTATTTACTTACATGACTCAAAGTCCTTTTTAAGAAAATGTGTCTCAATGCAGTGGTACCTGAAACAGTTCTCTAGGAACATGAATCCCTCTGCGGAGACCCTAGTAAAGTTCCAGTCTTCAAAGAACACGTCATTGTCTGTTAATGACCATGGAACCCCTTACCTGCGAGAGTACGAACCCGTTGACCCTTCGACTTCCTGTACTATTATTGATAAGGACCGTCACGACCCTCTACTGAGGGTCTTAGTAAAGGTCTTTACGTCTCCTTTCTTAGTGAAGGTCTTTACGTCTCCGATCAAAGTCTCTGTCACTCTACCCTTCGTGTACGACTACCTCACCTCAGACCGAGTCCTCTACTCCAAATCGTTCACTGAACATGGGATTTCGTTTCCTAGGAACCGTTTGGAGAGAACACTTTTTCAGGGACGAAGATTGCACCTACCTGGATCTCTACTAGTGTCATTCACGTCAGTTTGAACCCTCCTTCCTTCTCTTCGAGTTCCCCCTCCCTGCTACGTATATCGATGCTGGCGACACGTACCGACCCGTCGTCTTCGGTTGTGTTCCAACATTTCGTTAATAGGAGGTTACACTTTTTTTCACTATTTCGTTAATAGGAGGTTACATTTTTTTTTCACTATCTCGTTAATAGGAGGTTACATTTTTTTTCACTTCAGTCTGTCTCTTTCCGTATACTATGGTGTACCACAGTGAGTATACATCTCAGATTAAAATTTTCTACCATGTTTACTTGAATAAATGCTTTGTCTTTTTCCGAGTGTCTGTAACTTTTGTTTGAGTACCAGTGGTTTCCCCTCTGTACCCCCTCTCCCTACTTTATCCTCGACGAGTAGGAAAAGGTCACGCATACAAAGAGGTGACCTATAGTACAGACTCCCAGATAGGATAGACTATACACTTATAGACCGAGTAAATATAAGTGACGACCTCCTGTAAGGTAATATATTTGGATATCATAAATAAAGGAGATTTAACAAAGATGAAGAACGGTGACAACTGTCATGACGTTAATCGGGCGTTATATACCGAGAGCCTCGTGTCGCACACTCTTATATGTCCCACATACCAATTTGTTTCTTGACGACTTAAAGTTGGTGTATGGTGGTTCATAATGGTTCAATGAATATAATTGTTTGTAAAAGTAGTCGTTAAATAGTCGGTAAGAGAAGAAGATGTAGTATGGTTAGGAATTAAAAATTCTTGACTGTTTTTATTTTATAATTTCGTTGTTCCCTTTTTACTGTTTATTGTAAGTTCCTTTGAGGTTAGTCCAATAGTCGACTAAAGGGTTGTCTTTGAGATGTTCAGTCTCGCCTTACTGTCGTAGGCGTCTTTCATTCCTTTCCCTTCTTTGATGTTGGTTCTTATGAGATGGGTGGTTCTGAGAGTAAGTCTAAATTACCACTTTAGTTTTCGAAAGGTCTGTTCGTTCTTTACGATTTCCTTGAAGAGACTCGTCCCTTGTGTTCTGTCTCTGTTCTGGGTGTCTTTTATTTGGGCTTTGTTAATTCTTTTACCACTATCTTAGTATATGTATGTCAGGGGAATTTACTATTTCCCAATGTACGTGGCTGATTTTCTGTCCGACAGACTCGGCCGCTTCGTGCGCACGCACACGTGCAGGTGAAGTCGTGTGGCGAGACGAACTGCGGGGGGGTTCAATCAATATAACAATCCAGTCGGTACAAGGGTAATTCCGAATACTAATATTAATAGAAAGTAAAAAAAGGTCCGATAACCAACTAACACTTTTGACTATTTGTAGAAAATGATAACACTAATACATTGACAATGGGTAATTATAGTAATATAGTACTAACTCGTTATCTTTTTACTATTTGAATATTTCGTTGTTTTGATGGTAAATGACATTTTTGAGCATTAGTGAAAAACTTTAGGTCTACGTATAACACTGACAGGACCTCAAAAGACTTTTTACGTTTACGGACCATTACGAAAAAAGGAGGTTTCGCGGACTACACAAAGATTGCTCGTCGGTACAAAATTTTACGACCTGATATACCGCTAGAAAACGAAAATAGATCACACAAAGTAAAAAAGATAAAGCATAAGTCCCGAGGGTAAAGTAAATCAAATACAAAAGGTTAAAGAGGTAGAGAAGAAAAAAAAAAAATTACAAGAAAGAGTGTGAAGGTAGTTCGTGTCAACTTTTCGAAAGCATACGCACGTTACGGACGAGTCAGCGAGTCAGCACAGGCTGAGAAACACTGGGGCACCTGACATCGGGTGGTCCGAGGAGACAGGTACCCTAAGAAGTCCGTTCTCATGACCTGACCCGACGGTACGGGAGGAGGTCCCCTAGAAGGGCTGGGCCCCTGACTTGGACCGAGAGGACGCAGAGGACGTAACGTCCGTCTAAGAAACGGTGACTCGGTGACCCCTTTGGGACTCGAAAACGTATGCATACATATTTATTATACATATTTTACACATGAAATCTTTTAATACTTGAAAACGGATTGATTTTCTAAATACTGTAAAAAATAAAGAAAACAAACTAAATCACACTTATCTTACGATCTAAAGATTAAAATTTTTTCGGTTATACGTTGTTAGTTGTTTCCAGATGACATATCGTGTCCCTTAATATCGACTATGGAACATTGTGGGGTACTACCTTTTGTTAGACTTCTCCTCGTGTGCACACGTACAGATTGACTTGGTGGCACGACACGTGGACTCTTTAGCATGACGTTGGTGTGAGGTTATTTTGTGTGCAATCATTTTCTTGACCTCTTCGTTTTTTGTCAGGACTCGTACGGGTATAGGGTACATTAATTATAAAATAGGGAGGTCTTCCAAGGTAGAATAACCATGAGATCACTGTTCGTCATTGTTGTTAATTATAACAAAATAATTTCTTTTATAAGTTTATCCATAATTTGTAGTACCTAGGTTAAAAATTACCAGTTCTTTACGAAAACCTTCTTTAAGTAGATCTTATCTCTATATTTTACTTTGTTCTTAGTTGAGTTTACAACGCTGTTTTACTTTTAAAACGTCAACGGGTCGTGACCTTCCTCGACCCTACTTCATCTCGGGTTTCCTGCACCTCCGGTGTCCAGTGAGTCACTTATAATTCCTCATTGCATGTTCTGCCGTCCATCCGTGTAGGACTTTATGAGCCTCCCGGTCTTTGAACGTGGTCCTGTACCCCTGTCTCTTTCTTGTTACCGTCTTCCCTATTTTCCGTGGTCTGAACGGGAGGTTACCTAGGAGCGCCTTCCTAAATTTCACCTGAGTAAGGCACAAAGGACCTCGGCACCACACTTCCCCGACCCTTCCTCAGCGGGAACTCTTTTCTAGTCCTTTTCTAGTTCTGGTACCCTCTTAAGTGCGAAGTGTATTTCTTTCCTCTTTCTCCCTGTCAGTATGATTTTCCCTCACGGACGTAACTAAAGAGGCCCACCGTTTTGTCCTTACGGTCCCACTTGGTCCCTCCCGTAACGCTCTCTGGTTGTCCCTCCTCGAAACCGAAACTAACTTTCGTATCTAATCGTACTGACAGATCCCACACTCACCTTCACACCCTTACGCACCTCCCGATCTTCAAAATACGTAAACAGAAACTGAACTATTCGGATGTGTCCTCTGATTAAGGGATCACTTATAGAAAAATATAGAATGACGTCAACCAAGAGGAGGCTCTTTTAATTTCGTCTCGCACAATCGGGATAAGACTACAGTAAGTCGCACACGTGTGAACATAGTCGTAGACATCCCTTGCAACGTTAGCCGTCCATGGGATGACCACCCACAAACTTACTAGAAGGGAGGATTGGTCGAAGTGATGTACGAGGGATCTACACGTCGAGTCATTGCGACTGTTTGGAAGTGCGGGAGGTGTGCCTTCATTTCCAAATCCTTCTGTCTCCTCGACGAAGAATCGGTTGGTTGTTACCATAATCTTTCTATCAACGACTTCCACATTAACGGAGAACTCAAAATAACCCAAGGAACTAAGGGTTTCTGTATTTAATCTTTAATGTCTGAACGTTATAGGAGACTCTTAACGACTCAGAAGACATTGTGAAAACACTGTAGTCCCACAGTATTGGAACGGATACTTCACGGTCCTCGTGAAAAGTTTCTGTCCTCCTCCCCAACCCCACCTCTCTTACTATGTCAAAGATAAGCTTGATCGGACTCTGGAGACGTTTAAATCAGTTTAAGGATCAGAAATGGTCACTCACGGAAAGGGAGTTTCGGTATACGACGTACTGTTTAGAACTTTCAAATAAGAGTCTTAAGTCAGGACCAACTTTCAAGGGAACTTCTGGTTGAATAGAATGAAACAGGGGACCCGGAGGAGGTCCGGGTCGGCCCCGAGGAACGAAGAAGAGACCCGAGTCTCGGGAAAGAGAAACTCGGGTCTCTGCAGGTGGGACGAGACCGGGCCCCCGGAGGGACGAGAGACCGTCGCAGGCTCTGCGTCGGAACTGGCCCTCGCGAATAGGGAGTACAAACAGCAAAGAGTGGGACCCAGAAAAGAGGACGACAAAGGAAGAAGAAGTCTGAGTCGAGGGGGTAGTCTGAGGTCGTCTGAGGTAGGAACGAGTCGGGTGGGTCAGAGTCGAGTCCCCAGAGACTGGAGGTCACAGTAAGCCCCCAGTCCTCCTCGGGATTCTCGTCGTCCCGACTCGAGTCTTTAGTAGAAAGGTCAAATCTATGTGGCCAGAGGGAAGTAAGCCCCCAGTCCTGTGTATTGGTCCTCCTCGGGATTCTCGCCGCCCCGACTCGAGTCCTTAGTAGAAAGACCAAATCTGTGTGCCCAGACGGGAAGGAGGTCGAGCACAGGGGTAGGGACACGAAGGTCCTGCGACACCACCCGCTCAGAAGGACACTCACTCACTACACGACCCTGACGTCCGAGTCTGGTTCGTGTCACGACTCGCGGCCTCTACCCGTCCCAGTCTTGAGGTGTGTGTGCGAAGGCAGCATCAGACCACCCCTTTTACCACGTCGACGACCCCTTCCGTCATACCCTCAAGATCTAGTTAGTATCTCGTTTTTAGTTAGTTAGTTAGTTAGGTTGTGTCTGAACGGTAACTGGCTCTTTACGGTGAGAATCCATTTACGGATTCTTTATACAGGTGTCACTTTACAGATGTACTCTCAAGTGCAACCGCAATAAGTGGTGTCATGTGTTTTGGGTTTGCATGTAGGTGTGTGCTTACCTCAAAAATTTTCGCCATAAAGTATACTACCTCGTATTATATCAGTATATTTCGTTGCCACGTGGTAAATAAGTTGTCACGCCCACTTGGAACTCTTATAATACGACTCTCCTTCTTCGGACTAAAATTTTTCGGTGCGTGACTCGTTGAGGTAAATATACTTTCTGAGCTTTACTCGTCTAGGTACCCCTGCTCTTCGTCTAGTCACCGGAGGTTCGCCCCCTTCCTTCTTGACACATCCCTCGAAGAGTCCTCATTACTCTGATAAGACCTTGTCCGGTACTAGTGCCGACGTATTGGGATAGATACCCGGCTTTCGGTCACTGACAATGTCGAAATTTTCTGCTCTACATGTGATGTCTGTGAGGGACTCCAGATGTCCCTAACTAAGTTCCTATGGAGTTCCTATATCCTTATGAGTCTACGGAAGATACTTTACTGTCTATTGGATGTATGTAAGAGGAAATATGAAATTTAGTGGAGAACTAAAGAATGTTATGGATTATGTCACATTTCCGATAAACTTCTCATCATTTATATCACCTTTCATCAAGGACCACACCCCGTTTAAGTTCCTGACAAAAAACCTTGAAAGGCCTTAAAAAAGGTTTATAAAAGTTAGACGAACTAACTCAGGTACCCACGTCTTGGGAACCCAAACCTCCCGACTCAAGACTGAGCCAACCTTTCAGCCAGGTGTCATGTTCGTAAGGTGTAGGAAAGTTTCCCCTTTATAACCCGGTTTGCGGCACCTTTACTGTCGGTACGGAGCCCCTTCTCACGCGAGACCACTTTTTGTGCAAGAAAACAGGTGGAAATAAGGGAAGGGGGGCACTGAGTAAAGACGATTTAGGGTCGACCTATCTCGTTAGACCCCTTTACGACTCACTCGTGGCAACCTGGAAGAGACTTTCGGTGTAGAGGTCTCCTTTGGCGAGGTTCGGGTAAGGGGTGAGTGACACGGACCCCAGAGACCCACCTCGGGTCGGAAGGGAGGTTCAATGACACCCAGGGTGCCTCTTCTTATACCTCTGCGTAAGGGGGGAGAAGTCTAAAACACCCTACTGCACTATAGGGAACTCTCCCGTCTTTTTGTCCAAGAAAAACAGAATTTGTTCCTCTATCCAGTCATTTTAGGGTCTCAGACAGATGTGTGAAGGGACACACTCACTCAGTGTGCGTTGGACGAGCTTGGTCGATGAACGGACCTCTTAAGCGGGCTCTTTGGGTGGACGAGCATATGGGCCCGAGGGACGACGAGACGCGGAACGAAGACAGTGAACACTTTACCCCTTGTACCTCCGCGGTAGGACTTTTTCCGCAATTTCTACTTTTCCCCAGTTATATATGAGGGAGTCTTTTTAGTATAAAAGAACCCGAGGTTTTAGTGACGTCTACAACTGACGTCGGCACTTTAATTTTCTACGAACGAAGAACTTTCTTTCGATACTGTTTGGATCTGTCGCATAATCTTTCGTCTCTTTGGTGAAACGGTTGATCACTATCTTCAGGTAGATCAGTTTCGATGACAAAAAGGTCATCAGTACTTACCTACACTCTCAACCTGCATCTTTCGACTCGTGGCTTCTTGACTACGAAAGTTTTATACCGTGACCTCTTCTAAGAACTCTCAGGGAACCTGTCGTTCCCTGTCGGTCAGGATTTCCTTTAGTCGGGACTTATAAGTGACCTTCTTGTCTACGACTTCGACTTCGAGGTCATGAAACCGGCGGACTATGCTTCTCGACTGAGCGACCTTTTCTGCGACTACGACCCTTTCTGACTTCCGTTTTCCTCTTCTCTTACCGTCTCCTACTCTACCGACCTATTGTAACAGCTGAGTTACCTGTACTTAAACTCGTTTGAGACCCTCAAGTCAAGTCAAGTCAGCGAGTCAGCACAGGCTGAGAAACGCTGGCGGACTTGGCGTCGTGCGGTCCGGAGGGACAGGAAGTGGTTGAGGGCGTCAAGTGCGTCTGAGTGCGGGTAGCTCAGGCACTACGGTAGGTCGGTAGAGTAGGAGCCAGCAGGGGAAGAGGAGAACGGGGGTTAGGGAGGGTCGTAGTCTCAGAAAAGGTTACTCAGCTGAGAAGGGTACTCCACCGGTTTCATGACCTCGAAGTCGAAATCGTAGTAAAGAAGGTTTCTTTAGGGTCCCGGCTAGAGGAAGTCTTACCTGACCAACCTAGAGGAACGTCAAGTTCCCTGAGAGTTGTCAGAGGAGGTTGTGGTGTCAAGTTTTCGTAGTTAAGAAGTCGCGAGTCGGAAGAAGTGTCAGGTTGAGAGTGTAGGTATGTACTGGCGTCCTTTTTGGTATCGGAACTGATCTGCCTGGAAACAACCATTTCATTACAGAGACGAAAAGTTGTACGAGAGATCCAACCAGTATTGAAAAGAAGGTTCCTCATTCGCAGAAAATTAAAGTACCGACGTCAGTGGTAGACGTCACTAAAACCTCGGGGTTTTTTCTTTCAGACTGTGACAAAGGTGACAAAGGGGTAGATGAAGGGTACTTCACTACCCTGGCCTACGGTACTAGAAGTAAAAGACTTACAACTCGAAATTCGGTTGAAAAAGTGAGGAGAAAGTGAAAGTAGTTCTCCGAAAAATCAAGAAGAAGTGAAAGACGGTATTCCCACCACAGTGGACGTATAGACTCGAATAACTATAAAGAAGTCCGTTAGAACTAAGGTCGAACACAAAGAAGGTCAGGTCTCAAAGAGTACTACATCAGGCGTATCTTCAATTTATTCGTCCCACTGTTATATGTCGGAACTGTATGAGGAAAAGGATAAACCTTGGTCAGACAACAAGGTACAGGTCAAGATTGACAACGAAGGATTGGACGTACCTCCAAAGAGTTCTCCGTCCAGTCCACCAGACCATAAGGGTAGAGAAAGTCTTAAAAGGTGTCAAATAACACTAGGTGTGTCAGTTTCCGAAACCAGTTATTTCGTCTTTCTCTACAAAAAGACCTTGAGAGAACGAAAAAGGTACTAGGTCGCCTACGACCGTTAAACTAGAGACCAAGGAGACGGAGAAGATTTTGGTCGAACTTGTGGACCTTCAAGTGCTAAGTGCATAACGACTTCTGACCGAACCTCTTAAAACTCGTAATGAAATGATCGTACACTCTACTCACGTTAACACACCATCAAACTCGTAAGAAACCGTAACGGAAAGAAACCCTAACCTTACTTTTGACTGGAAAAGGTCAGGACACCGGTGACGACTCAAAAGGTTTAAACGACCGTATAACTCACGTCGTGAAAGTGTCGTAGTAGAAGGTCCTAAACTTTATCGAGCTGACCTTAAGGTAGTGGAGGTGATCGAAACAAGCATCACTACGAAGGATTCGGGTGAACTGAGATGGAAGGTCCTCACTTCCTGTTTCTTCGGACTACACGATGTCAGGTATCACAGTGTTTCTCAGCCCGTACTCACTCGTCGACTTGGCGTGGTCGTCGTTCTCAGGCGTCACAAATTATAAAAAGACAAAACTCTTACGTTGTGGGAACTCCTCTTACGTCGAGGTCCCTGTTCTAGCTTGGTATCACAAGTTTCTTGTTAAAAATAGAAAAAAAAGACTTGGCCGTAAACCAAAATAAAAGGACTGGTACTTAACTTTCGACCAAAAGATGTCACGTTCGACTAACTCTTTACAGTACTAAGACCTCGACTTTGTTAAATAAAAAGACTATGTAGAAACACATTTTTAGTCTTTTGACCGGGATCTACCGGGAATAAATAGGTAAAAAGAGGAGTCACTCTCGTCCACTGACGTCCCTCTGTTCGAAGGGAGACTGGAAGCTTGCACCCCTGGGAGTCCTGTCCGACGGTCCGCCGACACCCTGCCCTCACCTCTAGTGCCGTGGCTCCGGCGCCGGGACGGAAACCCCACCGCCCTCTGTGGACGAGAGGTCCAAAGGGCCCCCAGTGACCCCCACTTCTTGGGCGGACGGTCGCGTCCACCTTCATTCTCCCAACCCAAGCTAGGGACCCAGCCCTTCTGGGGGCCTCCTGCTGTACCGTCGGGTGAGGTCATAAGAACGGACCTCTTAGGGTGCCTGTCTCCTCGGACCACCCGATGTCAGGGACCGCAGTGTTTCTCAGTCTGTGCTGGTTTCGCTGAGTCGTCCGTGTGTGGCCAAGACGTGGATGACGACGATTCTGCGAGGCGGTCGCGGAGAGTTCGACTCTCAGACTTTGTGGAAGGACCACTATGTCTTATTAACAATTCCTTTATCACCAGTCCAACCTCTTTGAGAAAGTCTTATATCTAGTCTTTTACATTAAAAGATTGACATGAAAAAGTAATTAATGATTTTAACATGATCTTCACCGGAACTTCTGTTAAGTTTCACATTCTCTTCTTTCTGACAAATTCCCGAGAGTAACCCTTATCATCGAATCCCGTGTACTTCTTCAACCTTAAATTGAAATAAGAGCGAACAGAATCTTTCTGTGCACGCACGGAAAGTGTACTCGGTTACTGACGTCCAGCGTTAAAGAGGGTGTCTTCTTTCCCTGTAGGCCCTTTTCTCGTCATTGAAACAGAAGTGAGCATCTCTGCAGTACGAGTACTTTCACTACCTATCGGACCACTCCTTTGGCTTTCAACTAAATGCACTTTATGGTCGAAGACACTTCTTCCCCTCCTTAGCTCTCTCCGTATATAACTCCTCGACTCGCGAGCGTCGTGTCCGAATGTCTGGCGGGCGGGCGGAGACGAGTGAGGTCCTTGCGTCCACTCACGAAGGTCTTCGAGACGACTCGGTGTACTTAGGAAAGACCTTTATTGCTGTTACTTTACAATGAATAGATATGTTGACATGTAGCAAATGGACAAAGTAAACAGACCGACATAAAATACTAAACACTTCAGTGAGTCAGCACAGGCTGAGAAACACTGGGGTACCTGACATCGGGTGGTCCGAGGAGGTAGGCACCTTAAAAGATCCGTTCTCATGACCTCATCCCACGGTAAAGGAAGAGGTCCCCTAGAAGGGTTGGGTCCCTAGCTTGGGCCCAGAGGACGTAACGCCGGTCTGTGAAGTGACAGCCTCGGTGGTCCCTTAAATCGGTCCCGTCTTCATTCTGTTGAAAAGTAGACGAAATTAGAAATCCCTTAAATAAAGGTTTTGTGTTTGTGAAGGAATCCTCCTTCACACTGCTCCCCATCCTCCGCGTCGTGGGTGGTGAGGAAGTTCTTCTTGCGTCCCGAGGGGACCACCACCACCAGGTCACCTACTCTTCGGTGGACGGTCGCTCCCCTGGGCCCAAGGTAGGGGCGAGGCCCTTATAGGGTGTACGACGTCCCGTTGATTCGAGCTCGTGGTGTCTATTCCTCGGACTTGAGGTCTCGGGCACGAGGTGTTGTCCTCTGCGGCGTCTGTCGTCGGGGGCGAGAGGTTTTGAGTCGTCTTTCGGACGAGTGACGTCGTTTCTGGGTCCATCAAAAGGATTTACCTTCTTACCGTCTCTCCACGGAGCACCGACAACCGACCTACAATAGCGTAGTCAGAAACGAAACCATAGACAATATCCAGAAGAGATGGGTCAGAATCATGTCGTCCATTCCTTCTTTTCTATTTCTATAAGATAATCAAAAATGTTTTCAAAAAAAATATCAGAAGATTCATACTTCATATATGTAACTTTTGTTGAAATTTTCCTTTCTTCGATATCAAGGTCTACCGTGTCACCATTTCTTCCGTGGACGGTTACGTTCCCTGCACTTGAACTGGGGTCCGAGCCCTTCCAGGGGACCCCTTCCTTGACCGTCGGGTGAGGTCATAAGAGCGGACCTCTTAGGGCACGTACCTCCTCGGAGGGTCCGACGGCAGGTACCCCAACGTCTCACCCTGTGCTGGCTTACTGACTCTCGTGGGTGTGTGCCAACCGTCTTAGGGTGTCGAGTGTCTGTTCTGTAAAGAAAATCCTTTTAAAATAATATCTGATTGTTTGAAGGGAAGTGATCTCACTACTATTTTACGTAGACTACGAGAAGGTCCTGAAGGTCTGGTGTAGGCCGGTGGTACTCAAGGGAGCCACTTCGTTAGTAGGTGGAACGTTAGCTAGACAAGGTGGTCTAGTCTGTTAGTCTCTTCCTTTTGTAGAAGATAAGGGGAAAGTCATAGAGCAGTCGGAAGCGGTACTGAATGAATCCCCGGGCTCTTTTGTGGCGTAGTCTTTACCTCTTCCATCCACCGTCGACGGAAAAACAATGTCCAGACGTACCGACAGACGACCGACCACACGTCCACTGGTGTCCAGACCGACAGGGACCAGGGTGCCCTTCGAGCTCGTCGGGGTGCTGCGTGAGAGGGCGTCCCGAGGGGTGGACGAGGGACACGGACCTAAAGGGGACCCCCGACCCTACTGGGGGATGTTAACGGGTCGTTGGTCTCCACCGAAATTACCTTCTCAAGTCATCTTCACTCCGGGACTGATTTTAGGTACAAAAATCACAAAAAATTTGTGTAAAGGAGTTGTTCCCAATGTTTCATTTGGTCCTAAGAAACTTCACTGAACAATATTTGATCAAAACACGAAACGTGTGTGTCGAACACAAAGGATTCCTCGTTTACGAACATGACTTGTAAAGAAACTAAGAGAAACCCAAAAAGGAACAAAAAAACCAAAACAACAACTACAACAGATCGTTAAACAAGACGAACAAACCTAAGTAGGAAAGGAAGGAAGGAATAAAGAAAGAATAGGTGGGACTACATGCACCCAAAGACTTCGGAGGAACAGGTGAGGGACAGAGGAGGTCCAGGAAGTGAAGTCACTCTAGCGTCGGTTGTGCTTTCTTCCTCGGCGCTTTCTGGGGCACTCAGCGTGTCGAGACCTGGTCTCCCTCCAGTGTCTGGGTTCTCCCGACAACCAATTTGACCCTTAAAGTCTATTTGACCTTTCCAGGTAAAAATCTCCTGTAGGATCCGTTTTTACGAGAGGACAACCGAGTCACCCGTTTCTTGGGTGGACGGTCACTTCCTCCGTGCTCAAACCCAGCCCTTCCAGGGGACCTCTTCCTTTACCGTCGGGAGAGGTCACGTGAACGGACCCTTTGGGGTACCTGTCTCCTCGGACCACCCGTGGCACGTACCCCAGCGTTCTCAGTCTGTGCCGTCTCGGGGACATGGGTAGAATTCATAATTTCTGCTTGTGGCCTTTTTCATAGATGATAGAAAGTAAACCATGATACTGAGATTGAGAAGGACTGTGCACAGTTCAATGTTGTTCTAAGCTGCAACTATGGGACATTCCTGGTGGTCCAGTGGGTAAGACTCCAAGCTCCCAATGCAGGGGGCCTGGGTATAATCCCTGGTCTGGGAACTAGGTCCCCCATGCATTCACAAGGAAGATCCTGTGAGCCACAACTAAGACCCAGCACAGCAAAAACACATAAGTTGCAGCTATCAGGAATTAAGAGCACTGAGGTTATTTCCAATTTATATTACCTTTTTCTTCCTCAGTAAATATGGAAATGGATAAGGAAATGGCAACCACTCTAATATTCTTGCCTGGGAAATCCCATGGACAGAGAAGCCTTGCAAGTTACAGCCCGTAAGGTCACAAACTTAGATCCGACTAAACAACAACAAAAATATGGACAAATACTAGCAAACGCCATAGTGCCAACATTTCTATGCTATAAATCAACGAGTGTAAAGAATTTTACATGTTATTACAGTATTTGTTAAAAATGACTACATTCCATTGTAAACTACAGTTGTTGCGCAAGGAAGCATCAAGAATGTTACCAAATGTCAGTGGAAAATAAATGAGAGATTTTCTTCAGGTTGAAAGGTTTCCAAAAATGTTTTATTTTCCAGTGATGACAACATGCAACATCCACCTTTGTTTTACACCATTTTACACTGGTATAGGTACATTGATCAATTGTCTCAATTATATTCTTTTGTGAAAAGGCAATTTAACAAAACATTATTACAGGGAACTTGCATTTCATGCCTAGGTTTTATTCTATTTGCTTTTCTGTTTTTTTTCAAGTGTACCAAATGTTTTAAAAATTTGTTTAAAATTCCATGTGGCTCAGTCAGTGGTAAAGAATCCACCTGCCAATGCAGTAGACACAGGAGACTCGGATTCCATCCCTGAGTTGGGAAGATCCCTTGGAGGAGGAAATGGCAATCCTCTCCAGTATTCTTGCCTGAAAAATCCCATGGGCTGGGGAGCCTGGCAGGCTACAATCCATGGAGTCGCAAAGAATCAGACAGGCTGAGAGAATGAGTACACACACACGAATTTAAGATATTATTTTAATTTTGACATTAAAAACCAAGACTGTGACCAATGACAGTCTTAAGCTTAGCTAATTAACATGTGATTTAAAAACAAATAGAAAAAAGTATGATATCCAAACCCTTAGCCGGGGTGAACTGTTCACTTCACAGGTCCCTATCTGGATATCTGCTGTAACAGAGCAAAGAGCCACTAGGTGGCTCCATTAATTTAATAAAATTAAAGTAGGGAAAAGATAATGTATAGCCAAGGAACAAAATATCTCTTGTAAGCAAAACCTTTAACCAAAGCAAGAAACAATGATCTTTAATCATAGCCTCTCACTCAGAATAACTTGGAATATAGGGTTAAGAGTTGAACTAAAAAAAATCTGCAAGACTGCAAAGTATGTATGGGTAATCAATTTGCTAAAGAAAATTATATTCTTAAGGACATCAATTACTAAGGGAGACATGGTTTCAAATCTTTCCTAATTTATTACCATCTAGTTTGCCAGCTTTTCTTTTGAAATTTTCCCCTTTTTTTGTTTAAACTTTAGGAAAAAATATTAAATTTGAGTATTTACTAGGTTACTAAAAATTGCTTTCCAATTTCTTGACTTAACAGCTGTCATCCTTATTAACATCCCAAGAAAAATAACAAAACAACTTCGTCTGGGCTATTTGGGAAGGAAAACAAAAGCAGTGTGCTTACCTAAACTAACTCAAAATACAACTAAGGTAAACACTACTCCACCCTACACCATTTGCAAGGAGATTGAAAGAAACTGTGTGACAAAAATTCCTTCCCGGGTTCACAAAAGAAGAGAAAAAATGTTACATTTGAAGTGTGAGTTGCATTTTAGGTACCCAAGTTAGCTAAAGATCTCTGGATTTTATTTTTTAAGAAGTCTATAACAGAAGACAATCATTTTCCTCAAAGTACATAAGGAACTGTCACGAAAATAAATGCGGGGTGGTGGGGGAGGTGGGTTCCGAATTATTAGGTATTCTGAACCGTCATTCTGCAATTGACAAACAGGAAAAAAAAAATTTTTTTCCTCTCCCCTCTCCCTTAAAAGAGAATCTCAGACCTGTCACCGCTTAAGAAAATATTTAGAACTCAATTTAACCTTAAAAAAAAACAAATTTCATATAGTTCGGAGTCAATAAATAATGATGGCGTGGCACCTGGAGTCTCCATAGTATTTTGCTGGTTTTGTTTGTTTTTCCAGACAGGAGCTGCATTAGAAAACTTAACAGAAGTAGAGGGCAAGTCTTCTGCCGTAATTCGTTGAGACCGTTTTTTGTAAACGACCGCTTCTAGCACAGTTTAAATTACAGTTGGCTTTAAAATGCTAATTCCGAACCCACTTATTTAAATGTCTTTGAAAACGTTTACCCTTCTGTTTTCGAAGACAACAAATCACACCAAAAGTCTGCGCAAACTGGACCTAAAATGCAAATCTGTTTCCCGGATAGGAACGAACCTATCGCTATGTTTAGAGAAATTTAAAAACTGATTTCTGTCCTTCCCTTCAAAGAATTCCCTAGAACAAGGGGACGCACCAAGAATGCTCCTTAATATATACGGTGTACCTCCAAAGACTTGTAAATCGCGTCTATTATTCTCGACTGGGAGCCGACCAGTCGAGACCGGACGTGAATCCTGCAACTGATCACAAAAGATGTAGAGGCTCCAGGTCGAAATATCAAAGGTTGGGGCGGGGGCAGGCAGGTGGGCTGAGCGGCCACCCAGAGTTAACTCACAAACTTTTTAGAACAGTCGGACCGTCCTGGAGATTTTCTCTTTGTTTTGATATTCGTTATTTCGTTCTTGTGCTTAGGACACAATGGTTAGGAATGGGGAACAGGTTGCTTGAATATCGGAGGCGCCGGCCTCCCCCGGTTCTTCCCGACCTCCCTCCGTTCCACCCCGGCCCGGAGAGGAGGGGTGGCAGCGGCCGGGCAGGCGCGGCGGGCGGCCCGAGGTTTCCGCGCGCTGGGCCGGGATGCGTGCGCGGGCAGGTGGGGCGTGGCCGGGGCGTGGAGAGCCGGGGCCCGCGGGCAGCCGCCCAGCCCCGGGACCGGCCCGGGAGGAGCCGAGCCGCCGACGGTTATAAGAGGCTAGCTCGTCGGCGCTCCGCGCTCACCCCTCAGTCCCCGCCCCTCCTCGCCGAAGACTCGAGTCGCCGAGCCAGGGCCGCAGGGTTGGCCCCCAAAGGGATGCTCTTGCCCGAGCGGCGAGGTCAGCCCCGCTCGCCCCTCGCCGCCGCCGCCGCGCCGCGCCAGCCGACGGCCGCCGACATGGCTCTCTACTGCGGGGACAACTTCGGCGTGTACTCGCAGCCCGGCCTGCCCTCGACCGCCGCCGCCGCCGCCGCCGCCCCGGGCGCCCCCGCACCCGCCCGGGCGCCCTACGGACTCACCGACTACGCCGCGCCGCCAGCCGCCGCCGCCAACCCCTACCTGTGGCTCAACGGGCCGGCCGTGGGCGGTTCCCCCGCCGCCGCCGCTGCCGCGTACCTGGGCGCCCCGCCGCCGCCGCCGCCGCCGCCCCCGGGGGGCGCGCCGGGACCCTTCCTGCAGCCGCCGACCGCCGCCGGCACCTTCGCCTGCGCTCAGCGGCCCTTCGCGCAGCCCGCGCCCGCCGCGCCCGCCTCACCCGCCGGGCCCGCGGCGCCAGGGGAGCTGGGCTGGCTGTCCATGGCCAGCCGCGAGGACCTGATGAAGATGGTGCGGCCGCCCTACTCGTACTCGGCGCTCATCGCCATGGCCATCCAGAGCGCGCCCGAACGCAAGCTCACGCTCAGCCACATCTACCAGTTCGTGGCCGACAGCTTCCCCTTCTACCAGCGCAGCAAGGCCGGCTGGCAGAACTCCATCCGCCACAACCTGTCTCTCAACGACTGCTTCAAGAAGGTGCCCCGCGACGAGGACGACCCAGGTGAGGGCGGACAGGTGCTTCCCGGCCGGTCCCTTACCCACACCCGCCCCCCACTACGCCCACCCCGCAACTCACGCACACGCAGAGGCAGGCCAGGGTGGGATAAAGGTAAAAAGCCTGAATCCTTAAGCCGAAAGTCACTCCTGAGTGGCGTTCCTTACGCGGTTGAAGGGAGGGTCGAGTTACTGGTAAACGGATTAGGAATAAGAACACGGGTGGGCTCTCAGATAAGGGATGGCTGTAAAGAGATTCAGATGAGCCAAGAATCCCATCACATTTCAGGAGAGTGAGGTGGGGAGAGACCGGGAGTTGGTACCCTCTGTACGTAGATGCGTTTCGAACCTTATCTGTTTGGAAATGTAAAAATGTAAACCCCAAATGCGCTTCGTGCGGATCTAAGCCCCGGAGGTGAGGAGGGCTGGGTGATAGTGGCTTGTTAGTGGTTTCCCTCTTAGCTGAGGAATGAGGTGAAGAAAAGCTCAAAAGTTTCAGAAACAGATTCTTACTGGAGGTTTTCTGAAGGAGCTCCGGACTAGGTGTGGGGTGAGGATCAGGTTAGGGAAAAGAGAAAACTGTTCCCTTGCCTTCTACAGCAGGAGTCCCCAACCTCTGGGATCTAATGCCTGATGATCTGAGGGGGAGTCGATGTAGTAATAATAGAAATAAATTGCACAATAAAAGTAATGCACTCAAGACTACCCCTCGCCCCCACACACCGCCCCCAACCATCCCTTAGCCCCCTGCGTTGGTGGAAAATACTGTCTTGCAGGAGACCAGCCCCTGGTGCAGAAATGGCTAAGGATCAGTGAGGGATACAGGATTCTTTGTAAATTATGTAAATGCTCTGAAGTAGTTGTGTTGTTATTCAGTTGCTCAGTCATGTCCAACTCTTTGCGACCCCATGGACTGCAGCACTCCAGGCCTCTCTGTCCTTGTCATCTCCCAGAGCTTGCTCAAACTCATGTCCAGTGAGTAGGTGGTGGCATCCAACCATCTCGTCCTCTGTCGTCCCATTCTCCTGCCTTCAATCTTTCCCAGCATCAGGATCTTTTCTAATGAGTTGGCTCTTTGCATCAGGTGCCAAAGTATCAGAGCTTCAGCTTCAACATCAGTCCTTCCCAACGAAGAGCAGTGCTTTCCAGTTGAAATGCTGTACAAACTACACGTGGTTGAAAAATTGTCTAGTAGCCATGTGAAAAAAAGTAAAAAGATGGTGAGAATTTATTTTTTAAAGTAACCCAAAATGTCGTTTCAACATTTAAAACATATAAGAAATTATCTGTGAGCTAATTACATTATTCTTTTGGTACTAAGTCTTCAAAATCCTATGTATATGTTTTATACCATATTTCAGTTGTTACGAGCCACTTTTCACGTGTCCAGCAGCCACGTGTGGGTAGTGGTGACTTTACTGGACAAGGCACGCAGCTCTCCAAGATGCACCTGCCCAGATTTGGACTCTAAATCACCTGAGGTGATCATGTCAATTGTCACGTACACTCCTGGACTTTCTAAAAAGGTCGAGGATCTCGAGCCAGTGTCTTGTCAAAGCTTTTGGTAGCAAGGTGACACAATATAAATATTCTGGTAGGAGTAGGTATGATTGGTTGTTTAGATGGTAGTTACGTGAATTGTTTTTGTTCTGCAGCTATTTGCAGAAAATGTGTTGGTGGAGGTAATGGATGTGGAGGGGTGTGTGGTAGTGGTTAAGAATGCTTGAGTCTAGAGACAACCTGCTTATATCCTGGCCCTACCACTGCTAACTGGGCTTCCCAGGTGGTGCAGTGGTAAAAGAATCAGTCTGCCAATGCAGTAGATAGACATGGGTTCGATCCCTGGGTCGGGAAGATCCCCTGGAGAAGGAAAAGGCGCTCCAGTATCCTTGCCTTGGAAATCCCATGCCCAGAGGAGCCTGGCGGGCTACAGTCCACAGGGTCACAGAGTCAGACAGGACTGAGCAACTAAGCATGCACACACCGTTGCTAACGGGGAAAATGACAGGTTGCTAACCAGTCTGCACCTCAGTTTCCCCATCTGAAGAATGGAGGCGATGATATCACTGTCTCCAAAGAGCCGTGAGGAGTAACTAGAGTTATCAATGTGAAGAACTCACTACAAGATAAGTGCTTTACGGTATTTGCAAATGCCAAAGATTCTTTTTACCAGAAGTGATGAGAGCCGTTGGGAGAAAAAATCCTCGAAGATGACAGATATTTTTTACGACTACTGTGCTGGATAGTGAGGGAGTTTTTCTAAGCAGAAGACTAGCATTGCTTGCATTAAATGGGGCCCTGGTCTCTGAGATCGGCCTGGTGGAGGAAAAGCTGGGAAGACATGCAAGAGTGCCTCTTGCCCAAGGCAAGGGATGGTTATGGAGCTTCCTTGTACTTCCAAATAGATGCCATCCAAGGTGTGTTTAGAACAGTCAATTGCTCAGTAATAACTTGTTGCTTCTGTCGGACAAGGCAGAGGGTTGGGTATTGGAGGTTGCATTTTTCCAGTGGAGTATTTTTTCGGGGCAAAATACCCTTTCAGCAAATGATAATGATAATAGATACCTTTTTCTTTTCACTGCTCACTGTGTATGACTTCTTTGCGGAGATCTATCATTTACCCCTCACGGCCAACCTGTGAGGTGAGTACTGTTCTTATCCCTGTTTTTATAGATAAACAGAGGCTCAAGTTCAAGTAGTGCCATTTCCCCCAAAAGGACAACAGAGTGGATTGAGCATCTCTGTCAAGTTTCATGAGAGCCTGCCTCCCTCATCTCAAAGCTGGGCATGTGGGGCTTCCCTGGTGGCTCAGTGGTAAAGAATCCGCCAGCCGTTGCCAGAGGCGCGGGTTTGATCCCTGGGTCGGGAAGATCCCTTGGAGAAGGAAATGGCATCCCACTCCAGTATTCCTGCCTGGAGAATCCCATGGACAGAGGAGTCTGGCAGGGCTACAGTCCATGCAGTTGCCAAAGGACTGGACATGACTTAGTGACTAAACGATAACATGGGCATGTACACCTCCTCCTCTAACCTATCTTTCTCATCTTTGCAGGGAAAGGCAATTACTGGACCCTGGATCCGAACTGTGAGAAGATGTTTGACAATGGGAACTTCCGTCGGAAGCGAAAGCGCCGCTCAGAAGCCAGCAGCACCCCCTCGGTGGCCGTGGGGACCTCGAAATCAGAAGAAGGGATCTCCCCGGGGCTGGGATCTGGAGTGGGTGGAAAGCCAGATGGAGACAATGCCCCTGCCTCTTTGAGACCCTCCCAGTCCCCAGAGCCTCCTGAGGACACCAAGAGTACTGCCTCCTCACCGGGAGTGTCCATGCTTTCCTCCACCCCTTGCCTGAACAGCTTCTTCAGCAGCCTCAGCACCCTCAGCGTCGGTAGTAGCAGTGGGAGCACGCAGCGGGCACTCCCTGGCGGCCGCCCTCTAGGGATCCAGGGGCCCCAGGTGTCCTCAGGCAGCGTGTTTCCCCCCAGCTCCGTCCCGGAGCCCTCGTCAGACCCCTTGCAACTGAATCACAGCTCCAGCAGCAGCAGCAGCCAGAGATCTTCCTACTACGGCCCCTTCCCCGCCAGCACCAGCGGGGCCCCGAGCAGCCCCTTTGGCAGCCCTTTCTACAACTTCAGCATGGTCAACAGCCTCATCTACCCTCGGGAGGGCTCTGAAGTATAGAGCCCCAATTCCCAGACTCAGCCGTTGCACACCTGAGATCTCATGAAAATACAGATCTCCAGGCAGTAGGTCTGGGGCAGGACCTGAGATTGCATTTTCTCCAGAGTTCCTGGCAAGGTCCACTGACCACACTTGGAACAGCGTGACTTGGAACAGCGTGTGGATGCAAACTTTTTCTTTACCCGACAAGCTTTCTCTGGATAAAGGGCCTCCCTGGAGAGAAATCCAGTCCAGTCTGTTCTGGGATGGTATCCGAGAGCCCTGTGATGGCAGGGACCATGTCTGTCTGTTCGTCACTGTGTATCAGGGTCACAGGGTCCAGTGGGCACAGACTTCAGCTGCAAAAACAAGTGAATGAAGTTACTGGGTCAGAAAAAGTAACAGTTGGCACTGGAAGCAGCAGGGAATGGTTGGGACTGACCAGCTGCAGGCTGCTGTGGGCAGCTGGTCTTCTCTGCCTGGCAGCATTCTGTTTTTTCTAGAAAAGTCAAGAGACCTGCATTTTCCCAGGAAACCTCCATTTGTCCTCTTTGTTGCTAATGGAAAGTTTTTCAAATACTGTGCTAGAAAGCACCGCAAATCCTTGAGCTCTCTACCCAGCTCACAGATCAGCTCTATTTATGCTTAGTGTCAGGGATGTGTCAGACATTAATAGCGATAGAAGTGCCCAGATAATACCCTGTGTGCCAGGCATTGTTCATGAATGTAGGACCATGTACGACCTACCTCAACCCCACCATGAATGTAGGACCATGCACAACCTACCTCAACCCCACCATGAATGTAGGACTAAGTACGACCTACCTCAACCCCACCATGAATGTAGGACCATGCACGACCTACCTCAACCCCACCATGAATGTAGGACCATGAACATACCTACCTCGACCCCACCATGAATGTAGGACCAAGCACGACCTACCTCAACCCCAACATGAATGTAGGACCATGTACGACCTACCTCAACCCCACCATGAATGTAGGACCATGCACAACCTACCTCAACCCCACCATGAATGTAGGACCATGAACATACCTACCTCAACCCCACCATGAATGTAGGACCAAGTACGACCTACCTCAACCCCACCATGAATGTAGGACCATGAACATACCTACCTCGACCCCACCATGAATGTAGGACCAAACACGACCTACCTCCACCCCACCATGAATGTAGGACCATGTACGACCTATCTCAACCCCACCATGAATGTAGGACCATGCACAACCTACCTCAACCCCACCATGAATGTAGGACCATACACGACCTACCTCAACCCCACCATGAATGTAGGACCAAGTACGACCTACCTCAACCCCACCATGAATGTAGGACCATGCACGACCTACCTCAACCCCACCATGAATGTAGGACCATGAACATACCTACCTCGACCCCACCATGAATGTAGGACCAAGCACGACCTACCTCAACCCCACCATGAATGTAGGACCATGTACGACCTACCTCAACCCCACCATGAATGTAGGACCATGTACAACCTACCTCAACCCCACCATGAATGTAGGACCATGAACATACCTACCTCAACCCCACCATGAATGTAGGACCATACACAACCTACCTCACCCTACCATGAATGTAGGACCATACACAACCTACCTCACCTCACCATGAATGTAGGACCATGTACAATCTACTTCAACCCCACCATGAATGTAGGAGCATGAACAACCTACCTCAACCTCACCATGAATGTAGGACCATGTACAACCTACCTCAACCCCACCATGAATGTAGGACCATACACGACCTACCTCGACCCCACCATGAATGTAGGACCATGTACAACCTACCTCAACCCCACCATGAATGTAGGACCATGCACGACCTACCTCAACCCCACCATGAATGTAGGACCATGCACGACCTACCTCCACCCCACCATGACAAAATCTCCAGTGACGGAGGTGGTACGAATACTTTTACTTCCCTGGGAACTCCCTGCCCCATGGTGAGTCTAGGAACGACCGTCACTCTACATTCTTGTGTTCTTCCTCTTATAATAGTTTACTTTTGCTCTTATTCCAATTGTTCTTCTTGTAATCACTCGTCTCTACCCTTTTGCGTCTTCCTCGCTCTGCTCTTCGTCGGAGAGAGTCTTCTGCTGGCCGATCTCTCTGACCCTTCCCCTCCCCAGGCGCGCCGTCCGTCCGACCTCCACCCAGCCTCCCTCGACTTCGGTCGGTGACCCGTTTCGGTCGCGCAGGCAGGGGTGGCCGAACGAGGGCGGTCGGAGAGAGTGACCGGAAGGGTCGGGACAAGAGGAACCCACAGACTCCGTCCAAGTACCAGGAACCAGGGGCCTCGACGAACATAGAATCACACCAGGAAGGTACCGATTTGACAGAGTCTTTGTGGACCCGAATAACGAAATTTTTTTTTACAAAGGATCCGAGGGGAGCCGAGGGCTCTCATCTACGTCTTTAGATGTAGACGTGTTTACATGTCACTTCAAACTCAAAGTCGAGCTTCTACCTGACCCCTCTGCCTTCCCGCTAGACTCATCCTTTATCTCGTCGGGGGAAGAGACGGGGGTCCCCAAGGTCTCTCGGAGTAAAATTCTTTGCAAGATCTACCATCCCGAGGACCGAAGAGAGGACGTCGTGGACCCTCCCGCGGAGGGCGACTGGTCCTTACCTCGACTTTGGTGGTCGTTTCCTTCCCCCTGGGTACCCGAAAGGAGGCCTCCCGCTCCATGGGGGAAGCCAGTCGTGGACCCCAGGGTCCATAGGACTGACTAAGCTCAACGCCACCGGGGCCATGGGTCAAGAAAAGTGGACCCCGGTCGTCGTGACCGGACGTCGAATCTCAAGGCGGAGAAAGAGAGGGGAACGTTGGAACAGGAGGGACGACACCTGTCATCTCCGTCGGAGACCCGAGTCCCGTGCACCTGTCTCCGCCAGTCGGGCTCCTTGACGTCTCCTCCGCAGTCGACACTGTACAGTCAGGAGTCCACTGTGCGGTACTTGACGGTATACCCCTCGTGGGTCCGCTGGTGTACGGGGAGCACACGTGTGTCCCAGACGGTCTCGACCCGGGGCCCGTCGACCAGGTCCTCACCGACCCAGCGACGGCCGTAAGACCTCACGCCCCGCCCCGGGAGAGGAGACCTGCACGCACGTGTCAGACCCCGACACAGGACCGGGGCCGGGCCACAGGTGTCGGTTACTCGTCCTTTACCTCAGACCCGGAGGGCGAGAGGACGACGCCCCTCTGCCACACCAAAGGTGGCCAAGTCATCCCCTCGTCCAGACTCTGTATGTACCAAGTGTACCTGAGAGCGGCCGAGAAACAAACTACCACAGCACCGAGTAAAGGCGGAGCGTCATCCCCAGACAAATCCAGTAGCTACCCCGGCTTGAAAAGACCCTTTTGAGACAGGTAATCTGGGTGACTGATAAAAGGAAATAGTCTTCGCCGAGATTGACCCTTCCTCGGTCCCCGGAATCCAGTGGTGGTGCGACAATCCTCGGACACCAGTCTTTTCCTAGCATTTTTGGGAGACGTGTGATCCCAGAACCATCCTTCACTAAAGATGCTTTCACCAAAAGGTTTTGTGCAACGGTAGGCAATAGAGTAAAGGAGAAAGTTCCTCGGGACGTCTTACAAATCCCGTCTGAAGTGACGGCTCAGGAGGTCCCTCTGGAAGTCCCAGATCGCCGCGGACGGGACTGGGTGCACTGGACCACCGCCGTATCGGGGTTGGTCCTTCGGGTAGTTGGTAGGGCAACAACGGTACCACTGGAACGGCCTTCACGAGAACAGACCAGCCGGGCGCAGAGATCGAAGGGCGAAAGAGGGCCCGAGACCGCTGTCTTCAGACCGTCTTACAGGAAACGGCTGTAATCGTCTTCCCGGTCCGGAGAACATAGTTTTCACCAGAGAAACTCTGACTCATAAGAGACGTAAACCAAGTTTGGGTCTATAGCTGCTCACGCGGTGCTCGTTGCTCTGCGACACGCGTGTGCAGACGCAGTTGTGGGACCCCTCGATGGCGACACTCACGGCCCTCCCGATGTAGGTCCTCCTGCTGCCGTCCTGCACGTGGTTCCTTCTGTTTATGGGGTTGCTGTGACCACTCATCCGGTTCTCCTCGTAGGGCGATTCCTACCTGCCCACCTGCCCACCTACCTGCCTGTCTGCCTGACCACCTACCTACCTGCCTGCCTCTCTACCTACCTATCTGCCTACCTACCTGTCTACCTGCCTGTCCACCTGTCTACCCACCTGCCTACCTACCTACCTGTCCACCTACCTACCTACCTGCCTGTCTACCTACCTACCTACCTACCTGTCTGTCTGCCTACCTACCTACCTACCTACCTACCTGTCTGTCCACCTGTCTACCTACCTACCTACCTACCTGCCTGCCTGCCTGCCTGCCTGCCTGCCTGCCTGCCTGCCTGCCTGCCTGCCTGCCTACCTACCTACCTGTCTACCTACCTACCTACCTACCTACCCGTCCGTCCGTGAACCCTTGGGTGTCCAAAGGGGCCTTCGATGTCCGTCCTCCACCGTACATACACTTACCATCCACCCTAGACCCACTCTCTTTCCTGTCTTCCAGTGTGGAGACCTCTGGGCCACTTGGCTCCACGGACAACCGGCGTTTCGAGCGCTCGACGGGCACATGACCCTCTTCGAGTCGTAGGTCGTGTCTTTCCCGCACGAGCACCTGTCTACCCGTTCTGAGTCCCTGGTCGACTCTGGTTTGGTCCTCCCGGTCCCTACTCCGGTCTGCGTGCCCCAGGGGTCCCTTTGCTTGCCCGACTTACTTTTGTGCTTTGCGAAGACCCACTCCGCCGTCACGTGGAGCCGCGACAGGCATCGTCTCGGTCTCCGGGGTACGGACGCGTGCTCGCCGACAGACCAAGTGTCAGTCCCCTTTTTCTCTTTACCTCTCTCACCTCTTGGCAAAAGATCAGTAAGTAAAAATAACGGAAATCATACGGGTCACCTCCGGAAAATCCTCGACCGGAAAGAAGTCTCTCAAACTCGTTGAGTAAACATAAGAAAACTAGCCGAAGTCGACTCTGCAGACTACCAAATCCCTACACTAGGCGGACTCATAACCAGTGACGGAAGACATTCACCACCCCTCCCCTCTACCCCGGAAACGCAGGGGCATAGGTTGGGACCACCCGGGTCTTCGACGACCGTAGAGGGACTCGAGTCCCGGGCCGAGACGGGGGAGTCTTCCCCTTTCTCCGTCCTTGTGAGGAGAGAAACCGCTCTAGTCGACCTGGACCCGGCAGAGGCCTACCCCTCTCCCGAGGGTCCCGTTTAGTAGACTAGGCTCTTGACGTCCCTCTCCTTCCCTGGCCCCGACGACCCGCGAGTCGTCCATCGCGAAGAGGGCACATCGGATTATAAGATTTTTCCCACCTGTGACACCGGTAGTCGGTCCCTATCGGTTGTCGACCCCTGGTCGACGGCCCGTGTCCTTTTGATGTTTCGGTCGGGACTCTCGTCGGCCCGACTCAGTACTCGTCCGGCGGCAGATCGTCCTTACTGCACTTTACAGACGCACCTCAGCCGTGTCCCCACCCGCTACCCCTAGCAACCTGAGCTAGTCTCCCGAGTCACGCTGCGAAAGACTTCGGACTTCGTGTCCCCCGGTTCCACGGGTCTCCACGTCTTTTCGTCCCCGAGTGTCAGAAAACTCGTAGTCCCAACTAACTCTTTTCTAAAACGGTAGGGGGCGGTTTCTTAGACGGACGTTACGTCCTCTGGACCCAAGTTAGGGACCCAAATCTTCTAGGGGACCTCTTCCTTTTCCGATGGGTGAGATCATAAGACCGGACCTCTTAGGGTACCTGACATATCAGGTACCACAGCGTTTGTCAGTCTGTGCTGACTCGCTGAAAGTGAAGTGAAGTGAAGGTCACTAATGAGTCCTAACTAAAGGATACCCCGAAGAGACCACCGAGTCTACCATTTCGCAGACGGACGTTACGACCTCTGGGTCCAAGCTAGGGACTCAGTCCTTCTAGGGGAGCTCTTCCTTTACCGTTGGGTGAGATCATGAGAACGGACTTCTTAGGGTACCTGTCTCCTCGGACCATCCGATGGTAGGTACCCCAGTGTTTCTCAACCTGTGTTGACTCGTTGATATGAATGAATGAATGAAAAAATTTTAAGCGTAAACCTTAATTTTAGGAAAAACACGGTACCACCTCTTCCAAACCTCCTCCTCTTAGCAGGTGAATTGGAGAATCCAATACAGGAAGTAACTTTCCTTCCCATAGTGACCTTTTTCTTGTTAGCTTTGTGCTCCATGTGAAACGGTGACCACGGAATCACACATCCGACTGAACTCTCAGTCGTTCTTCTTTCGTCGAAAGACTTAAAAGCAGAACCTTAATCTTAAGATCGACACGAGGCTCGGTCCCTGGGGACCCGAACCCGTCAACAAGTCAGCGATTCAGTACAGGTTGAGAAACACTGGGGTACCTGGCGTCGTGCGGTCCGGAGGCACGGGTAGTAGTTGAGGGCCTCGGACGAGTTTGAGTACAGGTAACTCAGCCACTACGGTAGGTCGGTAGAGTTGGAGGTAGTAGGGGAAGAGGAGGGCGGAAGTTAGAAAGGGTCGTAGTCCCAGAAAAGGTCACTCAACCGAGAAACGTAGTCCACTGGTTTCATAACCTCGAAGTCAGGAAGGTCACTCATAAGTCCCAACTCCCCAGGAGGTGGTCCATTGGGACAACACAGAAACAGAGGGCAAAGATAAGTCCATTTCAGGACAAATGGACCCACATTCCCGTCGTAACTCGTTGGGTCAGATCTCTCTTGGTCGTCTCCCCCGTCACTGTTGACGACTCACCCCAATCTTCGGTGTCTAGAGGTTTGTCGTCCTGGACTCGGCAGGCACTCGCGACGGGTCGACCCCCACCCTCCCGATCGCACCAGACGGGTCTCTGGGTTGGAATGGATCGTCTCTGGTCTCCTCAGCCTACCTCAGAGGCCTCGGATCCCCTTCTACAGTCTGAGACCTAGCTGAACAAGAAACCACAGCCCACCGGAGGCGGAGAACGTGATTAAGAGTCGAAGGAGCAGGAGTAGGGAGATCTCGGTGGGACAGGTCCCTACCCAGACTCCGTTTCCGCCACTGTCCGACCTGACACTACCCTCCGGGAGTGGAGGTCGGAACGAACACCCGTTCCACCTGGGACTCTCCACGGGTCGGGTCCTCGGTCCTCTACCCTTCCAGAGTGACGTCGAAACTTTAATTCAGAGAACACGACTCGACCAGGACACTGGTGTGAGGACAGGGGAAAGGACTTTCTACTTAACGTGAAAAATTTTGTATGCGTTTGTGTGTTCTTCAAAGCCATGCTCTCTAGTTCTTAAATTCACTACTGGTCAGACTGAAGATTTCGACTCTTAAGTTAAATTTTTTTTTTTAGTCTCACCAGAATTCATAACTAACTAAAAGTGGAAGAGATGACAATGAAAGTAAAATTCTGCTAAAATGGTTGGTAAATAATGTCGTAAAAGGGTGTAACAGAAGGTGTCTCGAAACACCAGGACCCTCTACAGTTGTCCGGAGAAACAAACTTTCCAAGACACAAGTCTACAAGTCCCTCTTACATAAATGACGAGAACGAAGACGTCCTAAGTACTATACTCACTTAATTTACAAGGCTCGAACGGTGACTTCCCGAAGGGACCACACAGTCTGTCACTTCTTAGGCGGACGTTACGTCCTCTGGACCCAAGCTAGGGACCCAACCTTCTAGGGGACATCTTCCCGTACCGACGGGTGAGGTCATAGGAAAGGACCTCTTAGGGTCCCTGTCTCCCTGGACCACCTAATACAGGTGTCACAGCTTTTCTCAGTTTGCACTGACTCGCTGATTGTGTGTGTGCACGGTAATTTTTTACAATTAAAACCAATTTGGACGTGAAGGGTTTTAATAAAAGACTTCTGTGTGAGTATTCGGAGAGTGTTTACCGTCACAGGACTTTCTATGTCAAACCTTCTAAGATTGCATAATCGTAGCTTCTCAACTCGGGACCCGGGCTTCAACGGTCTAGTAGACCAGCTGAAAGTCGGTTCCTGCGACAGTAGCGGTCTACTTCGTCGGTGTCAGGCTCCCACCCGCCGCCCCTCGACACCCGACGTCTAGTGCCCCGGAGAGGACCCCCTCTCGTCCGACTGCGAGCAGGCAGGGCGGGACGTCTGTCCGTCAGTAAGGACGAGTGCCACTGAATTCGTCCCTGGACAGGTAAAACAGTCCTTGTCGTCCAAGCACCATCTTGTCGGGTTGAGTGACGTGTCGACTCGGACCCGAAACTTAAGAGAGACAGGAGGAAGGAGACGCAGGAGGTTCGTAGTGTCGATGTTTCTCGTCCTGGTAAGGTCAAAAATTTTGACGGACACCACAGGGTGACGGACGGGGGGGGGTCGTCGGCGTAAGACCTTCTTAGAGAGGTACAAAGTAAAAGTCACTGAGCAGAGATGACTTAAGTGGTGCATCAGTGTCTCGCGAGTGCCAACCAAAAGTACAAAATGACTCTTTTTGCAGGGTTGCGGTCATTGGTTCCTGTAGTCCCCATCCTCGACTCCCCTCATTGAGTAGGGGTATTAATTTTAATACCCTTTCCTGTCCGTGTAAGATACGGAACTTGTAATCTTAGTAATGAATTGGCGACCCGGGGACTCCTCCACCCCTCGACCGAAACTACTAAGTCCGTTGTGAGACCTAAGCGGAGAGGTCGTCGACACCACTTCGCCGTTTAAGGAACCGGACCCTCAGTCCTCTCGACCATCTGTCTCGTAGAGGTCACAGATGGTCGACCTGCAGTGACGTCGAGAAGACTGGAGACAAAGGAGGAGACATCTGTGTTCCGCCAACCCGATCCACTCGTGACTTCTGGGAAAATGGTAGTGTTTAGAAAAAGTGTTAAACTACACTAAATCTGTTTCTAGGTATATCAGTTTCGATACTAAAAAGGTCATCAGTACATGGCTACACTCTCAACCTGGCATTTCTTCCGACTCGCGGTGTCTTAACTATGAAAGTTTGACACCACGATCTGTTCTGAGAACTCTCGGGGAACCTGACGTTCCTCTAGGTTGGTCAGGTAGGATTTCCTCTAGTCAGGACTTATAGGTAACCTTCCTGACTACGACTTCGACTTCGAGGTGATGGGACCGGTAGACTACACTTCTCGACTGAACGACCTTTTCTGGGACTACGACCCTTTCTAACTCCCGTTCTCCTTTTCCCCTGTTGTCTCCTACTCTACCAACCTACCGTAGTGACTGGGTCACCTGTACTCAAGTTCGTTTGAGGCCCTGATCACTTTCTGTCCCTTCGGACCGTACGACATCAGGCACCCCTGTGTTTCTCAACCTATGTTGACTCGCTGACTTGTCGTTTCACAGTCATCTTAATTGAATTCGGGACGGTCGGGGTACTCAGGGACCCGCCGAAAACAAAGAAACACGAAAATAGATTCGTTCAAGTTCTGAGCTTCCGTACGGACCGGAGTCGTGGAAGATTTGGGTCTTGAAACAGGATGTCATAGACTTTCTGCTTCTTAATAGTGGGTCTATAAATCGAGTCGCTATTCCTTTCAATCCTCGGTCCGGTCGGGACGTAGACCCTGCGGTCTCCGACGATGTGTCAAAGTAGGCAAACCCTGATTAAGAATTCGGGGTATCAAGTAGTGCCAGTAAAAAGAAAACTTCTTCTCTATTACTACCTCACATTTGTGCACACTAGATTTAGGGAGAAGGTTTTAGGTGGGAGGGGGGAAAAAGAAATTTGAAACGCAACAGACGGTAGACATTATAATCTCCTGAAAATTTAGCTGGTGTCGGAGTCGAGTAAGAAGTCCTTCACGCATCTGTCATCTTCCCGACCGGAAGCTTGCCGGAGACGGGTGTCGTCCCACCAGCACACGGGTGCCCGCAGCCCTGCGTTCGTAGACCGGTCATCCGTCCTTGGCGTGGGAGGTGGCGAAACTAGAAACAGAGAAAAGTTTATACGCAGACTTCGGTCACTGTAGTGGCGGTCCTGTAGACACCAGGGCTACGTCTCTGTTCCTGCACGACCGAGGTAGTATTAATCGAACGACCAGAGAGAAAGAGTTGAAGACCCCCAAAAAAAGGACTATTTCACTGGAACTGGGGGTTGTAGTGAATAATGTCCCTGTCGGTCCACAAAGTATATTGAAAGGTCGAGGTGATTAGGTATCTAGTCGGCAAGAGTTGGACTCCTCGAAAGTTTCCGACTATGGCAAGGGAAAGACACTGGGGGAATACCCACCCTACGTTATACTAGAAGTCCTTAAAATTTGTCGGGGGGTGGTGGTGGGATCTACCAACGTTACACGGTGGGTGGTCCGTGTTTAGACGTCAGTTGAAAATTTTGGTATACATAAAACACTGAGACGGACATACTTTGTACAACTCTGGTAGGAAATCAAAAAGTTTTAAACAATGATTATACCATAGAGTCCTTAAGACAAATATTACGAACGTTACATGTCGGAGTCATTTTTAATCTCGATGTGCGGGGGGACACCGAACAGCCACTATGACGTGGAAACTTTAGACTTCCGCGACCTCGTCCCATTCCCTACCGAGAGAATTGCTCGAGCTCCAGTCTGCGTCCTGGGGTAGTAATTGCCTCTCAGTCTCTACAGATGGGTGTAAAGATTGTCTTGAGGATTACATCGGACACGGCCTAAAAGAATCGAGACGTAGAATGACATAGGACGTAATCTTATCCTATGTTCTCGAGGCTAAGTCCTATCTACCTTACAAGACGCAGACGTGTGTGGTAATAATAGAAGTCTGGGAGACCTCCGAGAAAGGTTTCCTACTACGTTTCTCGGGAGGGAACTGGACATTAAAACGTCCTAATTATTTGCTACTATCGGTTGGTACTGTTATTATGATTGTAAAGAGCCCACGAACGGCAAATGGTCCGTGACGAGACCACAGAATGTCCTCGACAGAGGAGTCACGGAACACCGTGGGTGGCCACTGTCGCCAATACCAACAAAATGGCCAGGTCCTTCCCTACCAGCGTCTTCGACACTGAATCTCAGTCACCGTCCTGAGCTTGGGACTAGCAGGCTGAGACGGTTTCGGAGGTGACGGATGAGACGGGGAGACACCGACACCCTCGAAGGTCTCCGAAACCCTGTTTCAACGGGAACAAGAGACTCACAACTATTGAGGTGTTTCCCTGTCCCTTGTCCGGTCCCTAAAAGTCCACTCGACTACAAGCCGCCTCGACAAAGGGACCTCGCCACTACGACTTGAGTGTCCACGAAGTCTCAGTGAACCTCTGAACCTGTCTTTCAGAGGTGGTGGTCCGGTGTGAGGGTCCTAGGTCCGACAGAGTCTTGGGTGGACGACGACGACAGCGACCGGATCACCGGTGTGCACTCGGGGGGACCGCCCGACGGGAGCCACAGGACTCGTCTCAGGGGTCCTAATCCGGGTGACACGGGGGTCCTCGCGGGCGGCGTCTGGGACATTCACACGCAGGAGACGTGTGCCGAAAGACCCTTTGGATTGGGTCTACCGTCGGGAAGACACGCAGAAGGAAAGGAGTAGACATTTCCTCCAACTTGATTTCTGCGTAGCTAAGATTGTAAGGTGCTAGACTTGTTTTATCGCAGGTCTCGGACCATTTCTCCAAATAATGGCTCTTTTATAGTTCACCGGAATTAGTGTGGCTATGAGCTCTTCAAACCGACTCACATATTTTTGTCTTTACCTGTCTGTCCGAGAATTGGGAACAAACACTACCTGGCGAAGACGGTCGTCCCGACCAAGGAATTTTCCTTCTAACTAGAGTTTAACAACTTGTCCATAGGAGTAAATAAAATGTAACAGCCGTGGAGTATTCCCCGAACCATTTATCGTCTAAAAGGTATTGACTATTCTCCCTCTCTCTCCCCCTACCCACCTACCTACGTGTCTATTTACCTACTCTCTATTCACTCACCCCTCTACCCCACCTACTCTGACTATCTGCACAATAGTCTACCCTGCCGTATATAACTGGTCATCTGTCCAACTTTCCCTACTTACGATTGAACCCTCTCAACGACAGGAGGCCGACAGAAATTTGGACTTTTGGACCTCGGCACAGGAGAAGGATACGTCTCAGGTGGTAGGAGACGGCGGCCGTGTCGGTTTCCACCCATCCCGTAGTCAGGAAATGATGGTTCGTAGAAGAACGCACTTTTAGGGTAGTGTAGGGATAACACGACCTCTACCTAGAGTCGATCAAGAGGTACAAGTTCGAGGTATCCGTCCACCTGAACATTTGCCATATAATTTTCCCTTATCTCTCAGACTCCCCTTAACGGACTAACCCGAGTCTAAGTCCTTTAGAGTCAAGATTTGGGTATAGTCAATCACTGAACGACATATTGAAAGGACTGTAGTGGTTTGGAGTCAAAAGGGAGTAAGACAACAAGCACAATTTAGGGTCTTAGGACCTGTCAAAATCGTCCGTTTCCTTTAAGTCTTCTCGAACCACCCGGACTTCGGAGACGGTCTGTGGGAGAGGACAAATGATGTTGGGTCGGAACACGGTTCCTAATTTATCCGCAGTGGGGTCAAGCAGGAGTGTCATCCAGA
The DNA here is from genome assembly GCA_006410555.1 of Capra ibex. Lineage (NCBI taxonomy): Eukaryota > Metazoa > Chordata > Mammalia > Artiodactyla > Bovidae > Capra > Capra ibex. Next base: position 56,657,334 of record SJYO01013871.1, on the reverse strand, counting down.
CCCAGTATCCTTAAGGTCACAGTACCAACTCCTTTAGCCCCGAATATCACCCTCTCTAGTGAAGGCACTCCAGGGGTTCGATCGCTGCCGTGACCCCACGCGTGGGGCTACGACTGACTCCTCCAGCACGCGAACTGGCCGTAAAGTGGTCGAGGTGTGGAGGAGGTCCGTTTCTGAAAGAGTGTCGAGCAGCACTGTGTCGACACTACACTTACCTTCGTCAGAGGGTGTCCACAGTTGACTCGACCCCGCCCCCTTCGAGGACCACCCTGCCTTACTCGGATCTTCTGCCCCTACTCGTTCGTCGGGACAAGACGGTACGCGTGTCTCCTAAATCTCTCTCCGACGGAACCATTTCTTGGGTGGGCGTTACGTCCTCTGGGACCAAGTTAGGGACCCAGCCCTTCAAGGGGATCTCTTCCCTATCCGAGGGGTGAGGTCATAAGAACCCGAAGGGACCACCGAGTCTTCCATCGTAGACGGACATCACGTCCTCTGGACCCAAACTAGGGACTAAACCCTTCTAGGGGACCTCCTCCCGTACCGATGGGTGAGGTCACAAGAAGGGACCTCTTCGAGTACCTGTCTCCCCGGTCCGCCCGCTGTCAGGTACCCCAGGGTTTCTTAGCCTGTGCTGACTCGTCGATTCGGTGTGTCGTGCTTCCGACACATATATGACCCAGCACAGTGGTAAATCGTAAAGGAATCTCTTTACACTAGAAAGTCTTTCGAGTGTCACGACGACTACGAGATGTCCTGTCGTGACCCTGAACGGGCCCCGGACAGGGCAAACCGGGACCTACCCGACACGGGTCCCGCGGACCGCGAAGAAGGTAACTGCAATGCAAAGTCGCGGGTCGGGACCAGACCCTGGGGCGGACCGGACCGGCGCGAGGGAACCTTGTCGACCTAGCAGTCTCCACTAGGGCAGGTCGAAACACTCGTGACGGGGCTCAGGGCACCGGACCCAAACCCCCTACTGAATCTCGAACACTTGTGCCCGAGACTCTCGTGACGGGGCTCAGGGCACCGGACCCAAGCCCCCTACTGAATCTCGAACACTTGTGCCCGAGACTCTCGTGACGGGGCTCAGGGCGCCGGACCCAAACCCCCTACTGAATCTCGAACACTTGTGCCCGAGACTCTCGTGACGGGGCTCAGGGCGCCGGACCCAAGCCCCCTACTGAATCTCGAACACTTGTGCCCGAGACTCTCGTGACGGGGCTCAGGGCGCCGGACCCAAGACCCCTACTGAATCTCGAACACTTGTGACCGAGACTCCCGTGACGGGGCTCAGGGCGCCGGACCCAAGCCCCCTACTGAATCTCGAACACTTGTGACCGAGACTCTCGTGACGGGGCTCAGGGCGCCGGACCCAAACCCCCTACTGAATCTCGAACATTTGTCCCCGAGACTCTCGCCTCCCATTCGGTACAACCCAACATGAGCACCATTTTCCCGATACCGAGTGAAAAGTGTGCACCTTCTCCTTCTACGATCCCACTGATTCACCTTTGTCGATTCGGATCTCGCATCCCCCACAGGGGAGACGACTGGGGTACCGGGTCCGTACGGCAGTCGCTGGGTTCTCGATATTTTAGCGGTCGGAGGTAGGGAACGCCTAAAATCGTAGGTGGTCGGGTGGACCCTGGTGGGACGGACTGCACCAGAGGACCCCAGACCTACGGGCGTCGGAACGTCCGTCTGAGCTCAGACAGAGAAGGGAGTCCCGTGCTGCTCTTCCGACTCTTGCGCCAGGTTCGGCGGTCGACGACACGGTGCACGTTCCTCAAGGTGGTCCACTTCGTTTGCCACGACGTCGACTTCGTCTTCCATGCACGACCCGTGAACTCTTTGGTAGCGCATTCTATTTCCCTACATCGCCCCGCAGACCTTCGTTCTTCTGTCACGGGTGGGTGCCGAACGAACCCACAAGGGACTCTAACCACGGTGGATCCAAACCTGACCTTGCGAAACGGGTTGGTGGGAGCCTCGTGCAATATCAAGTTGTCTCGTTGCTTCCGCCCCCAACCACCGCCACCGACAAGTCAGCGAGACAGCACAGACTGAGGAAAGCTGGGGTGCCTGACGTCGTGTGGTCCGAAGGGACAGGAAGTGGTTGAGGGCCTCGACTGAGTTTGGATGACTCAGTCACTACGGTAGGTTGGTAGAGTAGGAGACAGTAGGGGAAGAGGAGGACGGACGTTAGAAAGGGTCGTAGTCCCAGAAAAGGTTACTCAGTCGGGAAACGTAGTACACCGGTTTCAAAACCTCGAAGTCGAAGTAGTAGTCAGGAAGGTCACTTATAAGTCTCAACTAAAGGAAATCCTAGTTGACCAAACTAGAGGAACGACAGGTTCCCTAAGAGTTCTCAGAAGAGGTTGTAGTGTGAAGCTTTCGTCACAGATCATTTCATTTGACGATGCATTCCCCGTGTCCTCTTAACCTCTCTTACTTGACACTAAGCACGTCGAAAACCACTTTACTTGTAGGACTGAGCACCAGGAAAGTACTAAGATTTATCCTATCACATGTCAGTAGTAAACGGACACAAAATAGTTATCGTTTGTAGAAATATTTGAAGGTGTCGACTCGGATCTCACACACACACCCCCACCCCCAGAAAGACATCGTCGAAATAAAAAGTGCAAAATTTCAATGTCGGACATACAACCCGAGGTTACGGAACCCACGCAACACAGTGGTTCGCCCTCCTGACTGAGGGAAACAGACTCCGAGGGTGCGTACGGACTACCTGATCTAAAGGTCATTGCCAGCAACACGGCTCTCCTTACGGGGACCCCCCTAAATCTTGGGACTTTAGGACAGCTTCCGGCTCCAGTCACCACAAATAGTATGGACTCCAGTCACTTAAGTGGTCAGACAGTTGTCGAGTCTTTAACGAGAAGACGACCATTTTGTATTTGAACGATCAGACAAATAAATTAACGAAGGGGAGTTCCGAGAATCATGTAGTTTCTCCACACACACTAGACAAATGGAAACCGTAGATCAATAACATTTCCCGCTTTCCCATTCTAATCTGTCGTAACGAAAAGACGCAAGTTGTTTGTACGTCCGTACACTCTAGGTATCGAAGGGCACTTTGTCCGTCTAGTCGTCCGACTCTTCTAGTTACCGAAACGGCCGAACACCATGTGACCACCACTTCTAGAGAGTCGACATTGTCTTCGTACATGCACACACTACAAGGTTGAGGGTTTATCGAACATTAGACTAGCTGGTCCGTCTTTTGGAACATTCACGTAGCCACATTTAAGTCTCAAGATTTATTATGAGGGATGTGTCTATAGGAGTCCAACTTTGAACCTAACCATAGTCATAAATGGCTCAACTCAGACTTTTTCTCAAGCACCTGCTTCAAACGTAAAGTATCCGGTCTCCTAAAGCCCGGACTCCCTCCGTCAACTACTTACTACCTACAGAGTTCCGGGTTACGAGCAGAGACAAAAGAAGAGACCTCTTAATTATTAGGTTTCCGATACCTCTTCGAGAAAGATCGGACTCACTAAAACTCTCAGTGACGAGGATTCAGAGCGATCAAGTCTCTAAGTCAACGATTAAGTGGTAGACAGAAAGGGGAGTGGAGGGACGTCACAAAGTACTAGGTACTCTCTTCTTTACAATACTTCTTGAACTTTACAATATAAGGGGATTCCGGGAACATCCACTCGACGAGTGTCTAGGTCGTTGTTACGAACCATCGGGACGTCACTGAGAGCCCGTGCCCTAAACCGGACCTTAACCAGACGGAATATGGCTGAAGAGGAGAGGATTTCCGCTGAACCACCACTTCTAAGGCGGACGGCTACGTCCTCTTGGGCCGAGCCAGGGGCCCAACCCTACTAGAGGACCTCCACCTTTACCGTTGGGTGAAACCATAGGAACGGACCTCTTAGGGCACCTGTCTCCTCGGACCAGTTGATGCCAGGTACCCCAGCGTCTCAGCCCGTACGGACTCGCTGACTCGTACGGGTGCGTACGGTCCGAGAGGACGTTCGGGGGACACCGTTCAGACCCGATTTCGACTGTACTTTCCTCGGAGTGTTCCTTGTTAGGAAAAAAAAAAAAAAAAATGTAAAAAAATGGATAAAGGAAGTAAAAACCGGTACGACCCAGAAGCAACGACACGTCCCGAAAGAAACCGACGCCGCACACCCAGAGAGTAACGTCGCCGAAGAGAACGACACCTCGTGCCCGAGATCCTTTGCGGCCGAAGCCATCAATGCCGTGTCCTCCAATCAACGAGGCGGGGGACACCCTAGAAGGGACTCGTCCCTAGCTTGGGTACAGGGAACGTAACCGTCCACCTAAGATTGGGTGACATGGCGGTCCCTGGGAGGTCTCGTTGTGTAACAATTTCCACGGATCGTCTTACACGACATAAGACGTCGACTACTTCGTCAAAGTGTCGGTCCTAGGGCAAATTAAGAGTGGCACCATGGGCATAGTAGTCTCTCGACGTCAGCGACGGGCTCTCCGCCTCGCCTGGGAGTCAGACCCGGGGGACGGGGAGGAGGACGCGACGGGGTCCCGAACAGTCAACGCACGGTCGGAGGAGAGTGACGACGACTACGGTCGACAAGACGAGCTCTCGCTCGCACCCTGTCGACGGGTGTATGTGAAGCCGAGTCCTCATCCAATGGCCCAGAGGATCTGGCACCGGTTGGGGTGGCACATTTTGGTACGTGTCTGCACAACTTCCTGTGACACTCCCACGCCAGTCGCTTGAGGACGGACACCCTTCGAGACGTCCCGGCTGCGGGACCCGGGGACTACCCACTCCGATTCCGTCCTTTTCACCCCGTCGGGGACGTCCGATTTCGTCGAATTTTCTACAAAAAAAAGTTCACCCGTTCTGATTTGACTTCGTAGATCCGGACGGGTCAACCCAGTATTTAATAAAAAATTTCGTGTCCTTCACTAATTTTAGTCCTATCATCAATGAAACCCCCCTTCCTCCCCACTAACCCAGTCCCGGACACCTGTTTCAAGACTAAAAACTGACCCCACAAGTAATTTTCCCACAGACACAATACTAAAGTGAATCTATTTCTAAACACCCCCCAAACAAAACGAAACAAACCCATGTAAGATTTTTAAATGAACAAAAACCGGTGTGGTCGTGTGTACCCTGGAATCAAAGGGTTGGTCTGGAACTTCGGCACGGGCGACGTAATGTTCGTGTCTCAGGGTTCGCGGTCTGGTGGTCCCTTCAGGGGTCTAAGACACGAAAATAAAAGGTTAACTTCTAAAAAAAAAAATTACCACATTTCTGAGGTGGTAAATTGAACGTCCCTCCCCAGAACCAGGGTAGTCTTGTGACTTCTTTTTAGACTCGGTTCCCTGGTCAAAAAGTTAAATAATACAAAAAATTACTCTACTTGTTTAATAATAAAAAAGTCCAAACTGAAAAATTAACTTTATATCAACTAAATGCTACAATATAACCAAAGTTCACAAGGTGTAGCAGTCATAAAAATATCCAGTATAAGGTGAAATTTAATAATACTTTATAACCGATATCGGGGACACGACATGTTACATGACAACGTCAAACAAACGAAGTATGTATCACCGAATACGAGGGATTAGGGGACGGAGAAGGGAGAGGGGGCCCCGTTGGCGGTGAAACAAGTCACATAGACCACCAAAAGGCAAAACAATGTAAATAAGTAAAGGGAATACGAAACCAAGGTGGACGTCCATTAGTGGCTCTCGTAAACCGGAAGAGATTGAATAAAATGAATCATGTTACGAGAGAATCAGGTAGGTGCAACGACGTCTACCTTTTAAAAGTAAGAAAAGACATATAGGTTTCTTTTGTTTCCGAATCTACCATTTTTCGAGAAGGACGTTACGTCCTCTGGGCCCAAGTTAGGGACCCAACCCTTCTAGGGGACCTCTTCCCTTACCGATGGTGAGGTCATAAGAACGGACTCTTTAGGGTACCGATCTCCTCGGATCACCCGATGTCAGGTACCCCAACGTTTCTCCGTCTGTACTGACTGGTTGATTGTGAAGGTTTCTTTTGTTTTTACGATTAAGTTTTTCTATGTACGGTGGGTCACAAGTATCGTCGCACTAAATGTTCTCGGTCACCCTCGTTGGATTCGTCTGATTACCTATTCCTTCGACACCGGACACTGCCCGACCCTCTCCTACTTACTACTCTTCCGTGTCTTACTTCTAAACGGAATTTATTCGAAGGACAGAATCGACTCTTTGGTTCGGGTGGTGCCTTCAGTCGGGTGTACCGGCTCACCCCACCACGGTCGTCGTCTTCGAAGTCTTCGTTCTCTTGTCGCTCCAAAGGGTTCGCACTCGTCGAAACGTTCGACCACTGACAAGGAAACGAGATCGCGTCGGAAAGAACGGTCGTCTGACACCGAAGAGTCATACAAGGAGACACTGGAGTCAGATCGACGAGAAATGTTACCCAGAAGAGTCCTCCGGACCCTTCTGATTAGGTATACTTTCACTAACGTCCAACGAAACGGGTCATAGTACTCATTATAATTCTCTCCGTCGACCCACAACACCACTCCTGGTGTCTCAGGTCTTTATCTACCCGAACCAAATTCGGGATCGGGGTGATGAAAGACCGGCACACTGGGACCCATTCACTGAATTGGAGAGACACAGTGTCAAGATCTTTTTCTTCTATTGTCATTATACATGATGTATCCTGAAGTATTAGTAGGTCACTCATTTATAAATATTTCCCGGATCTTATCAGGGACGGTGGATCTTTCTCGAGACATTTACAAGAGGTCTTATATTCTTTGCATTTAATATTCACGATTATTTCACGAAATGTCCGGCGTGGAGTGAACTGGGTTATCGGGACACTCCATCCACGAAACGATACTTCCGATCATACTCTATGACTATAGGTATTAAGGTGACTGACTAACCTTGGGTACTCTTTACGTCTGAGAAGAATGTTTGAAGAAGGGTTTGTGGACGCGGGGGAGTTCGGGCGGCAGACGCCACAAACATATCGTGCAGTCCGGTCCTAAAGGCCGGCTGACGGAGGGTCTGGGTCGTGCATACGAGACACGAGTAGGACACCTGTGAATCTCCAGATTGACCGCCCTCGGTCCTCCGTTAATGGGTCGTCCTCCGGTCGGTCCTTCGACTCCAGCTACAGCTACCCCAGTGGAGTGCTTGAAATGTTTCTTCGTTTCTTACGACCTGTCCCGTACCTCACCCGACCCGAACCAATATTGTAAAAGTAGGTTTCTGAACGAGCAGACCAGCCTTGGAGGTCAAAATATCTGTACTTCTACTCTTGGACCTTTCCGCTTCCCTTGGATGGGTCTCAGTGTGTCGATGGATGTTTGTCGGTCCTCGTTGGGGGGTGGGGTTGTCGGGTGGGGTGTCTCGTATTCGTGACACGGATACCAACATCAACGACCACTAATAATCGGACCCGCGACTCGGTCCGTGTAAATTCTGAAAGCAGTGAAAGTAGGAGGGTCGTCGGGAAGAATCCTCCTATAATACTAGGAACAAAATACCTACTCTTTTAGCCCAAGACATCGAACGGTCCTAGGGTGTCCATCAAGCATCGTTAAACAACAAGTCAGCGAGTCAGCAAACGTTGAGAAACGTTTGGGTACCTGACGTCGTACGGTCCGAGGGGACAGGAGGTGATAAAGAGTCAAACGAGTTTACGGACAGGTGACTCAGGTACTACGAGAGATTGGTAGAATAGACGACGACGGGGAGGAGGAGGGCGGAAGTTAGAAAGGGTTGTAGTCCCAGAAAAGGTTACGTATAGTTCACCGGTCTCATAACCTCGAAGTCGTAGTCAGGAAGGTTACTTATAAGTCTCAACTAAAGGAAAAGTTAACTGACCAAACTAGAGGAACGTCAGGTTCCCTGGGAATTCTCAGAAGAGGTTGTGGTGTCGAACTTTCATAGCTAAGAAACCATGAGTCGAAAGAAATATCAGGTTGAAAGTGTAGGTATGTACTGATAACCTTTTTGGTATCGAAACTGATCTACCTGGAAACAGCCGTTTCACTACGAGACGAAAAATTATGCGACAGATCTAAATTGCATCGAAACGAAGGTCACTCGTTCGTAGAAATTACACCGTCCTGACTGAATTTGTATCTAGACGGACTACGACTTCGGGTATGCACTCTAAGTGTAAAGTCAAAAGGAGAACCTTCGTCTATTATTGTAACCTGGTCGGACTACCGTGGGGTGAGGTCACGAGAGCGGACCTTTTAGGGTACCTGCCTCCTCGGACCACCCGACGTCAGGTACCCCAGTGATCCTCAGCCTACACTGAGTCGCTGAAGTGAAAGTGAAAGAGAAAGTACGTAACCTCTTCCTTTACCGTTGGGTGAGGTCACAAGAACGGACCTCTTAGGGTCCCTACCCTTTCGGACCACCCGACGTCAGGTACCCCAGCGTGTCTCAGCCTGTGCTGACTTCACTGAAGCGTCGTCGTCGTCGGCGTAAGTCCCCGGTCCCGACGGGGGAGACAGGAGACTGATCTCATGAAAACGAATATTTAGGGGAAGTGAGTCCCCAAGACTGGGAGTCTTTGTGTCAGAGGACGCCTCAGATGTGGGGACTTAGTAAAAAGACCTTCCTTCTCTGTTCTCGACGGTAAGTCACACCGAAGGGACCCCCGAGTCTGCCATTTCTTAGACGGACGTCACGTTCTCTGGGCCCAAGTCAGGGACCCACGTCTTCTAGGGGACCTCCTCCCTTACCGTCAGGAGAGGTCATAAGAACGGACCTCTGCGGACACCCGATGTCAGGCACCCCAACGTGTCTCCTTGGGCCACCCGACGGCAGGTATCCCAGCGTGTCTCCTCGGGCACCCGACGGCAGGCACCCCAGCGTGTCTCTTAGTCTGTTACTGACTCACTGACTGTGAAAGTGAGGGTGAATATGCAAGGTCGAGGAGAGGACCCGTGGACTATGTGTGGGAGGGTCACGATTTCCACCTGTGAAAGACACTCCTTTGCCCGCAAGTTCCGTAAATCAAGAATGGTTTCCAGAGTGACTAAGGAAAGGAACTCCTTACGTTTTGAGTAAGTCCAGACTCCAAGGAGACCGAAGAGTATCTTACTCGGGGACTTTAGACTCTCTCTCCCTCCCTCGTCCTCTCGGGTGGTCAGGTAGGATTTCCTCTAGTCAGGACTTATAAGTGACCTTCCTGACTACGACTTCGACTTCGAGGTTATGAAACCGGTGGACTACACTCCTTGACTGAGTGACCTTTTCTGGGACTACGACCCTTTCTGACTTCCGCCCTCTTCCCCTGTTGTCTCCTATTCTACCAACCTACTGTAGTGGCTGAGTCACCTGTACTTAAACTCATTTGAGACCGTCAACCTCTACCTGTCCCTCCGGACCACACGACGCCAGGTACCCCAGCGTTTCTCAGCCTGTACTGACTCACTGAAACTTTCCCTCCTCACGGGACTGTAAACATCTGTATGAAATTCGGCAGTGTCGGTGAGAAAGGGTCGGTGCAATCGCGTGTCCACTAGACACTCGGCACAAAAGGACCGAGGGTTCCGACTCTAGAAAGTCTCGGCTCTGGTATAGAACCAGTGACACTAGTGGAATCTTGGCTCGTGCCACGGTCCGTACATCATCAAAGAGTTTATAAACTACGTATTTCTCGAATTGACTTTCGGACTTCGTCTAGCTGACACAATTAATGCCGTAAGTACTCAGATTACTATAAGTCCGTCCGACGTCGGCCAGGTCCCAGCGGGTGATCCGTCGACTCGGTAGAGTCCTTTCAACACAACTGACCTTCCGGAGACGCAAAGCCTCCTCCTAGAGAGGTCGGGAAGACCGGGACTGCCCAAGCCTATTCCCCTTTCCTCGGTCCTGCCCGACGCTTCGGAGACGGCGCGCGGCGGACGTCACCCCGGCCGCGGTAGAGGACTGGGTCCAGGGAGAAGAGAAACGTCCAACGGGACGAGGGGTTGTCGCGACGGCTGGACCCGTTCATGTAGTGACCGGTGTTCCGCGACCGGAGTTTGCGGATGGAAGGTCCAGGAGGACCGGACGGACCCCCGGTCCCGGGGGGACCACTCATACTTGTACTTGTACTCGCAGTGAGTCGACATAGACTGAGAAACGTTCAGGTACCTATCAGGTACCCTAAGAGGTCCGTTCTTATGCCTTCACCCCTCGGAAGGGGAAGAGGCCCCCTAGAAGGGTTGGGTCCCTAGCTTCGGTCCAGAGGGCGTAGCGTCCACCTAAGAAATGGTCGATTCGGGGGTCCCTTCACTCACACTTCTCCTCGTACTTTCCCACCATCCAAGTGGTCGGTCTCGGAAGGTCCTCGAGTGTAAATCACCCCTACCCTGCGTCAAGAAATCGAAGGTACCCACCCTCGTCTTCGGTCCCAGGTTCCTTGGGGGGTGCGGTCCCACGGTTCTCTACCTGTTTGGACTCTTTGGGAGTACTGGCTGTCAGTAGTCCCCTTTTCAGTAGCAGGACCTGACCTGGCGTCAGAGTTTCCAGTAACAATCCAATGTCCCTTTGTTTTACTTTTGAAGAATTGTGATCGTACACACTTGCAGCCTACCACACGGCTTGTGGAGACCCGAGTGGCCGACGAGAGTGCTAAGTACCGGTCGGAGCACGGTGACAAAGGGTCAGGAGAGAGGAGGAGGAGGACAATAAACAGTTGTGCGAATGTAACTATAAATAAAAAATAGACAGAGATACAAAGTGAAATAATTCAGTGGTAGTGACTCTATGTTAACACATGTTATTTTACGTGTGTGAGCTCAATGTCAACCTGCCCAAAAGTGTATACGGGCGCGAGATACGCACGGGTCAGTGCTGTCAGCACAGGCGGAGACGTTAGGACACTTGACATCGACAGGTCTGAGGAGACAGGTACCCAAGAGGTCCGTTCTTGTGACCTCACGAGACGGTACGGGAGGAGGTCTCCTAGAAGGGCTGGGTCCCTAGCTGGGGCGCAGAGGACGCAGCAGGAACATAGTCCGACTAAGAAATGACGACTCGGTCACACCTTCGGGACTGATTCGTGGTGGAATATAGACCAGACTTCAAAGACCTGTATCTTTGAAGGGCAGTGGGGTCCTTCACGGGAACACGGGAACCGTCAGACGTAGGAGTCGAGGTCCATTGGTGGTTGGACGAAAACCAGCGACGTCAAAACAGACAAGGTCTTGAAGCACTTTTCCTTAGATAAGAAAACAAACCGAAGAGGTCGCATGGCAAAACCTCTAAGAGGGGACATGCGACTTCTTTTAGGGTTTGTAGGACAGAAACGTAGCCCTTTATGCGTTACTCTTGAATTTGGTCACTGCCCTGCAAAAGGGAAAATAATCCTCAGAGAGGTATCCATCTAGTCATAAAAAAAAAGGTATGATCACTTCCTTTATAATAATCCCAATCGTTTACAAGACTCTGCACCTGTAGAATAGGGGTGACGAGTAGCGGATCGTCACTCGACCCACGACACTCACCGGAGGACTGCAAAATTACCCCTGTCGTTTCGTGTGCCTCACTTTCGTTCACCTTACTTTGTCATGGCCAGACGACACCTTCGAATTTCTTCCCTCTCTAGTCACATCCGACACCACTAGTCCCCTGAACCCCGAGTTCGACCTGTACCTGTCTGTACTTTCCATCCTGGCCAGGTTCGACCTTCCTGTACCCGTCCAAAATCCTACCTTCCAGTCGTATTGTTTCCGAGTTTTGCGAAAGATTTGATACACAAAAGAAGAGGTGATTATAGAAGTAAAGGGCCAAAGGAAGTTTTGGGTCTAAGTACCCAGAGTCAGACATCTTTCTGGTTTTCGACCAGGTCCTGAGACCAAAGAAGGGAGCAAGTAAGGGGACTGAAGAAAGGAGGTCGTCTTCGGTATGTGTCCGTCGGAGAGGACGAAGACTCATTCGAACCCAGAGAAGGATATGTAACTAAGAATCGTGTCACAAGAGACAGGAAGAGATTCTTTTACAAGAACGAGATGAAGGGACCTCTTTTAAGTAGGGGTCCGGTCAGACGCATAGTGAGGTTGTTCCTGTAAGCTCCTTGTCCCCTCGGTGACCGGAGAGAGAACTACCTACCGGACGCCCGAAAGGGACGGTAAGAACGGCAGACCAGAGGTTGTATTACACTCGGCGGGCTCCGGAGTGACCCCGTCTCAGTGGCTCCCGCTCGAGACCGTTGTGGGAACGAAAGAGGAGGTCAGGACAAAGGACGGGGGAGGACCGAAGATCGTAGCACGACACAACGAGAGGTGACTCTACCCAATCCCGTCGCTCTCCCTCTTGACCTAAGAGAAGGGGAATTGAGGGTAAGGTCAGGACTTCCGACCACTCAGTGTCGGACCCCGTCGTTCGGTCCTCGAGACCACACCTCTCCACCGTCGAGAGACGGGGAGTGACAGTCTACTTCCACGACCGTAAACGAGTAGTTTCGGGACGTCAAATTTCCGTGAACTGTGCGCTAGAGATTTCGAGTAACTGACGGATTTACTTCTATACTAGAGGCCGGACAGGAACACAAAAGTCTCCAGGAACACAAAAACAATACTCTCCCTCGACCAGGGGAAGGGTCCATTTGACAAAGTTCCTACATGGACCTTGGTCGTAAATCTCTTCCTCCCCTCCCACTCTGTATGAACCTACCTTATTAATTCGGAAATCACAACCGAATTAATAAAACACTCGATCTTTTCTGAAGGGGTTTATACCATTCAGACTTCAGAAACCCCGAAAAAAACAAAGCAAAAGGTCACGGACTTTCAGTAAGGTAAGATAGTGACATAAGACGGTTAACATCCTCGGCACATGGTAGTTTTTCCTTGAGGACGCACGTAAACTTTCTCTCCCTCCTTAGACAGATCATAATTCCTTATATTATCCCTTTATCTCTTTATCCCTGTCGTGTCGTCAGTCGGGTCGGAGAAGCAATGTCAGTAAACTGCACTTAGTAGATGACTTGTCGGAAGAGACACGGCCCCGAAGAGACTCTCGCACGACTGTTAATTTTATGTTGGTACGGGTGTATTTCGACTGCCAGATTTTTCCCAATTTTGTGGCGTAGGAAGGGATACGATTCCTTACTTCAACTTGGGAACGAAAGATGGTATATGTTTTACCTAATTTTTGGATTTACATTCATTCTGGACTCTGATATTTTGAGGGTCCTCTTTTGTATCCACTCTCGAAGGTGCTGTAGCCGTTACTAGAGAACGAATACTTTGGTCTTCGTGTCTACTACTTTCGTTATGATCTCGGCTTTGGGAGGGTAGACAAGCCCGTTTGCCAGAGGGAGATCGTGGAAGTTGTGTGCGACGATGGAAATCCGGGGACATACTAGGGGGATTGTAGACGCAACGGAGACTCAGACAAACACAACTAACGACTTAAAGAACTTAAAACTTCCCTCATCAAAGCAGACCCACAACCAAACTCAAAAAATATTACACGGAATTTTAAAACTGAACTTACGGTCTATGACAAACGTCTCCTTGTCGTCTCGGGCCCGCGTATCATTGACGAGGGCCTCTGCCCGCGCGTCCGGCGAGCGCTCTTCTTGGCCCAGTCAAAGCACTCGCTGGCTCGACCCGAGTCCACACAACCGTGACCGAGACGGTGATCACAAGGCACCGGCGGTCCAAAGTCTAAGGAAGCTACCCTCCTAAGACAACGAAACCAAACCCCGCCCCCGCGTTCGTCACCCATATATCAACAAAATGCCCGAAGGGACCACCGAGTCTGCCACTTCTTAGACGGACGTTACGGTCTCTGCGTCCAAGTTGGGGACCCCACCCTTCTAGGGGACCTTTTCCTTTACCGTTGGGTGAGCTCATAAGAGCGGACCCTTTCGGGTGCCTATCTCCTCGGAACGACCGACGTCAGGTCCCCTAGTATCTTCTAAGTCTGTGCTGAATCGCTAATTTGTTGTCGGTGTGTCGAGACACTCCGTCTAAGAATAGTCGGGAGGAAATGTCTACTCCCTGCTTCCGAGTGTCTCCAGTCCTTCGAACAGGTGCTAAGTCTCCGTCCGGGGGGACGACGACTTTGGACATGGGGTCGGCGAGGGGTCGACGTGACTGGTGACGGGGTGTCACTGTCCCCACGACTCTCGTCTGCCAGAGTTCTGACCACTTTAATTTCTCGAATTTCCTCCACTTGCTACGACTTCTCCACTTCACCGTGACTAACCTACTCCTCGAATACCTTTGCCTCCTTAAATATCCTTCTGAGGGTTCAAAGACCGAACTTACCCACCCCTACCCTCCAGGTACTTTCCTCACACTTCAGACTTAGTCGACCGACTTGCGGACTCTGATTGTGTAACAGTCAGTTGTCATAAAGTTATGTTCTTTACAAAATCTTTTTCTTACCCCTACCTACCGTTAAAAACCAGTACTAGTTTTACGGAAACCCTGTAGAGTCACCTCTCCAGTCTTTCGTTTCCAGTCTCACGTTTCTCTTTGTCGACGTTCCCCGCGGGTCTGACAGTCGGTCGGTCTCAGGAGCAGGAGGAGGGTCCGACATCTGATTACTCTACGAGAGACTAACGTCCGAGTGGTCCTGGCTTCCCCTCGGGGCCGAAGGGTCCCTAGGGTCCGGGGGGGCCCGTCGGACCAGGCGCCCCGAGCTACCCTGGGCACCCTGGTAGAGGACTGGACAGGGTGTAATTCGTTCCGGCCTCCCCGGGACACCAGTCATAAAGTAGTCGCGAGGGTAGGCACCAACCCCTTCCGCACAAGGAAGACGATTTGCTCCAGGGAAACGGAACATCCCAGGTGGTCCGCGGGGTCCTGCTCTACCGAGATTCCATTCGGAAGGTTCCCCAGGAATGGAGGAACGTCCGTAGTGGACCTCGAGTTCGTGCCAAGTGACTCGGCGAAACGTACACCGGTTCAACTCTGTGTCTACGTGAAAAAAGGGATTTCGACCCTCCCTTTAGATTTTTCGGTAAAAGAATTCTATACCTTGTTGGCATTATTCTTTTTGTCGGCGTTTTTGGTGAACCTTCTTTTTTGCTGGGGATATTTGCAATTCGGAGGCCCAACAGTACCATCGCACAAAAAGATAAATCGGTCCGAAGAGACACCCCGACAAAATGCACACAAGGATTAAAGAAACGACACAAATTCAGTTCTTGTCCTCTTCAAGGTCAGGTACGTTCACCCACCAAAGCGAGACCCCCGGACGCACGGGGTGACCGGAGTATTTTTTCAGTCACACTCAATGAAATCTTCGAAGATTCGATAAGGTGTGCGACGGACCTTTGTGGCCGAAGGGAGAAAAGCCTAGACCAACCTTTTGTGTGTCGGAACCCCCTTTACCTTTGCGCTCCGTGAACTGAGTTCGGAAAACCAAGTCTCGTCGCCGGGGTTCCCACGTCGTACTTCGACTGCAAACGAAGGGTATCCTCTAGGACCGACCGACACGCCCTCTACCATCACCACCTTACCTCCGCCCCCACCACCGTGGGTACACCGGGTCTGCGAGTGGGACTGGGAAGACAAAAGTCCCCCTTTCTCCGCGTGGCCCGGGGTCTCCCAGAGGTCATTCATCGGGGTGGACAGAACGAAGGGGTCCCGTCGCGAGTCGGGTCGGTGTCTCTCGAGGCACCAATGTCTTTCTCAGTATTCTCGGAAAACGTGGACCAACCCAAAATTTTTAGGTGAAGGACCAAAACAAACAAAAACAATACCGATTAGAAATAAACTCGAAGGGACCACCGAGTAGTCATTTCTTAGGTGGACGGTTACGTCCTCTGCACCCAAGCTAGGGAACCAAACTTCTGGGGGACCTTTTTCCCTTACCGAGGACACAAGAACGGACCTCTCAAGGTACCTGTCGCCTTGCATCGCCCGATGTCAGGTACCCCAGCGGTTTCTGAACCCGTACTGAATCACTGATTTGTCGTTACTGTTGTTAGAAATAAACCTTATTTCTAAGAGAATTCTAAGGTTTGGGATCGTACAGGATTCAGGTAAAGGTCCACACAGAATGTTGTAGCCTTCACCGTCTCGACTCCAAGTTTAGGTTCTCGTCGGGTCGGAGAATTGGTGACGAGAGGCGGAGGGTCCCAAGAAACCTTCCATTGGATCCTCCACGTAAGAGTCTAAGGCAGTAAGACGGTCTAAACTGCCTCGGACTCTCGGTCCTCTCCAGGCACTCGGTGGTGTCACGTAGGCCCTCCACTTCCCCGAGTCCCGCCGTAGACGGTCGACAACAAATACCCGGACTGCAAAGGGGCAATCTGTGTCTCAACCGCTCCACCAGCGGTCGTCTGCCGCCCCGGAGGCCCTCGGGACCCAGTCGGTTCCCCGCCCGGAGACCGGCAGACCAGACTGAGAAGAGAGGACACGTCCCTGGGGGACCAAGAAAGCTAAAGGACGACTATCACGACCGCCTTTAGGCATTGCTGTAGTGGCTTGACGTCCTTGTCCACAAGCCCGCGGCCTGAGTGAGAAGTCGTCTCCTCAGGGACAGTGGTGTCCCTAAAGGGTCGATAGGCCTCTGGGACCTGCACCCGAGACCTCTACTGAGGGGCCCTTCTTGACTCTGTTCTCGGAGCCCTCGGGGGTCTCTGAAGATAGGAATCACGTAGGCTGTAGAAGTACGGTTTCCTTCTCACAAAAGGGGACGTCATTTTAGGAGGTTTCTTGTTTTTGTTTTGTAGTGACCTCTGGATTTCTTTCTGTGCAAAAATAAAAGAAAGGAGAAGGGAGAGAAGAAGGACGCAGAGGAGACGGTCTGTGACAAATGTCACAGAGGACGATCTGTAGGATTTCTGAGGTCCTTGCTTTACCGACTAAAGTCACGAAGGGGGCCTCTTAGGTGTCCCGTCGAAAAGAAACTTAAGGAATGAAAGGTCCCTGAAGATTAAAGACTTAATCCATGAGTGTAATAGAATTTTTAACCGTCTGACAGTTTTTCCCCCTTTCTCATCATTCTTTTACACTCAAAGTCAAGTCAAGTCAGTGAGTCGACACAGGTTGAGAAACACTGGGGTACCTGACGTCGTGCGGTCCGGAGGGACAGGTAGTAGTTGAGGGTCTCGAATGAGTTTGAGTACAGGTAACTCAGCCACTACGGTAGGTCGGTAGAGTAGGACACAGTAGGGGAAGAGGAGGACGGGAGTTAGAAAAGTTAGTGCCAGAAAAGTTTACTCAGTAAAGAAGGGTAGTCCACCGGTTTCATAACCGCAAAGTCGAAGTCGTAGTCAGGAAGATTACTTATAAGTCTTGACTAAAGGAAATCCTACCTGACCAACCTAGAGGAACGTCAGGTTCTCTGAGAGTTCAGAAGAGGTTGTGGTGTCAAGTTTTCGTAGTTAAGAAGCCGCGAGTCGGAAGAAGTGTCAGGTTGAGAGTGTAGGTATGTGCTGGTGACCTTTTTGGTATCGGAACTGATCTACCTGGAATCAGTCGTTTCATTACAGAGACGAAAAATTATACGACAGATCCAACCAGTATTGAAAAAAAGGTTCCTCGTTCGTAGAAAATAAATGTACCGACGTCAGTTGTAGATGTCTCTAAAATCTCAGGTTTTTTTATTTGAGACAGTGACAAAGGGGTAGATAAAGGGTACTTCACTACCCTGGTCTACGGCACTAGAATCAAAAGACTTACAACTCGAAATTCGGTTGAAAAAGTGAGAGGAGAAAGTGAAAGTAGTTCTCCGAGAAATCAAGGAGAAGTGAAAGACGGTATTCCCACCACAGTAGACGTATAGACTCCAATAACTATAAAGAGGGCTGTTAGAACTAAGGTCGAACACGAAGTAGGCCAGGTCGTAAAGAGTACTATATGAGACGTATATTCAATTTATACGTCCCACTGTTATATGTCGGAACTGCATGCATGAGGAAAGGGTTTAACCTTGGTCAGACAACAAGATCCAGGTCAAGATTGACAACGAAGAACTGGGTGTATGTCTAAAGAGTCCTCCGTCCATTCCATCAGACCATAAGGGTAGAGTACTTCTGAAAAGGTGTCAAACAACACTAGGTGTGTCAGTTTCCGAAACGTATCAGTTATTTCGTCTATCTACAAAAAGACCTTGAGAGAACGAAAAAGCTACTAGGTCGTCTACAACCGTTAAACTGGAGACCAAGGAGACGGAAAAGATTCAGGTCGAACTTGTAAACCTTTAAGTACCAAGTACATGACGACTTCGGACCGGACCTCTTAAAACTCGTAATGAAATGATCGCACACTCTACTCACGTTAACACGTCATCAAACTCGTAGGAAACCGTAACGGAAAGAAACCCTAACCTTACTTTTGACTGGAAAAGACCAGGACACCGGTGACGACTCAAAAGGTTTAAACGACCGTACAACTCATATCGTGAAAGTGTCGTAGTAGAAAGTCCTAAACTTTATCGAGGTGACCTCAAAGTACTGAAGGTGATCGAAACAAACACCACTACAAAGGATTCCGGGTGAACTGAAGTGTAAGGTCCTACAGACTGAGATCCACTCACTAGTGTGGTAGTACCAATAGACCCAACACTTCTAGAAAAAACATATCAAGACACATAAAAACGGTCGAGAAGTATTATAGAAGAAGAAGACAATCCAGGTATGGTAAAGACATGAATAACTCGGGTAGAAACGTACTTTTCAAGGGAACTATAGAGATTAAAAGAACTTCTCTAGAGATCAGAAAGGGTAAGACAACAAAAGGAGATAAAGAAACGTGACTAGTGACTCCTTCCGAAAGAATAGAGAGGAACGATAAGAAACCTTGAGACGTAAGTTTACCCATATAGAAAGGAAAAGAGGAAACGGAAAGAGAAGAAAAGTATCGATAAACATTCCGGAAGAGTCTGTCGGTAAAACGGAAAAACGTAAAGAAAAAGAACCCCTACCAGAACTAGGGACGGAGGACATGTTACAGTACTTGGAGACACGTATCAAGTAGTCCGTGAGATAGATAGTCTAGATTAGGGAACTTAGATAAAGAGTGAAGGTGACATATTAGTAATCCCTAAACTAAATCCAGTATGGACTTACCAGATCGCCAAAAGGGATGAAAGAAGTTAAATTCAGACTTAAACCGTTATTCCTCAAGTACTAGACTCGGTGTCAGTCGAGGACCAGAACAAAAACAACTGACATAACTCGAAGAGGTAGAAACCGACGTTTCTTATATTAGTTAGACTAAAGCCACAACTGGTAGACCACTATAGGTACACATCTCAGAAGAGAACATAACAACCTTCTCTCAAACGATACTGGTCACGCAAGAGAACCGTTTTGAGACAATCGGAAACGGGACGAAGTAAGACATGAGGTTTCGGGTTAAATGGACAATGAGGTCCATAAAGAACTGAAGGATGAAAACATAAGGTCAGAGGGGATANCACATCTCAGAAGAGAACACAACAACCTTCTCTCAAACGATACTGGTCACGCAAGAGAACCGTTTTGAGACAATCGGAAACGGGACGAAGTAAGACATGAGGTTTCGGGTTAAATGGACAATGAGGTCCATAAAGAACTGAAGGATGAAAACATAAGGTCAGAGGGGATATTACTTTTCCTGTAGAGAAAACCCACAATCAAGATCTTCCAGACCATCCAGAAATATCTTGGCACGTTGAAATCGAAGAAGTCGTAACGACCAACCCCGTATCTAAACCTAATGACACTATAACTTACCAAACGGACCCTTTGTTTGTCTCTAGTATGACAGTAAAAACTCTAACGTAAGTCCATGACGTAAAGTCTGAGAAAACAACTGATATTCCCGATGAGGTAAAGAAGATTCCCTAAGAACGGGTGTCATCATCTATATTACCAGTAGACTCAATTTAAGTGGGTAAGGTCAGGTAAAATCAGGTGACTAAGGATTTTTATAGAACGGCTGAGGACAAACTGGTGAAGGTCAAACGGAACTAAGTACCGGGATTGTCAGTTCCAAGGATACGTTATGACGAGAAATATCGTAGCCTGAAATGAAGGTAGTGGTCAGTGTAGGTGTTGACCCACAACAAAAACGAAACCAAGGTAGGGAAGTAAGAAAGATCTCAATAAAGAGGTGGTTAGAGGTCATCGTATAACCCGTGGATGGCTGGACCCCTTAAGGATAAAGTCTCAGGGTAGAAAAACGGAAAAGTAGGACAAGTAGCCCAAGAGTTCCGTTCTTATGACTTCACCAAACGGTAAGGGAAGAGGTCACCTGGTGCAAACCAGTCTGGAGACGTGGTGCTGGGCAGACAGCCCACCGGGATGTACCGCACCGAGTATCTAGCTCAATCTGTTCCGACGCCACGGACACTAGTCTAACCGATCAAAAGACACTAACACCAAAAGTCAGACAGACGGGAGACTACCTCTTCCTATTCTCCGAATACCTTTGAAGAACTACCCTCTCTGACTGACTCCCCCTTTGACCGAGAACGAGACTACCCCCTACCACCCCCGTACGAGTCATTTAGGAATCAGGACAAAAGAGAACTACCCGCCCCGACACAAGGGAGGGACAATTAACGGGACCCCGGTTTGATTCCACCTCCATTACTTCTATTATCGTCGGAGGAAGTTTTCCAGGGTACTACGTGACGATGTGAGGCGCCGGGACTGGGACGTCGTCCGGCGGAGGCGGACTCTGAGGACCTGTGAGGACCCGTTCAGACCCAGGCAGAGGACACCCCAGTGACGAGGAAAGAGGGCCCAGGACCACCGTGTGTCCCAAGACGGGCACGGGAGGTTCTCGGAGAAAGGGTCAGGGCACATTCAAGACCGCCGAGATACCACCCACTTACCGACGGAGCAGGTTCTCCCGGGGACGGTACGGGTCCAGACGCCGTGGGTCTCGGGGACGGGGACGCCCTCAGGTGACGGCTGGACCCGGAGGAGTCCTCCGCGCGCGTGTGTCGAGACCGAGTCGGAGAGACCCCAGGGACCCAGGACCACGGGAACAAACTCACGAGACTCGCAGAGACCGTCCTTACCCCAAACTAAGATTTACGCTTAGGTTGGGAGGATGGTAGAACGACTCCGAAGAGGAAACAGGAACCTGTACCCCATAGAGGAGTGTCAGCGAGGTCTTAATCAAATGAATAAATTTTTTATATATCTATGTACAGGGTTTTATCTGACGATGTGGAGGTATAGTTTTAGGGTAAAAGTCATTTTTCTTCCTCTGCCGTTAGATATAAACGGAGTCACCCATTAAGAAAAAGGAACAGTTAGACTGTCTAAATTTTATAAGATAGGAGGATGGGTTGGAACAAATGGGCGCAAGATAGGGACCCAGTCCTTCTAAGGGGACCTCTTCTCTTACCGTTGGGTGAGGTCACAAGAACGGACCTCTTAGGGTACCTGTCTCCTTGAACCGTCCGATGTCAGGTACCCCAACGTTTCTCAACGTGTATTGACTCGTTGATTATGAAGTCATTAAAACTAATCTCTGTCTTCTCACCTCTATTCTTATCTACCTCTTTTTGGTGTCAGGGTATACCTGACGGGTCTTTCACCGGTGTATCCTTGCGAGTCTACACTGACAATTCCCGAAGGGTCGACCGCGACCACCATTTCTTGGGCGGACGGTCACGTCCTCTACATTCTCCGTGTCCAAACTAGGGACCCAGCCCTTCTAGGGGACCTCTACCCGTTCCGTTGGGTGAGGTCATAAGAGCGGACCTTTTAGGGTACCTGTCTCCTCGGACCACCCGATGACAGGAACCCCAGTGTGCCTCAGTCTGTGTTGACTTCGTCAAATAGTGTGTGTGTGCACTAACAATTCCCAAGTACGGTGTGAATAGATATTCATAGGATAAGTTTCTTCTTTTAATGAGAGCGACGTCCTTATTTGCGACAAAAGTTCTGTTTTTCACTCACTCACGTCACGGGACCGAGCGCATTCTTGTCACTCGAAGACCAAACGGTCCTGTAAATTTTCGACAATCCGACCGGTTTTTCAAGGGCTTACAACCTCTTTAAAGACCGGTTGGGTTATAAACTAACTTACTCACCCGAACGAATCATTTGGTGTTCTAGTAAACAATTTATTTCCATGGACTGGGAACCCCTCTCCACGTCTCAAAGGACCGACACTGGTCCACGGATGGTCTACGGAAATCCGATACTAGGTCCAACTGAGTTACCTGTCGCCTCGAGTCCCGACCTTCCTCCAACGAACCGAAGTCAACAACCGTCCCCTCACCCCTCTACCACTCCCCATTTACTCTTGGAGCCCGTCCCCGTGGATACGTAGTGTCTTCGTCCACTTAATTCCCGGAGGGACCACCGAGTCGACCATTTTCTAGGCGGACGTCACGTCCTCTGGGGTCAAGTTAAGGACCCAGTCCTTCTCGGGGACCTCTTCCCTATCCGAGGGGTGAGGTCAAAAGGACCCGAAGGGACCACCGAGTCTACCATTTCTTAGACGGACGTACATCCTCTGGGTCCAAACTGGGGACCCAACCCTTCTAGGGGACCTCCTCCCGTACCGTTGGGCGACGTCGTAAGAACGGACCTCTTAGGGGTACCTGTCTCCCCCGACCGCCCGAGGTCAGGGCCCCCAGGGTTTCTCCGTCTGCGTCGACCCGTTCCTTCGTGTCCGCAATCTTCGGGAACAGACCCCGGTCGGTTCGAACGGTCGTGTACCTTTTATTATGTATTAACTTTCTAGAGAACTTACCCCTCACCTTTTTGTTATCAGAAGGAGCAAACGGTTTTTACAGGAAGGGTGGGAAGGGTAAAAAGGAATTAAAAGGTATTAAATCAGGTTCAAGGTCAAGAACATCCAGAAGAACTAAAGCGAAGGGGTCGTTTGTGTCCTGCGTCAACCTTTGATATAAGGGTTTTGAGGGGACCTCAGCACAAACAAGAATGTGGAGACCCAGGGAAATCCTGGGTGTAAGGTCTTTTTCCGAAGAGACCTAGGGGTCCTCGTGGACGAGGAAACCTTACAACAACCCCCTCGAGCACCAGACCTGCCGTCGAATGGCCGAGAAGGACAGGCGAAACAGTAAGCTGTGGGTCCTGTCACAAAGTACCCGGGTAAGTCCTCGGGAGACGGGCACACAGCTCGTAGTGTGCTCTGGTGGCAATGTCGAAGAGAAACGAGCACAAGGGTAGAAAATGGGACGTCACAGGGGACTTAAAGGGCCACCAAGCACAAATTAAGAGAGAGAGGTAGAGGAAACTACAGCGGTAGTAAAGTGAGAGGGCCCTCTCGAACAGATTCCTGCTAGTGCCACCGACGGGATACCGGTGAAGACAGAAGGAAGTCTTGTCGTCCTTCCCGGTGCACACGTTTAGACTTCACCGTGGTCGGAAAGAAGGGAGCAGGGGTAGGACAATCTTTGTCCCGAGGCAGTCGGTCGGTCACCGGCTCAAAAAGTGGTTGTGAACTGAGGTGACAAAGAAAGGACGTGGTTCAAGGATCGACGACAGGTGGGGTTGTGATGTCGACTAGTGTCTACGGAGGAGTCTCGAGGAAAGGACCCTAGGGAGGACGGGGCAAGTCAGAGAGGCCTTGGATTGGAAGTGTCGTCCTCGGGAGGGGTGGCGCCCAAGGGTCTCTACTTGAGTCGTCTACAACTAAGGGTAGACCTTACATAAATTACAAACGGACGAACACCTTACGTCATAAATTTCACACACCTACCTACTTACGTTTTTTCTTTTGTTAATACGTATCCGACATACTCGTTACTCGAAGTAGAAACTAAAAAAATTACTCCTCAAAATAATGGAAAATTTGTCACTCAACATACATCTTTATAGCCCCCCCAAAGAAGATATAATAACTCATGAGTATTTTACCTTGATTTGACACACAAACCGGTCTTCGATCCTATTATATAATTGTCTTACTTACCTTCCACCATTATGGACCCTAAATACTCTGTCAAGACCTATCATAAAAGATCGTTTTATATGTTATTGGACATACAATAGTAGAGTTAGACGACCTAACCTGTTGAACAGTTTATTAATAAATAGGAGTATAAAGGTTTTGAACCTGACGATGGTATCCTATTTTATATATGAGACATATGGGTTTAATATAAAAAGTTTCTATTCTATTTTATTACGTAACAATAAGGATTATATAGAAAATCGATACCTACCTTTTGGTTTCGAAGTGACAGATTTGTTCTGAAGACGAATCTTGGATTATCTTATCCGAAAGGCCCCCCTTCCCCCGTATTTTACACGACCAGACTCACTAGACGAAGCACAAAGTACCTCCCGTTCCAGAAAGGGTCTTTACAACTAAAGTCGGAAAACGTGAGACTATTGATCTTGAGTCTTGTCCTGAAACATCTGGCCGAGACAAAGTCTTTCGTTACCTGCATTTGAAGATAGGTCTTATGCTCCCCTACGTAAAATCAAATTCTTTTAGGAGGAGGGACAGGTCAACGTTTCCCTCCGTAGTGTTCGAAGTGCTACGGTTCCGGACCCGCGCCACGGTTTCCTTCCGAACAGAGAGGACATAAAAGATTGTGGACGGCGCCTTACTTGACCGGTTGACTTCAGTAAAGATCGTATTTGAGTCTGTTCACACAAAGTGTCGGTTCGCCCCTTTCTTGTTCACGTACGACCGCGAACCACACCCGTCCCCCGCACAAGAGGTGGGCCACGGTCCGCCGCCCGGGGGCCGGCACCGGGACGAGGGACAGGCCCCAAACACGGGGGTCCGTGTGCCCCCTGTCATAGGAACCACTGGTCCACGGACCGTAGAGGGACCCAACTGTCTTCTGGGGAGGAGTGAAGGGGGGAGGGGGATGAGGTCGGACAGTGTCTCGTCGGAGTCATACATTGGAATTGTAGAAAGTCTATTGAAAGGGACTTTTCCTTTAAATGGGTGTCCTTAGGTCCGGTTTGTTGATCATCTTATCTCGGTAGACTTCAAAAATTATTACTCAAGTCCCTTTGTCTACTTTTAAAAGGACCGTGTCAATCGTACGTACAAAGTGTTCTTTAGTTTTTTATTAAAAGGTAAACTCTTTCTTTTTTACTGATATTAACAATTTCGTATTTTGGAACCCGAAGTGTACGAGGGCGTTGTTTATGGTGGGATCTCTATAGGATCCTTTCTTTCTGGGAAAATGTGTAGGGGGTCCCTGGAGTGTAAGAAATACACTCTCGGAGTTTCGTTCGTGGGACCCCTTAAGGCACACAAAGCACTGAGGTAAAAATAAAGGTCACGGATCGGTATATGAAGTCATCGACACAAGTACTAAATATTGTCCAGGGATATTGTTAACTCGATCACAAGTCAATACCTACACTAAGATACTTCACGAAAACTATTCTACTATATGCGGATTATTGTTTCAATAAAAAGAATACACCAACACGACACAAAACAGGACTTTGGGTAAGGATTTCTTCAGACATATGTTCCACTACCTCTTTCTGCAAAGAGAATCCTCGGTCTTGGACGTAAGACCCATCCGATGGGGACCCCCCGACCGACACCAGGGTCGCAAACTCGGACTCGGTTCCAGAATCCTGGGTCGAAGGTGACTTAGACTCAGAGTCTCCGAGTGGAGGGGTCAACCCTATTAGGGGACCCTGGGGGTACCACCCGAAAAGTTGGACCTTGAGAGACTTCTGGTAACCTCTACGAAATCCCCTTTGAACACTCCCGTAGGGGGACGGGGTTGGAGCCGGGGGTGTTGAGGGTGACGTGGCCTGGTTCAGTCGGAAGTTAACCAAACCCCAATCTTAAGGTACATTTCAAAGGAAACCTCCCCTTTTTTTCGACTGATGGGTTTTTTCTTCACTTTTATCTCAAACCCCTTTTTCGGGGTACGTACCATCGACTTTAAAGGAACACACTTCTATTCTTTCCCTAAGAGTAGTCAACCCGGTGTACCCTCCACCTCAATGTATTATTTTCCTTTCCGATAAAGATTCGTTATACATCGTGAGAAATAGTTCCACGGAATTTGTGGGGGGTTTAATCAAACACAAATATGTAGAGTGAAAAGAATCGTTTATAAATAGTTTACGAACAACAGACGGTGTGACGTGACACGCTGGTCTGTACCTCCTCGTTTCCCGGTACTAGGGGTAGGAGGATCTCTGAAAACCGTTTTGTCTGTGTCTAGGAAGGTCCGTTTCACTTAGTTAATGTCTTGATACGTCAATGTTCGACACCATTCACGATACTTACTTTTCGCAACCCATTCCCGAGCACGGGTGCTCCGGGAGGCGAGGCAGGGGCACGTGTGTCTTACAGAGTGTGTGTGTCGGTACGGTCCCGGTGTGCTCTGGCGGTCGGGAGCGTCTCTTTTCGAAGTACTTGGGAGACTTACCTTGTCGTCGGCTACCCTTAGAGGTTCTGGGGAAGGGATATCCTACAAAGGTCGGAGGGATTGTCTTTTTAGTCGAATCACTTGCTTTTCGACCCACTAACGGACACCTATAAGGTACGTACACCGACCGACCATTGGAGTCCACGGGGGCAGAACCAAGGACCGTCTCAGACTCGAAGTAAAGGAGGATCGGTCTGGTGATGTCGACACTTTTCCGACGGACACGAAAACCTGGTGAGGGGTCGAGCCCACGCCTAAGAGTGGTGGACGGGTGTAGACCTATTGCTTCAATCGTCGACCCGGTGCACCCTTGGACACGAGTTAACGGCCCCCGAGGTGTGTGTTGTCCGCTGAGCAGGTCACGCCCCCCCCCCCCCCCCCCCCCCCCCGGTCAACGACCACTTGACGTTCTAAGTCCCCTTGACTATCTCTACGCACAAACAAAGGACCCCGACAACCTTGTTTCAGGGTACTGGCCCCCTAATTTGTCGTCTTTAGACGAAAGAATGTCAAGGTCCTCGACCTTCAGGTCGCCCCCAGTCGCCCCGCCCGTGGAAGACCTCCGGGACGTAGAGCGGTCAAAGACCCCGAACGCCGCCGGGACCCGGGACGCACAGAGACCGCAGCGCGCAACAGGAAGGAGGCACGGACACACAGGGCCCGGAAGAGCGTCGCAAGAAGAAGGACGTACAAGACACACAGACAGAAGGGAAGAAAATTTCTGTGACGAATAACCTATTCCTGGACGGGATTAGGTACTACTGGAGTAGAGTCAATATAGACGTTTCTGGGATAAAGGTGTATTCCAGTGTAGCTCTCCAAGATCCACCTGCTTTTAAAACTCCCCCTGGGATAAGTTGGGTCATGTTCTTCTTTGACAAGAGGGATGGGTAACTGGGGACAGTGGGACGAATAAAGGAAATTGTCGAAAAAAAAAGAGGTTAGACT
Organism: Capra ibex; assembly: GCA_006410555.1. Classification (NCBI taxonomy): domain Eukaryota; kingdom Metazoa; phylum Chordata; class Mammalia; order Artiodactyla; family Bovidae; genus Capra; species Capra ibex. The sequence continues at coordinate 56,630,079 of SJYO01013871.1, read as the reverse complement.
TTAAGAATTGACGGAGGGAAGTACGTTTTGTTCAAATGACTCCCGGTTTCTATCTTGTCCCTACCATGTTTCTGGCCCCACAGTGTCTCAGACGGAAAACCAGATCCTTCTGTTTGTCTCTATACAAAGTTCCAAGACGTCTCTTTGTATTGGTTATCCTATGTATGTGCACCCACCGACGACGACGACGACTCAGCGAAGTCAGTACAGGCTGAGGCACGCTGGGGTGTCTGTCGTCGGGTGGTCCGAGGCGGTAGGGAGCCTAAGAGGTCCGTTCTTGTGACCTCACCCAACGGTAAAGGAAGAGGTTACGTACTTTCACTTTTCACTTTCATTTCAGCGAGTCAGTACAGACTGAGAATCGCTGGGGTACCTGACGTCGGGTGGTCCGAGGAGACAGGTACCCTAAAAGGTCCGTTCTCATGACCTCACCCCATATACACCCACCTACCTATCCATTTATATCTGCACATATATATATATACATGTGTGTGTGTCTAAATTACTTAACCGAACATCACTAACATCTTCGACCGTTCAGAATTTTGCCATCCCATCCGACCGTAGTACCTCTGGGTCCCTTCTCGCCTATAACGTCAAACTAAGATTTCTACCTAGGATCGTCTTAAGGAAGTCCCAGTCACAAAAAGACAATTCCAGAAACTCAGCTACTCCGGGTAGGTGTAATGTCTTCGAAATGTGTTTCCGATGACTAAATTTACGAGTAGAGTAGAAATTTTTCACGGAAGGGTCTTTGTAGATCTTAGTACAAACGAGTGTATAGATCTACGACCATGGTTTATGATCCGCATCGGTACAACTGTGTATTTTATCCGGTAGTGTCATACATATTCCACAATCTTTCTCGATACCCCCTTTAATTCTCCTCATATCGTCACCTCCCACCCTCACACATAGAATCCACCCCGGAAGACCCTTCTGGCAGGTTGTTTCCCCAACACTCGTCTCCGAAAGTACCTCTTCACTCGGTGCCACTACGACCGGCCCTTGTTGGGCGCCTCTACGTGGAACTCCTCCTGGGCGAGCAGCGTGAGTTTGTCTCCGCGTCCGAGTCACACCGGCCCTGTCTCGTTTGGGCATCCTCTACGGGCCCCTCCGTCGACCCCGGGTGCCTCTCGGAGTCCCCGGAGACAATCCTGACGTCCAAAGGAAGACCGGGTCTCCTTCCAGAACTTCCCCGTTTCCGCCTTCGTCCCTTTGGGCGACCCTTGACAGCTTCCTTCAAGGAACAAAGGACTGACAAAGGGAGGCACTCTTGAACGACGAACAGACCACAGACGAAGGAGCGATCTGATCTCTGAAACCCACTTCCTTGAAAGACAAAAAGAGGCGACATAAGGGTCGTAGACGAGAGTACGGGTCCTGTGTCGTCCTAAGACTAGTTACAAAATATCACTTAAACTATCTTAATGTGTAAATCAGAAAGGGTTTGGGATATTCCGTCCACGAAAATAGTAGAAATTACGTCAGTATGTGACTCTCAATTTTATCGAACGGGTTCCAGTGTGTCGATTTTGTAAACATTGTCCATATAAAGTTTCGTACAATTAATGGTAGTATAAGTAGGATATCCTATGTCTGTCGAGTCGGTTAGTCGGGTGTAAGAGGGGTGTGTAACCTTAGTTTGTACTGACGTCTCCTACCCGGAGGCACTATGTCTTCCGGTTCTAGTGGGGGAACGAAGGTGTCACATTAAAGGATTACATATGCCTTAACTGTTAAAAGACTGGAAGACTATGTTCCACTGATCGTTTACATGTGTCTGATAGTCGTATATAAGAGTTCCTTTACTTTCTGCATGTTTTGAGAATGTCAATGGTAATGTACCATAACCCATACCGGGTTTCTATTGACCCTTAGTCCTGAGTTTCTCTTTATGTTATCTAATTCGTTGTGTAAGGGATTATCTTCCTTTGTACAATAAGAAGTCCCTTCCGAAAAAAAGAAAGGATTATCCTTGTATAGTCTACTAATAATCAGTGACTGGCGGTATCTTTCGGTAAAGAATCCTTCGGAGCACCTCTTTCCCTCGTCTTCTTTCGTACAAAAGTGAGTGACAGAGACGTTCCCCAACTAAAGGACTCGAAGCCCACACACAGCCTACCCACTTGAATTCCTTTCATATTTCGGAATTCATTTGTCGGTTGGTCTAGTAATTCTAGTCGTCGAAAGTTTACAAAGACTGTAACTGAGTCACCTTTTTGTGTGTGTAAGATGTGTGATTGGGTTGTGAACATTATTGACTTTGTCTAAAGTATTCTTAATGGGAATGATACATTACTACGTCAGTACACAAGAGACGTACTAATGTAAATTTTTTGTTTTAGGAGTGTTTGTGATTCGACTAAAATACTGAATCTTCCTCCCCGTCGGGTATCAGACTTTTCGTGAACGAATCCGGTGGACGAAGAGTTTGCAATAGCACAGGGACTTAGTCTCAGTGTCTCGTCCCTGCCCCGAAATGTCCACTCCTAAGACTAAGGCGTCGACACCCCTCCCACGCCGGAATCTGAACGTAAGATTGTTCGAGGTCCACTGCAGTGGTGACGACGAGACACTGGCGTGACTCATCCTCCCTGGGTAGACAGCACGTCCTCACAATGAGACCCGAAGTCTATCCTAGTCCTCTCCTACGCTAATTAAATCCTAAGACTGTCCTCAGTCCCTATGTGTACACCGATAATATAAGGTTAATGTGTCGGGGAACACGGATTCTGAACGAGTTCTTTTATGCCAAAGGAACCCTTTACGGTGTAGGCTTCTGTGGAAGTTTATTTTGAATAGAGTGGTAATCGTGGGCTACTCCTTAGTTCAACCTTTGATCGCTTTTCCCTTTCTTCACAGATCTCCCTCTTACCTCTGGGGGACCCCTGAACCCTCCTACCGCTTGCGGTCGAAACACGTCCAACGATTATAACCCCTCCGGACCGAGGGTCCCTGCCCTGTCTTTCCTCCAGGGCCGTCTAGCCGAGTCGACCGCGGCGGAGGACGACGGGCGGTACGCGGCGGCAGAAGTGGTCGTAGGGGTGGGGCCCGTTCAGTCCCCGAGCCCTAAGAACCGGTAGAGACCGCCCAGAGACCGTCCTACTGTCGAACACAAAACTTAAGATTAAAGAGGTCAGAGAGAAGACACCGAAGAATAGGGGAAGACAGAGACTGGACGGTCGGTGTGGCCCTCACCTTCGCCCCACCTCTTTACTAATTCGGTCTTCCTTTCAACATAGATACCTCAGGACAAAACAACATATTTGCCAAAAATACTATACACTCTCACCTTGACAAAGGTTTCAGTTCAAAACAACCCAGAAAAAAAAGAAATCGACATCGGGTACCCGCAAACCCCGCGAAAGACGAAACGGAGGGGGAGGGGGGTGTTTGTGTCATTATAGGACCTAGTCGGGACCCAACCGAGCCTCTACCGGCAACTGGAAGGAGGGGGTCTTAGGATCTCTATTGGGTACCGCAGAGTGATCAGACGGTAGTACGGCACACTAACTTTCGCGCACAGTACGTCTTATGAAGAGAAGACATGGTTGCCCTAGTAAGTAAATGTTAAGTCAATTTTTAGAGTCGGTTCTGGAAGGTATGTCTAACATCTCTCGGTGTAGGCGCCCTAAACGGAAACCTTTTTTTTAGACCTCTCCTCTTTCCACGGTGTTTAACTTAATCCGAGTCTTGCAAGTCTTTCCTTCATTGTCGACCTTTTGTAAAGGCTCTAGGGAGCCTCCGCGGAAGGTTTCCGTCGGCGGTTCATGCGTAAAGTAAGGTCCGAGTAAGATGCGCGACAACCGACGACGCCAGGAACGGTGGTCGGTCGAACTGTGTGACTCGCATATTTATAAGTGTGCCGCACCTAACTCTCGGAAATCTGGCTGTCCTACACCAGACCCACAAGGTTTATTCACTTTCGTCGGGGCCCCTGACCGAGGGGCGTCGAGTGTCCCGTAGGTAGGTGGTTCTTAGTTTAGGTGCCGACCACGTCCCGTCGCGGGAGAGTCTCGGTCAGACCACTGGGAGTGGGGCTCAGAAAGAGACCCCCGGACTAATGACCTGAACTTCAAGGTGAGCCGCCGGACAGGTACCAGTCTACCCTGACGTTCCGACGCCGGCGCACGGGGAGGTCGTGGGTGTACCCGTAGGAAAGGAGCCCGTCCAGTCAGAGAGAGGACGGAAAGCGAACTAAGGGCTCTAGGGGTCACTCTGGTCCCTAGACAAGAGTGTCCTCTCAACGGAACCCCAGGGAGCCCCGATCCCCCACGACCATCCCTAGGACCCACGTACCTACCCGGAGTCTCCTCACTTCCTGACGGGAGACTTCCCATCCCTTAGACGTTGGTTGTAGGGTTTTATGGTCCGGAGGGGTGGGGAGCGGTACTCAGACGGGTCCAGACTTTAGGAGTGGTGATTGAAGGGGAGAATCCCCGGTGGGCGAGGTCAATGACGAGAGTTTTCGACCAAGTAGGTGATCGGTCGTCCATGTACCTTTTGAATCAGTAGACTGAGATATAACTCTGGGTTCAAGTTAAGTCAAGTGAAGTCAGTGAGTCAACACAGGCTGAGAAACGCTGGGGTACTTGGTGTCGTCCGGTCCGGAGGCACAGGTAGTGGTTGAGGGTCTGAGGTGGATTTGGGTACAGGTAGCTCAACCACTACGGTAGGTTGGTAGAGTAGGAGATAGCAGGGGAAGAGGAGGACGGCAGTTAGAAAGGGTCGTAGTCCCAGAAAAGTTTACTCAGTCGAGAAGTGTAGTCCACCGGTTTCATGACCTCAAAGTCGAAGTTGTAGTCAGGAAGGTTACTTGTGGGTCCTGACTAGACGAAATCTTACCTGACCAACCTAGAGGAACGTCAGGTTCCCTGAGGGTTCTCAGAAGAGGTTGTGGTGTCAAGTTTTCGTAGTTAAGAAGACGTGAGTCGAAAGAAATATCAGGTTGAAAGTGTAGGTATGTACTGGTGACCTTTTTGGTATCAGAACTGATCTACCTGGAAACATCTGTTTCATTAACTCTGGGTTTCTCTTTCGTTAAACCTCCCTCAAACACTAGATATTAGTCCTCCCTTTTTGTCTTGATTAAAGTCTCGATTTGAGACCGTCCTGATCAAAGTTCTTTCCTTCCATCTAATATTCTCTTAGGTTCTGTCGCTGGGTACCCGAGACAGTAGCGTTTCGTCGAGAGGAGATCAAGTCACTTATAAGAGAGTTGTGGTAGTAACACTTGACCCTCCGAAGACTCTGCGAGGGTTACGATCGACCCACGGTGGCGGGGACGGGTACAGTATGATCCCCTTGCACTTCCTTACTCAAGTCGGAGTGACCGTTGTCAAGTCTAGTCCCGACACAGACCCAGTCTCAACACGGTCCCCGAAGAGGTGGTGGGTGAGAACGACGGAAGTCTCTGGTGGAGGAAAGAAAGAGGGTATACCTCCGACCTTGGCCACTACCATCAACAGGGTTAGACGGAGGATGGGAAGTAGTATTTGACGAACTCCTGTCCGTAATTGTAGAAGTAGTGAAGACGCCTTGGATTTTCTCAAACTACGTGTGTGTAATTGTCAAGTCTTATACAAGCGTCCCTCGTCGGTCAACGATTCCTATGTTAGTGCTCACCGGGGGTCAATGAAGGTAAGTGAGTCGATAAGTCGTTTCCCACGTAGCCGACTGGTGAGGCCCTGTGCGCGGTTCACTCGCGACCTACACACTATTTATAGTTCCGGTCGAGACCGGGGACAGCAGTACCCGAACACTTACCTTAGTGTCCGGATACTCCTGTGTATGACTTCGGGGTAGTGGAAAATTTAAAAACACGTTTTTAAAAGGGTCCCTAGAAAGTAAAATGTCAAGTTTTGACCTACGAAGTAAGATCCGTTGTGGGGGTCTGTTGTGACCGGTCGTCCTGTCTTGGACAGTGTTTCGGACGCAGAGAAAGGCGACGGAGAAGACGTGATTCACGTACAGATGTGAACCCGAATCGTTCGACGTTTTCGGACGAGTCCTGCATCTTAAAAGGATAACTTCGTTTTAACACGGAATTCGGCCTCGACTCCAGTTTTACGTGATCCTTGCGGGTGTTACATTTCACTCGTGGAAGTTTGTCCGTCGTGGGTGGAAGGGGTGTCCCGAACGTCGAGGATACGTCCCACCACGAGGGGCGGTCGGGAGTGAGTCCTGTCCTCCCGACCGTCTCCCTCTACCTCTGGACGACCCTTTCTTCTGCCAATCAGGGATGGGGGCCCCCAGCCCCGACCCGCAAAGGGCAGGGATTGTAGTTCACTCTACGGCGAGGCTCTCCTCCTGGGTTTCGTTACGCCACGGAGACCCTTCCAAGCTCCCGTCGAACGAGAGACCGACCGGCTCACGACTCGACGACTCGAGTGGTCGGACACGCCGAGGACGATGAGTTCGTTTCGGGCCGCGTCCGTAGGGACTCTTCTACGAGAACCTCCGATCCTCGCCCCAAACGAAAAGAAGAAGTAATAGAGTCAATGTCCGGGCTCTAGACGCGTAACAACGTCCGTTTAGGCGTGGACACACACAGAGAGGGAGGGCGAGGCTTTGGTTTACTGGAGTCACGACTCAAACGGTGTGTACAGAAGGTTAAAAGTGAAGGAAGGGGGACCGCAAGTCTTCTTTAGAGACCTAAAGGAGTGTCCGTAGGGGGTCTGTAGGCCCGAAGGGGTCCCCGAGCCACCATTTCTTAGGCGGACGTTCCGTCCTCGGTGTCCTCTGTACCCAAGTTAGGAACCCACCCCTTCTAGGGGCCCTTCTCCCGTACCCTTGGGTACGGTCCCAAGAAGGGACCTTCTAGGGTACCCGTCTCCTCGGACCGCCCGATTTCAGGTATCCCAACGTTTCTCAGCCTGTGTCGACTTCGCTGGACTCGTACAGAGGGGACCTGTCGTAGTCGACACTTTATGGTCCTACCAGTGTCGAGCGTGAAGAGAGAAGATATGGAGGTTGGTGGTTCCCCTTTTTCTCTCTCCACGAACCCGTACCACGGGACTTCTCTCTTCTACGTCATTGTGAATGCGTGTCCTCCTGAGTGGACGAAACCACTTCAGCCTCCGGACCGTGGTCATCGGAGAGGGAGCCTCGGACTTCCGTGGACCAAAGAGCAGGGACCCTTCTTCTATCCCCACGAGGGGAGGGGTCCGACACACGTTCCCTAGGGCCGAGTGTACACTTTCTCGTTCCTACGCTCTTCTGGCCTCCCTCGGGTCGGGTATCGGGGAGGGGTGAGACTGGGGTTGTCACTGGTCGCGGGTGGAGTGTGTAGGACGGACCGAGGGTGGGAGGTCCTCGTACTTAATCGTTTCTTACCCCACCTCCGTAGAGTCTTATCTGGGGACGAGGGAAGGTTTACCTGTCCGGGTGTCGGGACCGGAGACGACGGTCACCCCTCGTCCCTTCTCGGTTCTAACTCCAGTTCAAGTTCAAATTTCCCTAAAAAAATTTAACCAGTATTAGGACATTAATACAGTAGTCTAGTGGAATGCCCTTATTTGCAACAACTGAACTAAAAAAAAAATTGAAAAATAAAATGAAACCTCTTATCGATTGTTACAACACTATTAAACACGTGTGGTTTACCTGAGTCGACATGTATTTGTGCACAGGTGAGAGGGGGTTTGAGGGGAGGGTAGGTCCGACGGCACACTGTCGCTCAAGGGAGACGAGATACGCCCAGGAACAAGCAATGGGTAACATTTATGTCGTCAACAAATTTGCAGACAGGTTTGAGACTAATACGGAAGGGGGATAGGAAATGGGGTTCAAATTTCACAAAATTGACTTGTCTGAAACTAGAATCTAGGGTTTCCACTGATCTCTCAATCTTAAGCCAGTACTAAAACACCTTTCTCGGTGTTGGGTTTTTCCCCGTCCCCTCTAATTCGTCTTCAAAATTTTTGTAAAACATAGGGATTATTTGAATCTGAAAAGTCATTTGGTCAATGTCTACACTACGTAAAAAGTTAATCATGAAAGTTCAAGTGAAGTATCAACGAAGGAACCCCTAGATAAGGCTACAGTATCAATACGCGTCCTTAGTAGACGAAAAATTCAGACGTACCCAGGTTGGTGGTAGGTTTCGTTCACGGATTCTTTGACGCCTAGACTTTTTTTATCTGTACAAGGAAGTAGAAGTACTCTATGTCGTAGGGTCACGGCAGTCGTGGTAGGTCGTCTTGAGACCCGAGACAAACGTCTTCTGTCTTCAGAAACGACATTGGTAGGACCATAAAGTGTTGAGTGTAACGACCCCCTTCGTACACTCCTTTAGGTCTGTGCCGCCCCTAGATAAAACTTACGGTGCCCCTCGTTTTTTACCTTCTATACGTACCGTTTGGGTTGCAACTCCATTAAACTAAAGTTGTGCCCGCCCTCTTTGAGTACGATCACACCTGACCGGACGTTTCTAAACACTAAGAACCTAGAGTCCGGGTATCAACCCTAATGCGACAACTGTAACTCCTGCAGGCGTGTGTAGAGAGACATTAATAAGAATAACTCTGACTGACTGAGACCCCCTTCCCGCTACTACCCTACCCTTCCTTTTGTTAATAAAAGACCGGTCCAAATAGATTAAGATTGAACACTTAAACACCTCCAGTCAGTCATTGTGACAATTTTATAAATTATACACAAAGTACTAAAAATTTTAGAAAAAGTTTTTTATGAATTTTTATAATATTACAGATAATATGCAGACATCTATTAGAGTACCCCATCTTTTTTATATCTAATTTCTTCTAACAGGTCCCTAAAGAGACCACCAGGTTACTGATTCTGAGACGGGAGGGTTACGCTCCCCGGGTCCAAGTTAGGGACCAGCCCCTTGATCTAGGGTGTACGAAATTGATTTCTAGAGTGTACATCGATAATTCTGGGTTACGTGTTTATTTATATATAATTTTTTTTTTTTTCTAACAGGTACTCAACCGTTAACACTTTCGACTCACCCCCCATGTAACCACAAGTAACATTATCAGGGAGACATACAAAATTTGATTTTGACAGATATTACTTTTCAGAAAGTTTTGGCGTGCTTCTAAATCACCGAATTTTTATAGTAAAAGACCAATAGGTTGCCTTCATCTCACCTCCTGTCCCTCGGACCACACGACGTCAGGTGCCCCAGTGTCTCAGTCTGCACAGACTCGCCGACTTATTGTTCCTGCTTGCCTGCGTAGCAGACCGAATTCCACCTCCAGTGTCAGGTCACCGGTGGACCCTCCGTCCAGCAAACTCCCCTGCGAGGCTCGGAGCAAAGATCTTCCAGGAGTGAACTGTCTCAGCGCAGACAGGACCTCTTCAGTCTCCGCATGCGAGACCCACTTTACTTTGGGGGAGAGACACCCAAATAAGACAAAAAGAAAAAAGAAGGAACGTATTACCGAAGTCCCAGACACCTCCTCCGTCTGTGATGACCCGTTCCAAAGGGGAGATTCTTGAAGGTCACCTGAGTAGACAAATAACCCCCTAAACAGTGTTCGCAAAGGACTGGGTAAAGTAAGGACACCGGTCTCCGTTTTTCCGGTCCTGATCCAAGTCAGGGGTCACTTTTCTTAAGGTTCGGGGTCGTTCGATCCTTAGAAACGTCCCTTAAACGAGGTCCGGAGAAAGGTGTGGAGGTCCGGGGTGTCCAAACAGAGTCGAAGAGAGACGAGGGAAACCAGAGTTTGCTTGCTCTCTGTTCCCATCCCACCCTAACACTCGGAGTACCCCTTTATCCGATTCCTAAAAAGAAAAAAGGGTTCAGGGTAACCGGTTGAATCGTTTAAGATTAAGATTTACTTTATCTTTGAAACTCAAAGCCATTTTATTTATTTATGTCGTGGACGGTACACCTCTGTAGAGACGATAACTACCCTTGGGTCGGTAAGAAGGAGAAAGACCATGATTACAGAAAGAAGACCTCTTGGGTGAACTACATCGACCTCATACCATCTGGGGTGACAATGGTGTCTCCGCCTGCGTATATATTAGGGACGAAAAGGTCAGTAATGCATGTCTAAGAAATGACAAGACTCGGTGGTCCCCCTCAACCTGGATTTCCTCCGACTCGTTGTTTCTTGACTACGAAAGTTTGTCACCGCGACCTCTTCTGAGAACTCTCAGGGAACCTGACGTTCCTCTAGGTTGGTCAGGTAGGGTTTCTTTCAGTCAGGACTTATAAGTGACTTTCCTGACTACAACTTCGACTTCGAGGTTATGAAACTGGTGGACTACACTTCTCGACTGAGTAACCTTTTCTGGGACTACGACCCTTTCTAACTTCCGTCCTCCTCTTCCCCTGTTGTCTCTTACTTTACCAACCTACCGTAGTGACTGGTTACCTGTACTCAAACCCGTTTGAGGTCCTCTACCACTTCCTGTCCCTTCGGACCGTCCGACGTCAGGTACTCCAGCGTTTCTCAATCTGTCCTGAATCGTTGACTTGTTGTCAATTCGTCGCAGATCTTGGAGATTATACTCGATTGACGGTAGTTTTAAAAACTCTCTAAACACTATATACACTATACATACTCTGTATTACCAGATCGCGACACGACACGACGCGAATCACCGAGTTAGCACAAACTGAGAACCGGTGGGGTACCTGACGTCGGGCGGTCCGAGGAGACAGGTACTCCTAAGAGGTCCGTTCTTATGACCTCACCCAACGGTCCGGGAGGGGTCCCCTAGAAGGGTTGGGTCCCTAGCTTGGGTCCAGAGGGTGTAACGTCCACCTGAGAAATGACAGACTCGGTGGTCCTTCGGGTTACCAGGTCCCGTTGACGACATTGTCACCAATCTTATATGGAAGTACCACAAATTACTACCTGTCCGAACCCTTGTCTCACTACGACGATTAGGTGCACCTGTAGGTGTTCCGGAGTTGTCGTTCTCAACAAACCCCTGAATTTTCGGGTTTCCACCCTCGAAATCTCGTCGAGTCCTGACTAAAGGATCTTACGGGAACCACCACCGACCTTGGGTGCGGTTTAAGTACTGGTGTGGACACTGGGTCGTTTCCGACGAAGCGAAGGTACAACTGTCCTGGCACTGTCATACGACAGAGGGTCTCTTAGTCTTTTACTGAGAACGTCGGAGTCTCTTCGGAGGTTTCACTCAACCACCATATTACAACCGTGGGGTTGAAGTGGTGGACTTTTCTGGGTACACTAAAGAACGTCAACCACTTAGATTAATCGTCACTCTTTCTGTCTCTCCATCCAGACAACCGTCTTGACCGGTTTTTTTGAGTCCATTCTCTGAGACCCTATCTAAGCCCTTCGGTCCTCACTACATCCACACTGGGTGTCGGGAATTTTAATCTGGGCATTCCGTCTCTGACGATTGACAGGAATTGGAAGAGGGAATCATTATTTTGACCAAAAATCGACCCTGAACACTAGTATGTTTTAGTTCTGATGTAAAGGGTCGGAGGGACCGTTGATCTCTACAGCACACTGTTCGATGGTCAGTTTCTTACACTCGTTTTAAAAGACAACTTGAAGGTCTTACACAGGAATTTCCTTCTTATGTAAGAGAAAAGGAGAAAGAACGACCGACCCTAAATCTACATTACAACTCTTCAATTCGTCGGTAAGAATGCGGTACTTAACCTGATAACAACAAGAAACTAACGATTTAGTACAGGTCGAGAAACGTTAGGGTACCTGACGTCGGGTGGTTCGAAGGGACGGGAAGTGATGTACGGTCTCAGACGAGTTTGAGTACAGGTAACTAAGTCACTACGGTAGGTTGGTAGGTAAGAGACAGTGGGGAAAGAGGAGGACAGGAGTTAGGGAGGAACGTAGTATCAGAAAAGGTTACTCAACCGGTTTCATAACCTCGAAGTCGTAGTCAGGAAGGTCGCTTATCAGTCCTGACTGGAGGAAATCCTACCTGACCAACGTAGAGGAACTTCAAGTTCCCTGAGAGTCCTCAGAAGAGGGCGTGGTGTCAAGTTTTCGTAGTCAAGAAGCCGCGAGTCGGAAGAAATACCACTTGGGGGTGTAGGCATGTATCTAACATGATGTTTCCTCCCATTTCATCTTTCTTTTACCTCGGTCCCAGGGACCACTAGTACCTCGGCAATCCGATTTGGAACCGTGGGGTTGAGACCCGAGCATACGTTCCCTTTTTAATTGACGGTAGAGGACCTTGGTGACCTTAATGACTGTAAACAATCAAAAAAAAAAATTATTAGCCCAGTTTGTCCGACTATGTCAATTTTTGGGAGTTGTCTGTTTAAGAGACGGTCACTTGTAATCGCTTTTGTGGGTTAATCTTCTGGGAGGTTTTGACACGAGCCCAGTCCCTACCTGTTGTCAGGAGGTCGTGGAGTGGGGTCCTATCCACTCTACCTAAGACTTTCCCGTCCTCAATAGACTGAAAGAGACCGACACCGTGACCCGTCGAAACTTACCGACGAACGAGAGTAAGAACGAAAAGAAGGATAAGGTTCCAAGGTTAGAATCCCTGAAGGGACTACCAGGTCGCCAATGCTGAACCTCGAAGGTTACGTCGTCAGCGTCCAAACTAGGGACCAGTCCCTTACTTTTATAATGTACGGCGCACTACGTCAGTTTATCTTTTTTCTTTTTCTTTCCTTTTTCTAGAATTCTTTTTACCCGAGATTAGAACCTTCCCTTCACCAATCTACGGTGTTAAATACACAAACGGGTGAACGAGAATCCCTCGGACGGAAGGGGAGGGGCACATTCATTCTCCGAGGTTGTGACCAGTCGTGGGCCTCTCCCCGGCGTGTGGGTCGGTCCTCTTCTTTTGTCCCTCCTCTCCCGCTACCATCGGACACCGACAATCTGAACTCACCCCTAGTCCAAGTGGGCCTCCCGAACAATTTGGTCTGGTCGTCTGACTGGGGTGTGGGTCTCGAGCACTAAGTCATACAGACCCCTTCCCGATTTTTTAAACGTAAAAATTGTTCGAGATACTCGGTGCAAAAGTCTTAGGTAGGACAGCTGATCCTTATCTTTATTGTGTATCCACAGAATAAAGGCATAACCAAAAGAGAAATTGGTTTCCTTCACATTGGTCCGTTTTTATTACTTGTACACAGTTTCATGGGAAGTGGTTGCGTCTTGACTTTTTCTCTCCCGACTTACTGTTCGCTTTTTTTTGGGAAGTCTTACGTAGGGTAAAAATGTTCGCTACTCTCACCCTCCTTTCCTCAGGAAAGTTCCTTAGACACGTCTCTGTACAGGGGTCCCTGGTTCCGTTAGGACCACTTCCGCTCCGGAATTGGAACCCTCCCTTCCAAACATCTTTCTTCGATTCCAAATCGATACGCTAACTCTTTCTCCACCCACCTTTACTTTAGTTTGAAAAATTTTTTCTTGTCTCAATGACACTTTGATACACGACCGTCCTTGTTCGTGTTTAGAAGAGATCTTATATGTGGTGAGCCTTTTAGTCCTGTACATTGTTCTGAAATATTCTCGGTTTGATGAATTTTCAAAGACCAATATCAGTCTAGACTTCACACCCACGTGCCAGGAATAAGACCTCGTCACTTTAAACGATTACCCTATTTACTTCCTACTGAATCAATCACTTCCTACTGAAGTTTGAAAGTTTTTTACACAGTCTCGTTTCTTTTGATTGAACTTATCAAGGTTTAAATATAGTCGTAAGATGGTCAAGTCCGTCTTCTCTGGGGTGCGATTTATAAAAGAAAAAAGATTTGTACCTTAAGGACGGTCTTAATATAAAACAAATCAAAAGTACAGAAAGGATAGAACACGATAAAATCCTACTCCTCAATAACCCTCTACATAAGTTTTTACAACTAATGTAATTCGGTTAGTAAACTTTTAAGATGAAGAAAGGTTCTCCTTCAGTACATCTTGAAGACTTAAGTAAAATGTGGTTTTCCTTAAGGATGAAGGTCCTTATAAAACCTCATCTATAACACTGTTTTATGAGGAAAACACTTGGAATTCTACTACCTATTTTTACAATTTTTTGTTTTGTTTTGTACAAAAAGTTACGGCACTGGACCACCCTTTGATACTCTTAATAAACCTTCAGTTGTTACTGTTTAGGTCTCTCCGTTCACCCCTAAACCCAACCGTAAATGGGCCCCATAGACGATAAGGGGTCAGTGGACCTTTCAGGCAAAAGTACCCGGTACGTGTACACGTGACCTTCCTTTCAGACCTCGTTTTCTCCCCCCAATAGCAAAACACAGGGGGAGTTTTGAGTACGTGACGTCAGTATTGGGGACGATATGGTCTTACACTGTAAAAGTCTGTATCCCAGTGACGTCTACATTAATCCAAGAAAAACCAAACAAAAAATAAAAATAAAATATTTCACAAATTACGATTACGACTCTTCTAAAGACAAGAAAAAATTACTTATAAATAGTAAATAAAAAATAACATCATATTAATTAGATGTCACAACACAGCAATTCAAAATTTTACCCGAGGGGGCACACTCGGGATGAGGCTATACTGACCACAGTACTTTTTGCTCTTGCCGTGGACCTGTGTCTGTCCGGGAGTCCCTCTCGTGGCATCCCACTCGCTTCCGTCTCCGGTCCGACTACGCGGTTGTTCGACTCCTCCGGCTTCTGACGGTCGTTCAGGGGTCCTCAAGCCCCTCCCCCCACCTTTTCAAAGAGGTAGCGTCGGAAACCTTTCTCAGTTAGGACCCCCCGGAAGTAAAGTCAGGAGACCGGAGGTTTTAATGCTCTCTGATTTGACGACGGTAAATTCGGTGGGCCAGACACCACGACCCGAAGGGACTACCGAGTCGACCATTTCTTAGGCGGACGTTACACCCTCTGGGCCCAAGCTAGGGACCCAACCCTTCTGGGGGACCTCCTCCCTTTCCGGTGGGTGAGGTCCAGGCGCCATAATCAAGACCGTCGACCTCGTCCGGTTAGGGTCCCTTACCCCCACCCCTCCCACCGACCTAGTCCCCGGGGGTGGGTTTCGGACCTGTGCCACACTGAGCGAGTCTCCCATTTACTTCCCCCTTTTCTGTGGGCGTCTCCTTGTTACGCCCGTGGTGTTCGGACTGAAGTCTGACGGTGACACTGCTCTTTATGAGACTCTACTTTTAAAACAAAATTTACCGGGGTCCACGTCTGAAAGTCACCAATTCTGAGACTCAAGAGTTGCGTCCCATATGCCCAAGGTAGGGGCCCACCCCTCGAGTCTAGGACGTGCGGTGACCAACATCGGTTTTGTCTCGGGTCCACCTGTTACAAGGGTCCGTTTGTCTCTAGGGAGGTCTGAGTTGTAGGAGAATTGAGGCAAGAGTTTCTTTTTAGGGTGCCCATTGAAAGGTTCTTTATACTTTGGGACCAGTTTTTAGTAATTTGTGTGTATTCCCTTGTTCTCACTCCCAACTACCTTTCTTACTTCACGACTTTCTCTCGGTGTTTCTTGTGTCTGTACCTTTGAAATCTACGTTTTACACTAAAATCCTCTTTCCGTAACTTTAGTACTTCTCCTTGTACTCTAATAGTTTAAACTAGTCCCTGCAAACCCCTTCTTGGTGTTTTCAAGATATTAACTTTTTATATTGGTAATAAAATTTTTTATTTTACCTACGAGATTTGGTTTCCACTCTATATCCTCTTGACTAATTGATCTTCTCTCCAGACTTCTTTAATACGTCTGATGTCTGTTTCTCTTTTTTTTACTTTTTACACTTCCTTTTCTGTATACCCCGTTGTACTGATTTTACGTCGACTAGTCTTAAGATCTCCCTTCATAATCTTTCTTTTACTGTTCCGTTGTTGGTTTCTCTTTTGTCGACTCTTCAAAAGGACTTAATAACTTCTGTCGTAAAGAGTCTAAGTCCTTCGGTTTTTTTTTAATTTTTACGTTAATTTACCTTTTGGGCGGGTGTATATGTGGTATCATTTTGACTTCTTTTGGTCCTCTAGGTTTCTGTCTCTATGTCCTTTCTGATCTCTTTTGAGAGTAATAAACGTCTTATATATTAGATACCAAAGTCACTTCACTCGTCTATGTTCTAGTTTTGTCTCTATAGTCACGAAACGACACACGGTCGGTCTTTGTTAATCTTGTAGTAAAAATTTTCCAAGTCAAGAGGCACCGTTGTTTGTGACATTTCCTAGGTCTTTATTTGGATTGTTCTTTCCATACACTAGAAAAGTATCTTTGATATTATTTTGAAACGATTGTTTACAAATTTTTGTTTGAGCTGTTTACCACCATTTATGGTACGAGAACCTATCTTCCTGGGTTCTAACATTCCAAAAGATAAAGGGGTCTTAATTATATCTGTAAGTCTTGTCAGGTTTTGTTGTAGGGTTGTCCTCAAAGAAACTGTTCGAGTAGGGTTTTAAAATTTTCTTTTCATTTTCGCGTTTTACTCGGTACGGTTAAAACTTTTGTTTTGTCTTCTCTTTCTAAACGGGTTATTTTATGATTTTGTATAATATTTCGGTCGTATTAATTTTCCCGTTCATAAAAATATAATTATTCACTTATTTATCTTTTTATTTAGTTCCTATTTGATTCATAGTGTCTACCTGAATACATATATATAGTTTTAAATAATGTATTATTTTAACCGTGAAGTTTAGTAACTTGTCTAGTAGTTATGTACAATCTTACATTCGAAAGGTAAACCTTTTGATTCGGGCCCGGAAGTTGTAGTGTCAAGTCAAGTCAAGTCAAGGTAGTGAGTCAGTACAGGCTGAGAAACACTGGGGTTCTTAGTGTCGTGCGGTCCGGAGGACAGGTAGTGGTTAAGGGCCTCAAGTGGTTTGAGTACACGTAGCTCAGTCACTACGGTAGGTCGGTAGAGTAGGAGACAACAGGGGAAAAGGAGGACGGGGGCTAGGGAGGGTCGTAATCCCAGAAAAGGTTACTCAGTCGAGAAGCGTACTCCACCGGTTTCATAACCTCAAAGTCGGAGTCGTAGTCAGGAAGGTTAGTTGTGCACCCTGACTACAGGAAGCCCTACCTGACCAACCTAGAGGAACGTCAGGTTCCCTGAGTGTTCTCAGAAGAGGTCGTGGTGTCAAGTTTTCGTAGTTAAGAAGCCGTGAGTCGAAAGAAGTGTCAGGTTGAAAGTGTAGGTATGTACTGGTGACCTTTTTGGTATCGGAACTGATCTGTCTGTAGTGTTCGTGTTCAATTTAGGTTAATCTAATTTATATTTATGTTTTTGGATTATCCTAAAAAAAATTACATGTATTCTTGGATATGCTTACGTGAATGATATACACTTTTGAAAAATTAGTTGGGGATTTTTTAAAATTTCGTATTTCCTCTTTTAAATTTAAACTGTTGTAGTTTTGCATTGTGAAAATGAATTTACTTTTCTAAGATATGTTGTTGTTTTTTCTTCTGTTTGCGAAAATATCTTTTTTTCAGTATTACCCGTTAAGTCCCGTCCTACTAACTATTTGTACTCTGTGAGTCTAAGTGATTTTTGGGCTCTTTACGTTTACAAAAATTTTTGACTCTATTAGAGTGGGTTTTCGTACGGTTTCAAATTTTTACTAATATTGTTCTCAACCGTTTCTATTACCCTTTCCGTTTACAACGACCATTATACGGGTAAAACCTTCTCGTCAAACCGAGATAATTATGCAGATGATATGTAGGGGATGGCGGACCGATAGACTACAGGATCAAAGATGGGAGTTCTGGGATGTGCTCACGTGATTCTCCACACATGTTCCTAAAACTCCGTCGTAACAGATATTGTCTTTTTTTTTTTTTGACTTTCGTTTGGTTTATAGGTAGTTGTCCCCTTTTTTAACACATGTGACACTTAGATAGGTAGGTATTACATGAAGACTTTGTGATCCTACCCACAACCATCGGCTCGAAATAGGATGCAACCCTTTCGGACATGTAGCAACTAACAAGAACCGTGCAACAGAGTACAAGGAACTCTCTACAAGGTTTCAAGACACCCTGTGCACCCAAGTCGAGACACAGAAGTTCCGGGGGACGGAGAATGTGGAAGTTACATCTCACAAAGTTTTATTCTTTCGTTGAGAACCTCGTTGGTAGTAGTAGACAGTCCGTAGTTATCACATCTAAAAAAAAAAATTACAGTTATTGACCTTCTTTTCGATTACGTAAAGTTAGTCAACTTTTGTTTGACAGTTGATCAATGAGGTAGAAAGTCCCGTTTTAACGGAATGTCAGTTAAGGAACGTGTAGTTTTGACAGACTCCGTTTTCACGAACGTCGTTTCTATAGAGTCCGTTTCTTCGGAGACCTCTTTTATAGTGTGTAGGTCAGGTTGTTGTAAGTGAGGGGGGTGAAATCGGTCATCTTCTGGAGTTTTTCAGTTCACGTGGTGAGGTGTCGACACACTAAAATTCGGTTCTTAAGTTTGAGGGGCTCAGTGTCAAAGGAGTGGACGTTTTGCCCATACTGTCACAGAAGGCACACACCCAAGAGACAGAGTGTGTACACTACTTGTTGAGTCATACCTGGCAGTGACAATCGTACAGGTCGACACAAAGGGAAGGAAGGAAAGAGGGGGAAGGGACCTCGCGAAAAACGTAAAGGATCAACTGAGCCGTCTACCTCGTTAACTTGGCTTGTCCCTCGGAGACCCGTCGACCGGAGTCAGTGAAGGGTGGCTCGACGACGGAGACACGACGAAAGACCCCCTGTTTGGATGTAAGGACGAACTTGCAAACGGTCTACCCCGTCGCCGCGGCCGCCCTCCGTCGCTGTTCGTCCGACCTCCATGTCCGGCAAAGGGAATTCGTGGTTCGGGGGACCTCCGGGGTGTCTCAGTGACAAACACGGAAAAAAAAAAAATTCTAAAAAACTACACCCGGTAAAAATTACAGGAATAACTTAAACAATGTTGTAACGAAGACCAAAAAGAGTTACAAAACCAGAAAACCGGTGATCCGTACACCCTACGATCGGGACGTGGTCCTTAACTTGGGCATGGGGGACGTAACCTTCCGTTTCAGAATTGGTGACCTGGTGGTCCCTTCAGGGATTTGGTTCATAGGTGACGAAAAGGCTTCCGAGAACTCGTACGAAGTTTCCACGAATAAGTCCCCTGTTGAAGAATAGTTCATTGTAAGACAGACATTCCTTTTGAAACGGTTACTGGAGTTGAATTACCTAAAAAGAAAAAACGAAAACCTTAGTTCCTCTTATACAAGCGAGAGGTACACAATATGGACACCTCCCGGTCGGGGTCTCGCCAGAGGTCTCCCACGGTCCCGTCTCGGGTGTCATCCCTCTCGGGCTCTTGTTCGGCCAAGGTTCACTGAGGGGGTGTTGACTTAACGCCCCCCGACGTTCAAGTCAAACTTGTAGTAAAGAGTTGAGCTAGTCTGGATTTCAGAGGAAAACGATTGTTTATCACATATTTAGGGGGGTTTTGTTTTAGTCTACAAGTCTATGTTGAATGGATGTGTCTATTATAAAATTAGTGAGATTACAGGATTGCGGAGAGTCACCACGAACTGAGAAATACTGGGGGACCTGACGTGTGCGGTCCGAAGGGACAGGAGGTGGTAGAGGGCCTCAAATGGATTTGAGTGCAGGTAGCTCAACCACTACCGTAGGTTGGTAGAGTAGGAGACAGTAGGGGAAGAGGAGGACGGGAGTTAGAAAGGGTCGTAGTCCCAGAAAAGGTTACTTAGTCGAGAAGGTACTTCTGATTTATATTGGTTTCAGTAATTTTATTTAATTGTACATAGTTTACACATTTACTATGTCAGTGTCGATCTTCTGTCTCCCTTCATCAAGCTACAAACACGGACATGTGTGTGTGAATGGGCTTATACTGTCGGTGTCTTATTCGCGGTCACTGGGTTTGTGGTACTAGACACGACACGACCAATCATTGAGAGCCATTTTAAGGTCGGTCTACATTCATCTTAGAAAGGACTTAAATGCGTCTTAACAACATTTCAGTATTCTCGGTTAACACAAGTATACATTTTGTCCCAATCAAAGGGCAGAGAAGTAATCAACACTGTTGTTAGGGAGAGTGCGCGAGAGTGTTTGTGTGTGTGTGTGTGGTGAGTGTTCAATGATTTGTTGGAGATCCTCCGTCATAACGGTGATTTTTGGGTTTTTCACTTTCAGTGAGTCACTGCAGGCTGAGAAACACTGGGGTATCTGATATCTCAGGTACCTTGAGAGTCCGGTCTTATGACCTCAACCAACGGCAAGGGAAGAGGTCCCCTAGAAGGGTTGGGTCCCTAGCCTGGTCTTAGAGGACGTAACGTCCACCTAAGAATGGTCGACTCGGTGGTCCCTTCGGGTCCTCACGGGGTTTCGTACTTTACGGGAATCGACGGAAGGTCTTGAGGATCTTTCGTCCTCCGAGAGGCTCATTAATGAATTGTGGACAGGTTTGACGTTTTACGTACTGAAAACGTGTGGTCAAGGCCTAAGTTGGCATCGTGTCTCATATCTGGACAGCGCCCACCGAGACCCGATCTAAGGACACTCTACTGCTTCGATACTAGAATCTGGACCCGCCTTGTCGGGACGTCGGGGCACGTTAGTCGGTTCTTTACGTCCGGTTTTTCCGGCGGGCGAAGTAAGGGGACCCGGTGGAAGGCGGGGTGGGGGGAAAGGTCCGATGGTTCCTGTCCGGACCTTTGGTCCGGGTGTCGCATACGATTCACCGAAGTCAGCACAAGTCAGAAACGTTGGGGTACCTGACATCAGGCGGTCCGAGGAGACAGGCACCCTAAGAGGTCCGTTCTTATGACTTCGCCCATCGGTACGGGAGGACAGCCCCTTGAAGGGCTGGGTCCCTAGTGTGGGTTCAGGGAATGCAGAGGACCGTGACCGTAGTCCAAGAAATGGTGACCGTGGTGGACCGGGTGTCCACTGGGGGTGTCTCGTCCCGACCGGTGCGGGCCGTGATCGGAGACGGCAATAGACTGGTAGACCCTGAGTTCTTCGAGGACCGAACCCAAGATCAATTGACTTGTCAGACTACAGATCTGACAATTAATTGTTAGGATACACGAGGCTAGGAACATTTTGAAAAGATTTTAAGTACTCGAGTGAGAAGTGGTTTCGTTGCTACCACATCAATCATCTGTTCTAAGAAAAAAGCAAGGAGACAAAAGATTAAAGAGTATCACTCCAATACACAGATATACTTATCTTTACGCAAATCATTCGTGCGTTCGGATCAAAGGACCGAATCGTTTGTCACGGGTGATCTCTTCACTTGGAAACAGTGTTAATTCTTGTGACATCCAAAGTCCGCAGAGAAAGCCTTATCAAGAGTGGTGACCTTCACGGGTACATCTGACACAAATTACATCTAAGCTAAATTTCTCTACAGGACTTTCACAGTAACTAAAAAAAAAGAAAGCCAATAATGCGTAAAAAGATGATGTCAGTAAAGAAAAAGGGTGTTATTTACGTCACACGTGACGTAGTCGACCCCCAGACGACTCTTCGTCCACGTTTCTACCTTAAGTTACCGGGCCGAAGGTAATCTCTTTTTCGACACTCCCCCTCACCCCGTCCTCGGCCCTGGCCGACTCTCGCCAGCCCACGCCATCGTTCCCACTAGGGTTCATGGACGACCACATTGGTACGTCGACTAATTTATAACTGATTTAGATGCTTGTTTCCTCACACGGTTTGGGATTACCCTGAGGTAGTGGTCCCTCGTAGGATGTTTGTTTACTTATGCGCTTTTTCTGTTGTTTGCACTTTTGAAATTGTCGGGACCATTTTTGTTCGTCAACGATTCTGTAAAAACTAGTTTAATCTATACCTATTCTAACGATCCTTTCAAATCCCTTTTAAATAATTATAAATCATATTAAGATACGAAAATTATACAAGTGTTACAGAGACGTAAAATTTCTTTGGTTTCGAGCGGTAGTAGTAGGTACGTAATTCCTACACTGAATGTGTTGTGTTCACTACTTCTCGAGATTAGTTACCTCGGAACCGTTTCTTTTCTGTTGTCCGAATGTAGTATTCTAACTACACTTATATACTCGGAGACGGAACTCGATTTACTTTGGCAAGCGAAAAAATTCTCAGACACTAAACTACCTGAAAGAGTTACTTGGTTGGTTCATGAGGACTGGCCCTTTCCGAAGACGTAAGCAAGGTATGTCATGTTGGCGTGAACGGTGCCTACAAATGTGCACCCCACTATTGCCCTTTCTCTACAAGGACCCTACCTCTCTCCTATACTTCCAGGTAAATCCCAGTCCAATCCAGAAAAGTAAGGTTTTTATCCGAGACCAAATACGGTTTTAGTGTCTACCGGATGTGACTAAAGTGTAGATATAAAAGGTTTCAACACACACACACACACACACCTCTTCTGTTACCGTTGGGTGAGGTCACAAGAACGGACCTCTTAGGGTCCCTGCCCCCTCGGACCACCCGACGGCAGATACCCCTGTGTCTCAGCCTGTGTTGACTTCGCTGAATCGTCGTCGTCGTCGCACACACACACACACACATATATATACGTGTGTGTGTATATCCGAAGGGGTCATTTCTACCATTTCTTAGGCGGACGTTACGTCCTCTAGACCCAAACTAGGGACCCAACCCTTCTAGGCGACTCCTCCCGTACCGTTAGGTGACGTCAGAAGAACGAACCTCTTAGGGTACCTGTCTCCTCGGACCACCAGACGTCAGGTACCCCAGCGCTACTCAACCTGTGTTGACTCGTTGATTCGTGACGTGTATACATATATATTCGTCTTTGAAGATCTGAGGTTTCTGTCTCTAGGTAGATTCTCAAAGAGATGATAGAGTAAGAGACCGGTTCTGTACCGATCCCTTATAAGTCGATGGTCGATATAGCTAAGGTCGAGAGACGACTTACTTCCTTCGTAACCGAAATTTTAGCTTAGACAGGGTCGGAGGGGTTGGGGAAGGTGCACCGAGTGAGGAAGTACGTCTTACCGGCCGTATGGCATTGGGCGGGACTTGTGCGGGGGTCCACCACACCCTTTCGCGTCGGTGTGGTTCGAGGCGGAGAGGGCGGTGGCGTCCGCCCACACTAGGTCCGTCGGAGGACGCCCTCCCGCGGGGGAAGACGAGTCCCGGCAGACGTCCCCATGTCCGACCTCCGTCCCCCTGGGACCTACAGTCTCAGAGAGGTGCCGGGGTCAAGTCAGTTCGACACTCACGGCCCCCGTGTGCGACAACGGGGTAGAAGGGCGACCGGGGACGTCAAAGTGACCGTCCACTCGGTTGGTCACCCTTACCGTCTCCCGAGATACGGATTAGTGGTGAGGGACCTCCAAAAGTTCCTGCTCGAACCCCTCACAGTCCGACCTGAAGTCTCCTCAGACCTCCCTCTACGCTTCTTTCGACTCATGAGACCTCTTCAACCTCTGACCTCGAAGACTGGGAAAATCCCCCTTCCCCCACACCGACTCACACCGTGATCCCGTATAATTACGGGTGTACGTCTCCCCTGCAAACTCTTAATTTGGTGGGTATTTCGTTCCGTAATATGCACCCGGCACTCACACCGTTTGTAAATGAAACCCGGTGTCTCCAGACCTAACGGCTCGCAGTACCCACTCACCTGCTACTCCCAACCTCGGTTCCTCCACTGGTCCCCGCGGAGTCACGAGACCTCCCAAAAGTTCAGTTCTTTTGGATGGGTTCATGCTAGACTACCGACTTATACTGTTATATTTTTTTGGGGTGTTCCGCTGAGGTCAGACTAAGAGAATTATTTCAAGATACCTGAGCCCGTCGCTCTCACCCCAAGGATAATCTTTCGAAGTATCATGAAAGCATCTTTTAATACTTAAGGTGAAATCCTGGTTTGTCTTGACAAACTTGTGTGGCGAAAGACTTTGATCTTATTGTCCGACAGTCACGACCGAAACGATTGGGGGACTCGGTTCGGTGGGTGGTTTAACGTCTCTCTTTAGCGGGGACACCAGGACAACGGGACCGAGTGGGGAATTCCTGGAGGAAAAAGAGAAAGGAAAAGAAGAGAGAAAATACATGTAAATCAAGGGTGTCCGGAGGAAATAGTTATAAAGTTAACCAACGACGACTGGATATGAACTTAGGTTTATAAACGGGATAAGTCACACCTAACACGTAAGTCGGTTTACGAACTAATACGGACACGGGAAAACTCGTTTGACTTACCCGATGAACTGATCCATTACGGCTATATCGGGCCAATAATCCTTACAAACAACCTTGACTGGTCTACGTTGTTCCGCCCGTCCCTCCCCTCGCCTCGTCCCGAGACACCAGTGACGAGGAAGGTCCTGTCGGCGCCACGTCTCCTACTCTGCCACACGAAAGGTCCCGTATTAATGTTCGACAGAGGTACAAGAAGTTTTGTCTGGGAACCAGATCATACTTCGTTTGTTCGGGCAAAGTTAGTCTCCTTTACCTACGGATGGGGACTTCCGAGTGTCAAAACAAATGAGGGGCCTTTTAATAGGAGACATTTTATTTATGTCATAAAAGGGACCACCGATCGTAAAAATAAAGGTCGTAAATCTACTCTTGTCTTCTTTACGTTATTTCGGCACATATGGTGAACGGGAGTTAAGGAGAGTCAGAGATGCCGGAATGTTGACACCGTAACAAGAGGTAATATGTTTGACCGGAAAATACTTTTAGTTTACAGCGCCCTGACGTGTTGCACGTTGAGATTATACGATTTGGTATTAAGTACGTGAGTGCATGACCAGATTTGGTACGGGTCACGACGCAATACAACACCTTTGTGAAGGACACGTTAGTTTAGTACCTCAATCGTAGGGGTCGGGACTGGGTTCCCTCTTTCAGTCGTGTCCAGGTCCCCCTATACCGGTTTTTGTTCTTACCGAAACTCATCGTAACTGAATATGTATACTGGTACACGTTTTATCCGCAGATCACCCCTCGACGACACATTGTGTCCCTCGAGTCGGCCCACGAGCACTACTGGAGCTTCGCACCCCGCCCCTCCCCCCGAGTTTTCTCTCCGTTACACACGTATGGATGTCGACTAAGTCCGACGCCATGTCGTCTTTGGTTGTGTTGCAACATTCCTTTAAGTTGAGGTGATTGTTATTATTTTTGTTCTCATCGAAACTTTACCTGTATTTTAACCGGTCGCGGCGTCTCGTCTTTCTTAACTACGAAGACTTGACACCACAACCTCTTCTGATAACTCTCAGGGAACCTGACGTTCCTCTAGGTTGGTCAGGTAGGATTTCCTCTAGTCAGGACTTATAAGTAACCTTCCTGACTACAACTTCGACTTTGAGGTTACGAAACCGGTGGACTACGTTTCTTGACTGAGTAACTTTTTCTGGAACTACGACCCTTTCTAACTTCCACCCTCCTCTTCCCCTTTTGTCTCCTACTCTACCAACCTACCGTAGTGGCTGAGTTACCTGTACTCAAACTCATTCAAAGTCATCAACCGCTACCTGTCCCTCCGGACCGCACGACGTCAGGTACCCCAGTGTTTCTCACCCTATGCTGACTCGTTGACGTGACTCATGGACGTCTCGTCCTACATCATTATTTTTCCGTGGACACACAAATGTGGACGGGTAGTACCCCTCAATCTGCATGTTTCTCACATCTTTTCCATCCGCACTCTCTTGAACCCCGGTTATGTTTCACTCCAGCAATATCGGGGTTTGTTTTATACTGGTTCTACTGAGGAGGGGAGACCCTCGAATGTCAGACAATCTCCCCCAACAAGTGTCTGTATTTGCTCGTCATTCGTTCGTCTAACACCAATTTCCCTGCTATGCCACTGTACCTAAAGTCTTGGCCTCCGTGACCTCTACAGATTGGATACAAAAACTTTCAGAACGAACTTCAAGTACCGAGACTCCATGTCGAGAGTGGTGGCCATTAAATTTAGACAGATTTCTTAAATGCTTTTGCACATTCGTGGAGGATGTGTCGAGAAACCCACCGAGCCGCCATTTCCTAGACGGACGGTTACGTCCTCTGCGTGGAAGCTAGGGACCCAACCCTTCTAGGGGACCTCCTCCTTTACTGTTGAGTAACGTCATAAGAGCGGACCCTTTAAGGTACCTGTCTCCTTGGACCACCCGATATCAGATACCTCAGCGTTCTCAACCTGTACTGAATCGTGGATTTGTTGTTGTGTCGAGAAACTAAGGCTCATCTCCACGACGGACTGAAGACGAGGATAATATGACTAGTGCCATGGGGGAACATATTTTCTCCTCTTCCTCCTGTCGGTCGGTGAGACGACTATGAAAAGAGAATTGACAATAACCTACATCAACCGGGTGTTACAGTACAGTCAAGGTCCACATGTCGTTTCACTCGGTCGAATGTATGTGTATACAGGCGAGAAAGAAATCTAACAAAAGGGCATATCCGGGAATGTCCCATAACTCATCTCAGGGGACACGATGTGTCATCCAATAATCACCAAATAAAATATATATGTTGAGACGATTAAATTCACTTTCTTTTTTTTTTTTTTGAGTCGTCAATTGTACCTGCTTTGAACGGGACTCTTCAATCGGATTTTCTAGACCACAAACAAAGGATCGACAAGGTTTTGGACTCACGAAGTATAAACACTTAGTTCTGTTATCCCAGAATCCTTAAGGGACCAACTGGTCACCAATCCTGAGGTACGAGAGTGACGATTCCCGGACCCAAATTAGGGTCCAGTCCTTTGATTCTAGGAAGTTCGGTATACCGTACCGGTTTTATTCCTTTTACCCCATAATTAATTCTTGTGTGTCTCCGACAAAGTTGTTACTGGTTCGGGTCACTTAATATTGACTTCCGGTCTTTTTATAACCAAGAGTGAAACGATACTACCTAATAAGGTGATTTTGTTGTTTATAATATAATTAAGGTCTTTATAAATAAAGTGAAACGACTACTTTTCTTAAAAAAAAAAAATGTTTATTATACGAACCGATACTGTCGTTTCTTCCCCAATTGATACACGTGTAATAAGACTCTCCCAAAGTATCTGAACTACATCTTTTATTTTAAAAAGGGTAGGAACCATAAATAAAAGACGTTCTAGTCTTGTTGAACGTAAGCTACAAACAACAGGGGTTTGACATAATAGACTTTTCAAGTCTCTTCACGTTTCACAATATTACCGTACGAATTATAAACTACCAAAATTTTACTTTCATTTCACTTTTCACAATCAGTGAGTCAACACAGGTTGAGAGACGTTGGGGTACCTGACGTCGGACGGTCCGATGAGACAGGTACCTTAAGAAGTCGTTCTTATGACCTTACCCAACGGCAAAGGACAAGGTCCCCTAGAAGGGTTGGGTCCCTAACTTGGGACCAGAGGACGTAACGGAGAAATGACAGACTCGGTGGTTTTTCAAAATTTTATCAACAGTGAATTTCATAGAATATTTTGTATTTATAATTCATATACTTAATTACGTTTTTATATACGTAACTACGTAGAACCTCGATAAGGTTCCATACCTTCCGGAAATCGAACCAAGTCATTTGTCAATAATAGTTAGGTGGTAGAAAAGGAATAATTTCTCAGGTCTTATTTGGTGATACCGTATTTTGAATAAAACTTGACTTTCGTAAGTTGAAAGACTTCGAGGAATAGATGGATTTTCGTGAACTAACAGTATGCAAGAGAGGGGACTTCCTTTAGATTAGAGAAGAACCTCTTGTTTTCCGTGGTGTGGGTTTGTTTTTAGTGGTGTTTTGATGGCGCGAGACCAAGACGACGGGTGAACGCACGCTGAGAGACGTTGGGGCACCTGACGTCGTGGGGCCCGCAGGGACAGGAAGTGGTAGAGGGTCTCAAACGGGTTCGAGTACAGGTAACTCGGGCTCTACGGTAGGTTGGTTTTGATAGCAAAAAGGATAGATAAGAGGGTTCCCGGGTAAATAGAAAGATTTCTCGACAAACGAAAAGAATTGAAGGGAAAGAGGGAGAGGGAGAAAGGACAAAGATTCGTCAGTAAACAAAAGGGACTTCAAGGGAGGGTGGGGAATGATTTTACCTATATTCGGGGTACCCAAAGAGAGGATCGAGAGTCATTTCTTGGGTGGACGTTACGTCCTCTGGACCCAAGTTAAGGACCTAGTCCTTCTAGGGGACCTCTTCCTTTACCGTTGGGTGAGGTCATACGAACGGACCTCTTAGGTACCTGTCTCCTCGGACCGCCCGATGTCAGGTGCCACAGCGTTGTCAGTCTGTGCTGAATCACTGATTTGATGGTGGTTGGCATTCCGGTCCAAGGAGGAGGTCAGTGAAAAAGGACCCTTGTCTTTAGACAGAAGAGAGCACAATTAGGTCGTAAGCAGTGAAAATAAACGTCCGGAGTTCGTGTCTTAGATCCTCCCATCTCTTTTTCTAAAAGGCGGACTTGTCAATGAGAGACTTTGAACGTTCGGTACATATAATTACAAATGAGAAAGTACCCAAAGGAATAGAGGTGTTTACTCAAAGTAATAGTAGTAACTTGTTTACTCAATTGAGTCTAACTCTTTTTATCTTCATCGGACAAGTACCTTCTCCACCCTCAAAAATTCGTTTCGGGTTCGGGGTGTGAGAAAGGTAACTAGGAGATATAACACAACTACCAACACAGTGGTAGTTTAAACTCCAAAACTCCTATTAAACTCCAAAACTTTCTTATTCTATGTATCAGAACGAACTCGTTTTTGTTTTTGTTGTGGGTCAACACCTACACTGACCACTACCTTCATTTCAGGCTACGACATTTCTTGTTCGAACGTACCCTTGGACCTTACAATCCAGGTACTTAGTTCCGTTTAACTTTCACTAGTATGTCCCCTACCGTTGTCACTTGTAGTTGTAAAATCCTTAGTCACTTGATTTTACCTGACCTTACCCACTTAAATTGAGTCTACTGGTAATATAGATTATGACACCCGTTCTTAAGGAATCTTCTTTACCTCATCGGTAGTGTCAGTTACTTTGTCAGGCTTTACGTTATGGACCTACGCTAGAGTTTTTTGTGTCTTACTAGAGACAAGTAAAGGTTCCGTTTGGTAAGTCACAGTGTCACTAGGTTCAGATACGGGGCTGGTCATTACGACTTCTTCGACTTCCACTTGTCAAGACACTTATGGATGTTCTGGAAGATCTCACTTCACTTTACTTCAGCGAGTCGGCACAGACTGAGAAACGTTGAGGTACCCGACATCGGATGGTCCGAAGAGTCAGGTACCCTAAAAGGTCCGTTCTCATGACCTCACCCAACGGTAAAGGAAGAGGTCCCCTAGAAGGGTTGAGTCCTTAGCTTGGGTCCAGAGGGTGTAACATCCGTCTGTGAAATGGGAGTCTCGGTGGTCCCTTCGGGTCTGGAAGATCTTGATTGTGGGTTTTTTCTACAGAAAAAGTAAAATCCCCTGACCTTACGTTTTCATCCTTCAGTTCTTTATGGACCTCATTGTCCATTTAAACCGAAACCTCATGTCTTACTTCGTCCCGTTTCCGATTGTCGTAAAACGGTTCTCTTACGTGACCAGTATCGTTTGTGAGAGAGGGTTGTTGTGTTCTCTTCTGAGATGTGTACCTGTAGTGGTCTACCAGTTATGACTTTTAGTCTAACTAATATAAGAAACGTCGGTTTCTACCTCTTCGAGATATGTCAGTCGTTTTTGTTCTGACCCTCGACTGACACCGAGTCTAGTACTTGAGGAATAACGGTTTAAGTCTGAATTCAACTTCTTTCATCCCTTTTGGTGATCTGGTAAGTCCATACTGGATTTAGTATAGGGATTACTAATATGTCACCTTCACTCTTTATCTAAGTTCCCTAAGTTAGACTATTTGTCTCACGGACTTCTTGATACCTACCTCCAAGAACTGTAACATATCCTCCGTCACTAATTCTGGTAGGGTTTCTTTTTTTTTTACGTCTTTCTGTCTTACCAACAGAATCCTCCGGACTGTTTATCGATACTTTTCTTCTCTTCACTTTCCGTTTCCTCTTTTCCTTTCTATATTTGTAGACTTACGTCCCAAGGTTTCTTATCGTTCCTCTCTATTCTTTCGGAAGGAGTCACTAGTCACGTTTCTTTATCTCCTTTTGTTGTCTTACCCTTTCTGATCTCTAGAGAAGTTCTTTTAATCTCTATGGTTCCCTTGTAAAGTACGTTTCTACCCGAGTTATTTCCTGTCTTTACCATACCTGGACTGTCTTCGTCTTCTATAATTCTTCTCCACCGTTCTTATGTGTCTTCTTGACATGTTTTTTCTAGAAGTTCTGGTTCTATTAGTGCTACCACACTAGTGAGTAGATCTCGGTCTGTAGGACCTTACACCTCAATTCACCCGGAATCTTTCGTAATGATACTTGTTTCGATCACCTCCACTACCTTAAGGTCAACTCGATAAAGTTTAGGACTTTCTACTACGAGACTTTCACGACGTGAGTTATACGGTCGTTTAAACCTTTTGAGTCGTCACCGGTGTCCTGACCTTTTCCAGTCAAAAGTAAGGTTAGGGATTCTTTCCGTTACGGTTCCTTACGAGTTTGATGGCGTGTTTACGCGAGTAGAGTGTACGATCGTTTCATTACGAGTTTTAAGAGGTACGGTCCGAAGTCTTTATACACTTGGCACTTGAAGGTCTACAAGTTCGACCAAAATCTTTTCCGTCTCCTTGGTCTCTAGTTTAACACTTGTAGACGACCTAGTACCTTTTTCGTTCTCTCAAGGTCTTTTTGTAGATAAAGTCGAAATAACTGATACGGTTTCGGAAACTGACACACCTAGTGTTATTTGACACCTTTTAAGACTTTCTCTACCCTTATGGTCTGGTGGACTGGACGGAGGACTCTTTAGACGTACGTACAGTCCTTCGTTGTCAATCTTGACCTGTACCTTGTTGTCTGACCCAGGTTTAGTCCTTTCCTCATGTAGTTCCGACATATAACAGTGGGACGAATAAATTGAAGATACGTCTCATGTAGTGCTCTTTACGGTCCGACCTCCTTCGTGTTCGACCTTAGTTCTAAAGGACCTCTTTATAGTTAATGGAGTCTATGCGTCTACTATGGTGGGAATACCGTCTTTCACTTCTTGAATTCTCGGAGAACTACTTTCACTTTCTCTTCTCACTTTTTCAACCCAATTTCAAGTTGCAAGTCTTTTGATTCTAGTACCATAGACCAGGGTAGTGAAGTGCCGTTTATTTACCCCTTTGTTATCCTTGTCACTCTCTGAAGTCAAAAAAAGCCGAGGTTTTAGTGACGTCTACCACTAACGTCGGTACTTTAATTTTCTGCGAACGAGGAACTTCTTTTCAATACTGGTTGGATCTGTCGTATAAGCCTCTACCGTTACCGTTGGGTGAGGTGATGAGAACGGACCTTATAAGGTACCCGCCTCCTCGGACCATCAGACCCCAGTGTCTCTCCGCAGTGCTTCTCAACCTGTGTTGACTCGCTGAAGTGAAAGTGAAAAGTGAAAGTACGTTACCTCTTCCTTTACCGTTGGGCGAGGTCACAAGAACGGACCTCTTAGAGTCCCTGCCACCTGGGACCACCCGACGGCAGATACCCCAGTGTGTCTCAACCTAGGCCGACTTCGCTGAATCGTCGTCGTCGTCGTCTGTCGTATAATTTTTCGTCTCTGTAACGAAATGGTTGTTTCCAGACAGATCAGTTCCGACACCAAAAAGGTCATCAGTACATACCTACACTCTCAACCTGATATTTCTTTCGAATCACGGCTTCTTAACTACGAAAACTTGACACCACAACCTCTTCTGAGAACTCTCAGGGAACCTGACGTTCCTCTAGGTCGGTCAGGTAGGATTTCCTCTAGTCAGGACTTATAAGTGACCTTCCTGACTACAGCTTCGACTTTGAGGTTCTGAAACCGGTGGACTACTTCTCGTCTGAGTAAACTTTTCTGGGATTACGACCCTTTCTAACTCCCATCCTCCTCTTCCCCTGTTGTCTCCTACTCCACCAACCTACCGTAGTGTCTGAGCTACCTGTACTCAAACTCATTTGAGACCCTTAACCACTCCCGGTCCCTTCTGACCGCACGACGTCAGGTACCCCAGCGTTTTTCAGCCTGTGTTGACTCACTAACTTAACCGACTAACGAACTCCGGGGGTCGAGGGCAGAGAGAGACCCGAACACGAATTGCTAACTTGTGGTGAAACGTCGGTCTTTCTGGGAGAGGTAGGTAAGTACTAAGTGACTGTAGGTTCCTCGGCACACAAATATACTATCGATATTGTATTTATATAATAAAAGCTCGGTTCTATCATAACGGACCAATCGATTTGTTAGAAGAAATATACGTTTGACTCTACCTCGGTTACCTTTGTAGACACTACGAGACCTGTAATGTCTTTTCGTCGAGACGCGAGTTTTACCCTCATAGAGCACAATGGGGTTCGAACGTCATATCATCGAAGGCGGGGATGTAACGAGTGATCGGTACTAAAAACGCATTTAGGGAGTCTGAGGGGTTTGGAGACGAAAAAGTGGTCCGTCAATTATAAATTTAGAATGAAGTGTCCTAGCAACGTAGTTGTTTCTTTTGTAGTTCCTTCCTCAAACAAAATTTCCAGTTTAGGGGTTTCGTGACATTGAAAATTTCACTAATACTTTGTATAGTAGTCTCGAGTGCCTAGACGACGTCGGGATCGGTTCCGCAACCCAGTTGTTCGACGAACGAGTCAGACACGTGGATTCGCAAATAAAAAGCGGGTCTTTGTCCCTGTACGGGCCGCGGAAGTTTTGAGTACAATCTTTCGTGCCTATTATTTAATAGTCCGCTTGTTTCCGACTCGAGTAGCTTTTCGATAACGACACACCCATTTATGTTGGGGTGACACATAATTTGTTTTTAATTTGGGGTAAAAGAAAAAATATCAATTCAACGGTAGTTAAGTTTATCGCGCTTGTTCCGTCACCTGTGTCAATTATCAGACGTCTGGCCGGCCCGGGCCGAAACTTTCGTAAATTCGAAGGGACTTCATGACGAACACGGGTTAATATTGAATGATGAATGGTAGAAGTATTAAATTTAGACAGGCGGGGAATCCCCCCCTTAAAAAACGATTAGTTTCGGTACTTACGTGGAAAAAGGAAAACTGTCGTAATTTAATTTCGATTTACCAGCCAAAACTTACTCAATGACACTTCTTATTTCCGTAATTACTCCATTAAAGTAATACCTCTGAGTAGGTCCGGATACACTTATGTTCCCTTCATTCATCTCCCCTTTCGACTTTCGGCGTCTCCTTTAATCCCAAGGAAGGTGGGATTAATTACAAACCCCCGTAAATCATGTCCGTGGTTTAATTGACGAGGTTTCTTGAGAGTAACTTTTTTTTTTATGTAACAACGGGAGGGCATATTAATCCTCTGTCGTGTTCCGCGTGGGAACCGCTCATATTTCGGTCGGACATTGACTGCCGGGCCGGTGTCTCTCGACCGGTAATCCCTACCGCTCCGAACTCCCTCGTCGTCCGCCTGTTATATCCTAACAAATCCAGGAACCCGAGACACTCAACATTTGTCCATCGGAGACTTACTCCTTAATACTCTGAGGACCCTCCGGACAGAAGGGTCGTTTTGTCAGAATTTACGTAGGTTTCCCTTCTTTCTTTCCACTTATCCGGGCCGTCTCAATCGTTTCTCTTGCGAACTACGAACAGAATTCACTAATGTACGCCGAGACGTCCGGGGAGAGTAACTCAATAGAAATGTGCCGAAAACAGAGGAGATTAACCTCGACTACTCCACGATTAACCTCCGGAAAAAATTTTCGGGTGATGAAATTAGTAACCTTTTAGACCCCTCTGACCCCCTCACCTCAATTACTCTGGTTTTTTTTTTTTCTTTCTTTTGAATATTTCACATCGAACCGTTTTTGAGTTCGACAGCAGACACACCTAGACCCTCCCACTTTCCGTGTCAAAACTACCCTTTCTTTGCCCCTGTTGGCTCTATGAAAGACATTTTTAATAAAGGTTTCGTAGAAGGGCCCAATCATCGTCTCCTTATTCGACCCATCCTACCGAGAAGGACCAGAAGCTAATAGTAGTACTCGGACTTAAGTCCGATTTGGGAAATACAAGGTTGAGACTGAGGGAAAGCTTTGACATCTCTCTCTGAACGTCCCTCTACCCGGACGTAGTGTGACCGGACCCAGGGAGGAGAGTTTTGTGTTCGAAAAGGACTCGGGAAACAAACTCCGAGCAGGAAAGAAGACTCACGTCTCTCCTGCGAAGTAGAGTCAATTTAGTGCAGCGTCCGTGTCACTCTGTACTACTACGGTTCCTTCGTACACAAGAAGGTCTTTGGGCAAGAACTCCCGGGCGTGGACCGAACGGTCGAGGACAAGAGTGTCCTGGGGCACCTTTCCTTCCTACGGCACCTCTGAGTCTCCATTTGTAGTTCGCGCACCGAAAGTGTCCGAGGGTGAGTTGAGAGGGAAGGGGGTAGGGAACCTTCTGAATATTTCATCCGGTTCCCTAACTCGTGAAATATATAATAGAGTGTGACAACAGTCTGTGGACTGCGTAACATTGACTGAAATCCCGTCATACAGAAGGTAAGGGTTCATAAGAACAAAGTTTTGTGTGACGGAAGTACATTGTAGGTCGGTGTGAATCTCGGGCTTCGACTACGTGGAGTTCAGCTGGGCATTCGTGTGTACGTCTTGGAACACCCCGACGCGACGTAGAAACCCTTTACTCGACTATGTACAGTTCCCGAACTTTGTCACCGACCGTAACGTCAGTCCTCAGTCTGTAAATTCGACTGTGTTCTCCTGACTCCCACTCTCCTTTTGGACCGTTCGTTTCAGAGGTTGCCGTCTTTGAGACACGTTCCTTCCTCTACGTACAGCGTAAACCAAACTTTCGATTCCTGCACAGACCAAAGCCCCACTCCCCTATGAAGTTTGTTTGCAGTTGACACAGTAGGTACCCGACTCTCCCGTCAGACGACCGTAGGGAGTACTCTTAGACTCCCAGTGTCGTGGTTTTCTAGGCGGGCATGGTGACAAGACGCCCACTTCTGCACTACACGAGTGTCAGAGGGTCCAACGGCACTCACCGTGATTTAAGGCCTGAATTCTGGAGCCACGAAGACTCGAGTCGCGGAGAAAAAAGGGCACTATTATACGTCGGGTGCCCGGGTCTTCGGCCGGCCGGAGAAAGAGACTTCGAGGAGGAAACATAAGTGTGTGGATACGACTGTGGACCTGGATATATAGCGACGGGACCACCGAGTCGCCATTTCTTAGGTAGACGGTTACGTCCTCTGGGCGCAAGCTAGGGACCCAGTCCTTCTGGGGGGACCTCTTCCTTTACCGATGCGTGAGGTCATACGAACGGACCTCTTAGGGTACCTGTCTCCTCGGACCGCCCCATGTTAGACACCCCAGCGTTTTCTCAGCCTGTGTTGAATCACTGATTTGTCGTTGTTTCTGGGTGTATAGTCGGGGTCAAACCCCCCTTTAAGAAAAGAGTAAAAGGTACCTGCCAAACATGGAAACACCCAGACCCTCACAGAGGCACTTTGACTCAAGGTATATGTAGTTACAGACCCAAACACTTCACACATACAGAAATCTTAGAAACCTTGTAAACGACGGAAAGTCTGTCTTCAGAAAAGACTCAAATGTAGTTTCTAGTGGTCCATTTTTGTCAATGTCCTATTAAGAAAGACTTGTTCATGTAAACTCTCAATATAGGGGGCTCTTATGAAAAATATTTTTCTCGTAAGTGAGATACAGTCAAAAAACAAAAAAAAAAATTCATTACTGGTTGATCACAGTGATAAATTAGACCTGTTATGATGAGGTTAAATTCTCTTAAGACGGTGATAATTTTAAGGTTATCATAAATCACAAACAAGAGTAATTAGTCTATAATAGAACTTAAAAATAAGGAAACTCCACGGGTCTAAAACAAAGGTGTTATTGTACCTTCCCTTAAGGTCCTAAAATTTTGTTTTTCTTTGTCCAAATAAACTAGTGGGTGCGTAAACCGTAGGTCGTTTACGACTCTACTAACGTTTCGTGGGATGGGTCTCGACTCTCGACTCCTATCCTTCCCTTCGTTTCAGACTGGGTCGGACCCGGGGATGCCTCGAACGACAGGTCACGTCCTGTGGCCGTAATGTGTTTCAAAACGCTTTCCTTACGAAACTAAGGGCCACGACACTATTTGTGCCACCTTCTCTTTCGTGACGCACACTGCACGTTCATCCACCCACAACTCCTGTTCAACAAGTGGTCCCAGAGGTCCACTGTGACCCCGTCCACGGACCCCTTCTTTGGGACTCGACGTCTGTCGTCTCGGAGGGGGTCTCTCCGGTAGTCTCGTCGAAGATTACTCAATTGCTCGTCGGCTCGTCGGCCTCGGACGTCCGACGGACCCCCCCTCCCCCCCGCCCCCCTCCCGTGTCGTTTAGTCCTCGGAGCGGTCTACGACGTCGTCCTCCGCCCTGCTCGATAAACGGTCAACCGACGTCGAAGACTTTCTCGTTCGGTTCGTCTCCCAGTAAGTTACGTCGGAGATGGTTGAGACCCTGGTATAAAAAAGTGCTATGAAATTCTTTAGTCTTGTAACTAGATTGGGAACACAAAAACAAACAAACTGTTTACTTAAACCATTTTATTGAACGGGTCTGTGTCTTTAGTTTGACTTGAAGTAATGTATTAAGGACTGAACTAAAATAACCTATTTGTAGTAATACACTTAAGACCCCGTGCACTCTCGGTCCTTAATTCTAGAGTCGTAAAATCTAACTCTTCTTTTAAATTTCTGACATCTCCGTGGTGGTGGTGCGGTTAAACTACTCCTTCTTTACTGGGATCTTCCATTCACTTAAAGAATGCCCAGTACGGTCACCGTTTTACTCTCTTGTCCGGAGGACCAAATGTCAAGTCACACGAGAACTCTTGTGGGGGTGGTGACCCGACCGGGTAGGTGACCAGGTGACGTTTGAATTTCATATGGGTCACTTCATGTACTTTTCAAGGACAGGTAATGATGATTAGTTTCTTTACGATCAATTCTGGGTTACTAACCTTTTCAGAATAGTCTTACACTCTTTTGACCCTGAGGGGACCCCCAGGTCACCGATTCCGAGACTCGAAGGTGGTATCTCCCGTGTCAAGCTAGGGACCAGTTCCTTGATCTTAGGGCGTACAACGTGCCACGTCGGGGTCTTAACAACAACAACAAATTAACAAAAATTAAATTTTTGTTTTTTTTCTTTTTGATAGTTTCTAATGGCCCTAACCTAGTTATCCTGAGTCTTCCGCTGAACTTCTCCGAGGGTGACCTCACTAATCTCGTACTAATTCCCATCATTAACTTCACTACTTTTGTGTAGTTTACGCGATTTCTATTTTACTTTACGAAGTTGACACAATTTTCGGTACTCGAGTTTAGTTCTTGTTTGTCTTTTTATCACTGTCGATTATTGTGTTTCTATATCCAGTAAAAAGCTCCTGGGGACCCTTGCTAAATCAAACTTTGAGCAAACTTTTTTTTTACTTTCGTGGTTCGTAAAGAGGACGAGAACATTCTTGACAACGACAACAAATCAGTGGTTCAGCACAAGCTGAGAAAATTGAGGTACCTGACATCGGGCGGTCCGAGGAGACAGGTACCCTAAGAGGTCGTTCGTATGACCTCACCCAAAGGTAAAGGAAGAGGTCCCCTAGAAGGACTAGGTCCTTAACTTGGGTCCAGAGGACGTGACGTCCACCTAAGAAATGACTGACTCGATCCTCCCTTTGGGTACCCCGAATATGGGTAAAATCATTCCCCACCCTCCCTTGAAGTCCCTTTTGCTTACTGACACGTCTTTGTCCCGTCTCCCTCTCCCTCTTTCCCCTCAATTCTTTTCGTTTGCCGAGAAATCTTTCTATTTACCCGGGAACCCTCTTATCCATCCTTTTTACTATCAAAACCAACCTACCGTAGCGTCTGAGTTACCTGTTCTCGAACCCGTTTGAGACCCTCTACCACTTCCTGTCCCTGCGGGCCCCACGACGTCAGGTGCCCCAACGTCTCTCAGCGTGCGTTCATCCGTCGTCTTGGTCTCGCGCCATCAAAACACCACTAAAAACAAACCCACACCACGGAAGACAAGAGGTTCTTCTCCAATCTAAAGGAAGTCCCCTCTCTTACATACTGTTAGTTCACGAAAATCCATCTACTCCTCAAAGTCCACGTTTGGGGTCTCAACCTTCGTGTCAGACTCGTGTACAGGGGTCTCTACGACTTGGCTTGCCGTTCCCTCGGGTCACCAATGAGACTCTAGAAGTCAAAGGTCTGTGGACTCAGGTCAATGACTTTAACCACACAACACGTCCCTCGAGGGAGACTGACACGAGAGACTGGGGAGTTATAAGTGGAGAACGCGGTGAGGAGTGGGAGGACGGAAATCACTGTCAGCTCAATGGGGCGACCGAGAGTGACGTGACGTAAGATGAACTGAGGTTGGACTAAATCGGTTCAAGTACAATGTAAATCGAAAGTTGTCCAGATAATCGACCCATAAAAGAGTTTCTCTACAAGCACGTAAAATTTCACAATCATAGGTCCAGAAATTGTTTTATAATGTTTTAATTTTATGTTGATCGCTGGTGGGCGATTTGTGTCTTCGCAGGGAACTCCGTTATGGCAAACCACACAATACAATAGGTGAGACCTAAAATTTCAGACAAAAATCTGACACCATGTTATGTGTAATTTAGTGGTAATCGCTGTAAGTCATGTAAATCTTACTACAGGTCGATAGTGGTCCGAAAAGGTCCACCGTGCGTACCATTTCTCGGGTGGTCGGTTGCGTCCTCTGTATTCTCTACGCGCAAGGTAGGGACCCAGTCCTTCTAGGGGACCTCCGTGGGTGAGACCACAAGAACGGACCTCTTAGGGTACCTGTCTCCTCGGACCGTCCGATGTCCGGTACTCCAGTGTCTCTCAGTCCGTGCTGACTTCGTCAAAACGTGAGTAGGGTCGTGTCGGTAGTGGTGATAGTCAAGGACCTGTAAAAGTAGTGGGGATTTTCTTCGAGACAGGGGTGCTTGGTCAGTGAGGGATAAGTGGTGGTGGAGGGGGCGGGGGGCGGGAGACCGTTGGTGGGTAGACGGAAGACAGAGATACCTAGACGGCTGAAACCTTTAAAGTAGAGTTACCTTAGTGGGTCACGACTGGATGTCACAGACTGAAGAAAGGGAATCGTCCAAAAGTGCCCCGTAAGGACGACATCGTGTATAGGCGCGAAACGAGGACAATGCCGACCGATTGTCAGGCAACATACCTATCTAGTGCGGGACGAATAGGCAGTAGTCAATTCTCTGTGAACCCGACATAGGGAAAAACCGAGGACACTGATCACGACGACATTTCTAAGTACATGTTCAAAAGAAGTTTAAGGGTGAGAGTCGAGAAACCCCCTAAATGGTCCTCACCTTAAGGACCCAGTATGTCATTGAATACAAATTCAATCGCTCCTTATCAGTTTTACAAAAGGTTACACCCACGTGGTAAAACGTAAGGGTGGTCGTTATAGATTCCCAAGGTCAAAGAGGTGTAAGAATGGCTGTGAAAGGAAAAAAATTTCTTTTAATATTGGCAGAGTCATCCGAAAGGAAATCTCAGAAATTTTTTGTGTTTATGCTAACATCGTCACGAAGAGTTTCAAAGTGTATGTATACGTAGCGAACCTAGAGCTATTTTATTCTGAGGCTAAGTCAGCCAGACCCCACCCTAGACTCTAGGACATAAAGATTGTTTGAGGGTCTGTTGAGACCCGGAAGACCAGGTACTCTAAGTAAATACCCCTATCTAATGTCTCTTTCCATGTCATCTGTAGCCGACCTTTGGGGTCAGTGGGTAGACGCTAATAGGTCAAGTCAAGTCAGTGAATCAGCACAGACTGAGAAACACTGGCGTACCTGACGTCGTGCGGTCCGGAGGGACGATACTAATTGTCCTACTTCAAGTTTCCTGAGGGGTACAAGTCTTTCGTGGGGATCAGGAAGGTCGAGAGCGGGGTGGCGGGAGATCGAAGACTGGTGCGGGGTCAGAAAGACCCGAAGGAAAGAGTGGGGGTCCTGAAAACGAAAGACAAGGGACCCTGTGGGGGGGAGGGGCCAGGAGTGACCCAACGGAGAGACAGGGAGCCCCGAGTCTAGTCTGCAGAGAGGGTATCTGTCCGGGAGTGCCACCGGCGACGAATTTCGCAGCCCAGCGGGCCGGGTGGTCGGCGCGTCAGAGTGAGAGTTTGAGTGAAGACCGAAAAACAACAACAAACAAAACGTCATAAATTAGTCGTAGTGTTAAACTTTAGACGAAAAAATTTTTTGACAACTAACCAAATGACAGAGAGAGGGGTCTGATCACACGTTTTGAGCCTTTCTAGTCCCAGAGGAGGCAGACGGAGTGACGACAGAGGGATTACGAATCTCGACACGAGTGCGTCTGTCGACGTGTCATTTACAAATGACGCACTTGCTTACCCAACCAATGGTAAAATCCGGAAAGAACGTGCCGAGAGACAAAAATTCTACACCGATACGTGCAACCGAAGGGACCACCGGGTCTGACGGATTTCGCAGACGGACGTCCCGCCCTCTGGACCCAAACTAGGGACCCAGTCCTTCTAGGGGACCTCTTCCTTTACCGTTGGGTGAGGTCATGAGAACGGACCTTTTAGGGTCCCTACCTCCTCGGACTATCCGATATCAGGTACCCTAGCGTTTCTCAGTCTGTGCTGACTCGCTGAAGAGAAAGAAAGAAAAGAATACGTGTAACCTTTAAATTGAATCTCGTCCATTATGTTTAATAATGTCGTTAATGTCCGTATCTCGTAGAACGATGTCTGAACGTATAATAAATTTGTTTGTTTATCGAAGTTAAAAAGAGATCTCGCTGGGGATCCTTAGACTCCCCCTAACTAAGGTCCTGCGGGTGTCTGTGGTTTTAGGTTCCTACAGGTTGAGTAAACATAGTTTGCAGTACGTGTGGGAGGATATATGAAATTTAATAGAGACCTAATGAAAATTGTGGATTATGTTACGTTTACGATACATCTGTCAACGGTCGTTCGTCGTTTAGTATAAAACGAAAGAACCTTACAAGACCTTAAAAAAAGGGGTTTGTAAAAACTAGACGTCAACCAACTTACCCTCCTACGCCTTGCGTACCTACGCCTTCCGGGTGACATGGAGGGAGGACCGGACAAGTACCAGAGCCGAGAGTTCAGACGAACGGAAGGGTAGGGTCATGAAAACACAGACAAATTTATAAGTTGCTTTACTTTTGTTCTACGGGGGAATGGAGATGGGCAAGGTGAAGGGAAATATTTGTGCGAGCCGACACGCTTGTAGAGGCGACTCAGTAGAGAAAGGTCAGACTCACAGGACACGACGAGCGTATTTCTCCGTGCAAAAGGCGTGAACTCACGGAAGTGACACACTACTTCACAAAAGGCAAAGGGAGCCGAACAAAAGAGAAGTACCGAAACCCGGACTTCTGAGGTTCAAAGAAACCGTGAAGAGACCCCGGGACGAACAGAGAACCACTGGAATGAGTTCAAAGCGGAGGGGGTCTTGTGAGACTCAAAATGAGAGTCTATCAAAGGAAAAAACTCCACCCCCTGTGTGGGGCACCGAACGTCCCAGAATCGAGGGGCTGGTCCCTACCTCGGACCCGGGGTCGTCACTTTCGTGGTTCAGGGGTGGACACCTGACGGCCCTTTAAGGGTATCTAAGGGAAAGAATTCGAAAATAAAATATAACCTCATGTTGGCTTATTGGTCAGACAACAAGGTACAGGCCAAGATTGACAACGAAGGACTGGACGCATATCCAAAGAGTTCTCCGTCCAGTCCACCAGACTATAAGGGTAGAGAAAGTCTTAAAAGGTGTCAAATAACACTAGGTGTGTCAGTTTCCGAAACCGTATCAGTTATTTCGTCTTCATCTACAAAAAGACCTTGAGAGAACGAAAAAGGTACTAGGTCGTCTACAACCGTTAAACTAGAGACCAAGGAGACGGAAAAGATTTTGGTCGAACTTGTAGACCTTCAAGTGCCAAGTGTATAAAGACTTCGGACCGTACCTCTTAAAACTCGTAATGAAACGATCGTACACTCTACTCGCGTAAACACGCCATCAAACTCGTAAGGAACCGTAACGGAAAGAAACCCTAACCTTACTTTTGACTGGAAAAGGTCAGGACACCGGTGACGACTCAAAAGGTTTAAACGACCGTATAACTCACGTCGTGAAAGTGTCGTAGTAGAAAATTC
This sequence comes from Capra ibex, assembly GCA_006410555.1. Lineage (NCBI taxonomy): Eukaryota > Metazoa > Chordata > Mammalia > Artiodactyla > Bovidae > Capra > Capra ibex. The sequence continues at coordinate 56,587,819 of SJYO01013871.1, read as the reverse complement.
TAAACTTTATCGAGTTGACCTTACGGTAGGGGAGGTGATCGAAACAAGTATTACTACGAAAGATGAACTGAAGTGTAAGGTCCTACAGACCGAGATCCACTCACTAGTGTGGTACTACTAATAGAACCAGAACTTCTAGAAAAAACATGTCAAGAAGACACATAAGAACGGTGGAGAAGAATTATAGAAGACGAAGACAATCCAGGTATGGTAAAGACAGGAAATAGTTCCGGTAGAAACGTACTTTACAAGGGAACCATAGAGATTAAAAGAACTTCTCTAGAGATCATAAAGGATAAGACAACAAAAGGAGATAAAGAAATGTAAGTATCGATTCCTTCCGAAAGAATAGAGAGGAACGATAAGAACCTTGAGACGTAAGTCTTCGAATAATAGAAGGGAAAAGAGGAAACGAAAAGTGAAGAGAAGAACCTTGTTGTCTGACCAAGGTTTATCCTTTTCCTCATGAAGTTCCGACATATAACAGTGGGACGAATAAATAAAAGTCTCATGTAGTACTCTTCGCGACCCGACCTTCTTCGTGTCGGACCTTAGTTCTAACGACCCTCTTTATAGCTATTCGAGTCTATACGTCTACTGTGGTGGCAATACTGTCTTTCACTTCTCCTTGAGTTTTCGGAGAACTACTTTCACTTTCTCCTCTCACTTTTTCAACCGAATTTCGAGTTGTAAGTCTTTTACTTCTAGTACCGTGGGTCAGGGTAGTGAAGTACCGTTTGTCTACCCCTTCGTTACCTTTGTCACTCTCTGAAGTCAAAACCCCCCGAGGTTTTAGTGACGTCTACCACTAACGTCGGTACTTTAATTTTCTGCGAATGAGGAACCTTCCTTTCAGTACTGGTTGGATCTATCGTATAACTTTTCGTCTCTGTAATGAAACGGTTGTTTCCAGGTAGATTAGTTCCGATACCAAAAAGGTCACCAGTGCATACCTACACTCTCAACCTGACACTTCTTTCGACTCGTGGCTTCTTAACTACAAAAACTTGACACCACAACCTCTTCTCAGAACTCTCAGGGAACCTGACGTTCCTCTAGGTTGGTCAGGTAGGATTTCCTCTAGTCGGGACCCACAGGAAACCTTCCTTATTACGATTTCGACTTCGAGGTCATGGAACCGGTGGAGTACGCTTCTCAACTGAGTAGCCTTTTCTGAGACTACGAGCCCCCCCTAACCCCCGTCCTCCTCTTCCCCTGTTGTCTTCTACTCTACTGACCTACCTGCACTCAGACTCACTTGAGACCCTCTACCACTACCTGTCCCTCCGGACCGCATGACACTAAGCACCCCAGCGTCTCTCAGCCTGTGCTGACTCGCTGACTTGACTTGACTTGACTTGACGACTAATTGTCACAACACTATCGAAGTCGGTCTGTGGTTTACCTGGGTCGGTATGTGCACCCTTATAAGTATCCAAAGGAAAACAAAAAGAGAAAAAAAACAGTTTGAACCAGGAAGTAAGAAAGTAATAATTTTGTTAAAGGATTTATTTGGTAGGTCAGAAGTATTTAGGGTAGTCGAAAATGTAGACAAAGTCCCTTAGGATCCCTAAGGGTCCACCGCGATCACCATTTCTTAGGTGGACGGATCCGTCCTCTGTATTCTCTGGACCAAAACTAGGGACCCAGTCCTTTTAAGGGACCTCCTCCCGCACCGTTGGGTGAGGTCATAAGAACGGACTCTTTAGGGTACCTGTCTCCTCGGACCCCCAGGTATCAGGGACCCCAGCGGTTCCTCAGTCTGCACTGACTTCGTTGAATCGTGTATCTTAGGTTTCTGATCGAGGGTCACTAATCCTTTAGACAGGAGAAAGTTAAATCGCAGTGTAAATTTCACTTAAGAGCGAGAGGTAAAGGACAGTGGATGTGGACTAGTCGTACCCAAGTGAAAGGAAAGAGTGTGTGAGTCTAGGCGGGACTACCTTCCTAATCGAGGTTTCCTACATCGAGAGCAGTCTAGGGTTTTGTGTAGTCGAGTCAAGTCAAGTCAAGTCAAGTCGGCGAGTCAACACAAGCTGAGAAACGCTGGGGTACTTAGCGTCGTACGGTCCGGAGGGACAGGTAGTGGTAGAGGGCCTCAAGTGGGTCTGAGCGCAGGTAGAGTAGGAGCCGGTAGGGGAAGAGGAGGACGGGGGTTAGGGAGGGTCGTAGTCTCAGAAAAGGTTACTCAGTTGAGAAACGCACTCCACCGGTCTCATGACCTCAAAGTCGAAGTCGTAGTAAGGAAGGTTTCTTGTGGGTCCCGACTAGAGGAAATCCTACCTGACCAACCTAGAGGAACGTCAGGTTCCCTGAGAGTTCTCAGAAGAGGTTGTGGTGTCAAGTTTTCGTAGTTAAGAGACCGCGAGTCGAAAGAAGTGTCAGGTTGAGAGTGTAGGTATGTACTGATGACCTTTTTGGTATCGGAACTGATCTGCCTGGAAACAACCGTTTCATTGCAGAGACGAAAACTTATACGGTAGATCCAACCAGTATTGAAAAGAAGGTTCCTCATTCGCAGAAAATTAAAGTACCGACGTTAGTGGTAGACGTCACTAAAACTTCGGGGGGTTTTATTTCAGACTACGACAAAGGTGACAAAGGGGTAGATAAAGGGTACTTTATTACCCTGGTCTACCGTACTAGAATCAAAAGACTTGTAACTCGAAATTCGGTTGAAAAAGTGAGAGGAGAAAGTGAAAGTAGTTCTCCGAAAACTCAAGGAGAAGTGAAAGACGGTACTCCCACCACAGTAGACGTATAGACTCGAATAGCTATAAAGAGGGCCGTTAGAACTAAGGTCGAAGACGAAGAAGGTCGGGTACGCCCAGAATAAAAGGGTCATTCCTTCAACCTCATTTAGAAGCGGTTTTAGAGAAAGAACGAGGAAGGGGAGAAGACGGAATCGGGTCTTCAAGTGACGAAAGTCGAAGAGTAGAGAAAGAACTAAACCACTCATACTTACGTTTCGAACGGGAAGGCTACACAGGGGTTTAGGAAAGTAGACCCCCCCCGCCAATGGCCGGTGTGGTGACCGGAGCCACTGTTCAGTGGAAGGCGCAAAGATCGAGAGGAAGAACACTGACTGGTAGGTTCCGACACCGTGGTGTACACACAGGTCGACGCGGCTGTAGAGAGACCCTCAGACCCTGGGTAAAGACGAGTGAATGGACGCAGGAGGTGAGGAGACACTCACGGACGACGGTCTTTGGTTTAAAATGAGTAGAGACATAGTGGCCGGAGATCGTGTCACGGATGGAGTGTGATCTCAGAGTTATTTCCAAAAATCTTATAACTTATATAAGTGACCTACCGGTTTTGTAAGCAAGCCCAAAAAGGTGGTGTGCAATGTCCTTTTGGAGCTTGCAATACAAAACCGGTTGGGTTACGGTACTGAACGTTTGGTTCTCTGGGTCCCGACCACTCTGTCAAGTATTCGGGACTTTCTCTCGTATCTCAACCCACACTTCATGCCGAGTCACTCGAAAGTCTTGTCCCTCATTTACTCCCGAGTTCTCAACATCTTTCAAAGTCTCTCTCACCTTCTGGATTTGAACCGGTAGCCCCTTTTTTTCTCTCTCTCTCTTTGGGAATGCCGTCGTCGCTTCCACGAACATAAAAGGCGGCACGGGAGGCTCGAAAGACTCACCCCGTCGGAAACAGACAGAAAGAGTAGCATGGGGTCGGAGAGAGTAATCCAGCCGACGTACAAGGCGCAGGTGGAAAGGGTTGGACCGGACCTTTAGGAGAAGCCCACGAATAGACGTGTCGGAGGAGAATAAAAAAATCGGGTCGCACTCTATCGTTTCCGGCTACGTGTTACGGTAAAAACAGAGAAGAGGGTTTCCAGAGACCCCGGTGAGAAGGTCGGACCAGACCAATGACTCCGACGGGGAGACCTTTTTGTTCCGACACCCCATTAATCCAGTATCTCCCTGACTTTGGGCTCCCAGGGCGACCTCCGTTCCGATTTTAAGTATTTGTCTCTACCCGTGTCGAGTTTAAGTTCTGTTCGATTAAAATCTAGGCACCCGAGCGAGGTCGTTCTACCACTGTTAATGTAGGAAAGAGTTTTACGAAACGGACCCGACCGGAAACTTCACAAATAAAAGGCAGTGACTTAGTAAGTTATCGTTATATTAACAATAAAAGTAAAGGGACCAAGCTCGCTACCCAGATTCTCGGTCAGTGGTAAGGGTCAAGTAATTGGCTGACCGGAAGCTTAATTGTCGGGGAGGTAACCCCCAACGGAACCTCTGTTTCGAAGGACACCCATTAGGTTCTAATAGATCGAGAAATAGGACGTACACTGGGAATTAATGAACGATTTAATCTTACCAAAAGACTTTTAGTGTTCGCCCCCAATTATGCAAGAAGGTCTCGACCAGTTCGATTCTACTGTGACTTAAGTGTCCCTTAAGTTCACTGTACTAGGGACTTCCGCAGAGAAACTCCTTCTTCTACTTGAGAGGGGGCCCCTCCGCGACGGGGGGTATTTCGGGACAGTGAGTGACGACGGGACGGACGAAAATCTCGACCCCAAATTAGAGGAACCCTGTTAAGTGATACAGTTATAACTCGTCTAAGTAAGACCAGGACCTCGGACTTGGGTAAACAGAAAGTATTGGTTGACGAAAGTTAAATTCAAGTATATAAAAAAAAATAGTATTAACGTCCAAAAACGAGATACGTAAATGTGTTCCAGTTCCGAAGTACCTGGTTAATGCCTGTTTGTTCCCTTACCTTCTTTGATAAAAAAAAAAAATTTCTTTCATTTGTAAAATCGCCCCCCTTTAACCCCGGGATCTCATAGAAGAGATTGTAATCTGTCCGGAGTTTCCCCCTAATCCCCCTTCCTCCTTGAGAATCCTACATGGATTACTCTACGGGGAAGTGTACCGAAAAGGGGTTCATTTTGTACTCGTTTATGTCCATAATTTACTCTAAACAGTACTTTTGAATGTAAATCGTAACGATCCAAAAATAAGTAAGTCCGACATTGCTTTAAAAAAAGTCCAGACTTTGTAAATAAAAAACAAAAAAGTAATTTGTTTATAAAAGTACGGTAATGTACTAATTTCATAAGGAATCCGAAATAAAGAGTAACAGAGACCGTTCAATTCCTATAGGTGTAAAAACCGTCAGGAAGGTAGTTCTGTGACCTGGATACACAACATGTTTAATCTATGTAATACTCTATATTTATATGAAGGTCATTTAACTCAATTATTTTACTTTTTCCCTTCAACCAATTATAATAACTCACAGTAAGGTCTTCTAATTTTTTGACAGAATTTTAGAATTTATCATAATCATTAGGAGTTGTAATTTCATAGTTTGAGTTTTATGACATCAGACCTTGGAGTGTCCGTAGGTAGGTTTTGCACAAATCCTTTAAGTTGACTTAACTCAATCTTTGTTTGGAGTAACTACTAAACCGTGGGGTTCATTGAGTAAGTCTAAGGACTTCCTCACAGACGTTTGACGATTTTGGGCTGAGTTGGTCTTACGAACTGACTATTGTATATTTCGAAACACACGGGTACCAATATACGGAGTCGACACATGGTGGAAATTTGTATAAATTCGTAGATAACACATATAGTGGGAGTAAAACAAGTTGACATCATCAGTCTTATTCTTAATAATATTTCCAGTATACTTTTAGTGAAATAATGTAGACGGATATCGAATTAGTACCATTCAGACTTTTTGTTCCTTTAACTGACACTGATACCATGGGAAGTCAATCGACAGTTTTACTAAACGAAAATCTCTCCAGACCACTTCGAACCTCGTCAATGGGTACCTTTGACTCGAAAAACAAAAAACAAAAAAAAAAAGACTGTCACAAAAATTCATCAAAACGAGTTCTGAACACCAACGGTTCCCTCTTCTCCCACCTTATACCTACTTAACCCTCAAACCCTAATCGTCTACGTTTGATTATATATCTCTTACCTATTGTTTCAGAAGGACGTCTCGTGTCTCTTGATATAAGTTACAGGACACTATTCTAAGAACAACTATATACTGTCTTTTGGTGTTTTAAGACATTTCGTTAATAGGAAGTTAAATTTTTAAATTTTTTTATTCTATTTTATAGGACACTATCTGGTACTACCTTTTCTTGAAATTTTTCTTGCAAGTATATACACATATACACACATATATGTATATTGGCTTAACCACCGCACCACCATTCCTTAGGAGGACGGTTACGTCCTCTGGTCCCAAGCTAAGGATCCAGTCCCAAGCTAGGGACCCAGTGCTTCTAGGGAACCTCCTCCTTTACCGCTGGGTGAGGTCAGAAGAACGGACCTCCTAAAGTACCTGTCTCCTCGGACCACCTAAAGTCAGGTACCCAAGCGTCTCTCGGCCTGTGTCGGCTCGTACGTGCGTGTATTCGTGTATTGACTTCGTGAAACGACGTGTCGTCTTTAATTGTGTGATAACATTTAGTTAATATGAAGTTTTATCAGTAAAAAATTTTCATTCAGAACAAGCTGTAAGGAACTCCAGACAAGGTCTACTGTCTTTCGGACGTCATATAATAACGACGACGACGACGATTCAGTGAAGTCAGTACAGGCTGAGACACGCTGGGGTATCTGTCGTCGGGTGGTCCGAGGGGGCAGGGACCCTAAGAGGTCCGTTCTTGTGACCTCACCCAACGGTAAAGGAAGAGGTTGCGTACTTTCACTTTTCCCTTTCACTTCAGCGAGTCAGCACAGACTGAGAATCGTTGGGGTACCTGACATCGGGTGGTCCGAGGAGGTAGGTACCCTATAAGGTCCGTTCTCATGACCTCGCCCCATGGTAACGGAAGAGACCGTCATATAATGATTGACGACACATTTTTCCTAAGATATTAGTTTAGTGGAAACCTTTACAAATAAATTTAGTTTTAATTAACCCGAAGTGGTCATCTCTCGAAAATACTCTAAAAACGTGAAATTTTTTAAGTTCAGAGGATTTGACTAAACGAATATAACTTATCTTAAGAATAAGAGTAGTATGGATTGTCGTAGAGGATTGTGATCACTATAAATTCGTGTGAAACCCTTTTATGGAAAAATATAAAAAATGTGTGAAACCCATTGTCCACGTCTATGTTGGTTAATTTTTTTTTGGTCCCCTAATTCGTAAGGTAATAGTGTAGGAGTGGATATTTTTCCATGGGGGTAATTTTCATAGGACTCTTCTTAAATTTGTTTAGCGAAACATCAGGACGAGATCGTCAATAGGTGATAGACGACCCTCTTTTCTTACTAAGGTATTCGGTTCCCCTCTCCCCTGGGTCTTTCCTCTCGTTGACAACATATATGTCTGAACTAGGTCGAGGTACTGCTGGAAGGACTCTTTGGATTGTAGAAAATAGTGACAACTAGTTTTGGACTAATAAAGTTGATGTCAGATTAGAATTTGACTTTTGAGAAACAAGAACATTAATATAAAAGTACAGGAGGATTGAATCTAGTGAGAATGTGAGACGGAGAAAGTCAAGTCAAGTCAAGTCAACGAGTCAGCACAGGTTGAGAAACGTTGGGGTACTTAGCGTCGTACGGTCCGGAGGGACAGGTAGTGGTTAAGGGCCTCAAGTGAGTCTGAGTGCAGGTAGTTCAGTCACTACGGTAGGTCGGTAGAGTAGGAGACAGCAGGGGAAGAGGAGGACGGGGGTTGGGGAGGGTCGTAGTCTCAGAAAAGGTTACTCAGTTGAGAAGGGTACTCCACCGGTTTCATGACCTCAAAGTCGAAGTCGTAGTAAGGAAGGTCTCTTGTGGGACCCGACTAGAGGAAATCCTACCTGACCAACGTAGAGGAACGTCAGGTTCCCTGAGAGTTCTCAGAAGAGGTTGTGGTGTCAAGTTTGCGTAGTTAAGAAGCCCCGAGTCGGAAGAAGTGTCAGGTTGAGAGTGTAGGTATGTACTGATGACCTTTTTGGTATCGGAACTGATCTGCCTGGAATCAGCCGTTTCATTATAAAGACGAAAACTTATACGATAGGTCCAACCAGTATTGAAAAGAAGGTTTCTCATTCACAGAAAATTAAAGTACCAACGTCAGTGGTAGACGTCACTAAAACCTCGGGGGGTTTTATTTCAGATTGTGACAAAGGTGACAAAGAGGTAGGTAAAGGATACTTTACTACCCTGGGGAGACGGAGAAATTATTAGTTATTTTAGATATTCTGTCATAGTACAAGAACGAATTTGTACACATCCTCTGTGACAACCAACGGAAGACTAGAAAGTACAGTTGGAAGAAGGAAGACTTGACTCGATGGGGGTGAAAGATGGGGGTGGGGGTGAAACCGATCTATAAGTGTGTGTGTGTCGAGTACACTGACCCCCCGGTCGGGGTAGAAATAGAGGATCCTGTCTAGTACTAAACAGATTCGGTCACTAAGAGTTACACATCTGTTTGTCGTAATCGTAGTGGATCTTGAACAATCGTTACGTTTAAGAACGTAGGATTGGAGTTGGACCTCTTCCGCTACCGTGGGGTGAGGTCATGAGAACGGACCTTTTAGGATACCTGTCTCCTCGGACCACCCGACGTCAGGTATCCTAGCGTTTCTCAGCCTGTGTTGACTCACTGAAGTGAAAGTGAAAAGTGAAAGTACGTGACCTCTTCCTTTACCGTTGGGTGAGGTCACAAGAACGGACCTCTTAGGGTCCCTGCCACCTCAGACACCCCAACGTGTCTCAGCCTGTATTGACTTCGCTGAATCGTCGTAGTCGTCGTTGGAGTTGGATGATACAATTGATCTTTACAACCCCACTCCGAGGGGTCCACTAAGACTTGGGGTGACTTCAAACTCTTGGTGACAAGAATTGGTCCCCCCAAAGGGTCCACCACGATCACCATTTCTTGGACGGTCAGTTGTGTCCTCTGTATTCTCCCAAACTAGGGACCCAGTCCTTCCAGGGGACCTCTTCCTTTACCGTTGGGGGAGGTCATAAGAACGGACCTCTTAAGGTACCTGTCTCCTCGGACCGCCCGATGTCTGGTACCCCAGCGTTTCTCAGCCTGTGCTGACTTCACTGAATCGCGTGTACGTACAAGAATTGGTTTGGACCACTAGGGTACGAGAAACGATATTGACTCAGTCACGTACCAAAAAGGGACCGATGGTGATTACCAGGTCTCTACCTGTGCATTGGCCTGGAGTAGTCTACTTCCCGTCTTCACAATAAAGCTCCGACCTTCTCTCTAAAAGATGGAAAGTACCTTGTACTCCTTCAAAGGTGGTAGAATCTTGAAGCTCTCTTCGGACTCCTGTCCTTTCAGTTGGGTTCCATCTTGGTCCCTGTAAGCGTTACGTCTTGCCTCAGAAGGACGCGGAAGGACATCGGTCGGGATGAAGGATGGAGATTGATGTCGAGACGGGTCACTGTCCGAAGGGATGACAAAGTCGATGAAGTGTGCCTTAAAAAAAACAAGGACGTCGACCTTTGTAGGGTAAATACTTTTACAGTATTACTAAAAAATCTCTAATTGGACTTTATAGGGTCCTTCAACGTAAGGGGGATGAGACGGAGGTCACATCGCCTTGTGAGTCACTACAAACTACTTACCTATACTTAGTCACGTTCGTACGCACTTACTTACTGGTGCATTTTCTTCGTTCGTCTGCTGTCGTAGAAGTAATGAGAATAGTTTATGTTACCTAAGTTCCAGTAATACTCCAGGGTGGTTATCAGTTAGGTGATTGCGTTCGTTTCTTGATCGTTCATTGGCATCAGAATTGTGGTAAAAACGACGTTGGTTCACTTTAGGAAAGTTCGATCGAATTCGTTCTTACTCCTAATAGTATACCTTAAGATTTCACTGACTTCACAGAGTATCTCGTATCGAACATGGGGACTGACAAACGATCGTTCTTGTCACGGAAACCCCTAAAGGGACTGACAGGTCACCAATTCTGTGACTGGAAGACTACGTCTCCCGTGCCCAAACTAAGGGACCAGTCCCTTGATTCTAGGGTGTGCGGTGCACCGAGTCTGTTTGTTTTTTTCTCTTATACACGGAAAACACTCTCCTTATAAACTCTCAAGGGTAAAGAGATATATGATCGGTTATAAACTATAATAGTATGAACATTTAAAAATGATCAGACTACTGATCCTTTACTATAGGGTAACAAAATTAAAGTTGAAAAGACTGTTAAGTGTAATCAACCCTTATTGTAGAATTGTAAATAAAGAACCGTAAAGTCTAAAGGAGAACTCCTTTACCAGATAACATTAGAAAAAAATAAAATTAACGCAACATACGAAAAAATAAGTAAAGTTCCTCGAGAAAAAGGAAAGACCTATAACTAGGAAACGGTCTAAATACGTATCTTTAATATAAGAAGGACATACACTATTAAAGAGGGTGAAACAATTCGCATAGAAAACAACTTATTTCAAAAAAACACACACTTAAAAGTCATCCACTCAAACACTCAGAAGAAATACTCAGTTCGAAAACACAAACAAACTTTCTTCGTAAAAGCATGTGACTTCAGTATTCATATAGGTGAATATAAAAGAATATTTTCTAAAATGAAAAAGTGTATATCTATAAAACATTCCAAAGAAATAAAAACTGGCACGACCCAGAAACGACGACGTCCGAGAGAGGCCGATACCGCTCGGCCCCGACGAGAGGTCCACGCCAGACTCCCGAAGAGTAGGACCTCCGAAGAGAACAACGTCTCGCGACGGAGACCCGTGCACCGAGTCAGCACCACCGAGAGCCCAGACCTCGAGATCGAGTCATGAACACCACACATTCAAATGTCGGGGTTCCGAACACCCTAGAAGGACCTGGTCCTTAGCTTGGACACAGGGGACCTAATCGTCGACCTAAGAATTGGTGACCTGGTGGCCCCTTCGGGAGTGTACATCTAAAAATTAGGTGAACGTTAAATTAAAACATATTTCACGTCTCAAACTTTATTATGTCAAAATGATATACGAACGACAAAACCTCTCCCCTCTCCTTTTCGAGGGGTAAGACTGGAGTTGACGAATTTCGTCAAAAACCAGACCACCCTCTAAACGTAACGACCTCTAAATCACAACTCTTTCATAAGAGAAAGGTCGCAGTAGAACGGTATTCACGGTGTGCAAATTTCTTAATGTATTTCTTAGGTAATAGATAACTCGATCGGTTATCGACTGTTTAAAAATAATTACGGAGTGTACAGTGACTCTAAGGGAAGTCAAAGGTACAACTTATGTGAGGTCGTAAGGTTTCCCGACGTCTTCTGAAACGGAGATCCCGTACCTCTTTTTCTTGAGGATTCTCGAGACCGAGTCAAGAAGAAATTATGTATCACCTCCCCGTGCCAATAGGGGATAGATACACGTTCGGGGGAAAGAAATGTACCTTGAAACTGAGGGTCAAATTTACAAAACGAATTGGGAAGAAACTAACCGGAAACAGTAAGACGTGACCCTTTAGTTATAGATGTTTATAAATAAAACGCCAGTTTATACCACGTCTTATTTCTCTGAGTGTCTGAACCTTTTACTTGAGTACTAACGGTCCTCCCCACTCCCCTCCCTATCAATTACTGAAACCCTTCCAGTACATGTGTGACGATATAAATTTTGCGTATTGGTTGTTTTTGGATAACATATCGTTTTTCTTTAAATTAAAATGACTTCATATTAGATTGATGTTATTTATTTAAAACTTTTTTTCACCACGTCTTACAGTGTCAAGTCTATTCCTGTAAAAGGAGGGGAGAGGTAAAGAAAGAAGAAGACGAAAGACAAGAGGACGGACGAAAAGGAAGGGGAAGGGGGGTGGCGGGAATTGCCGTGGACCTTAAACAGTTCCTTACTTCCCATTACAAAACAGAGTCGTCTTCATATTTCCCAGTATATTCTTCTTTCCAATTAAATTTGTTTTTCTTCTCAATTTGTGAAGCCCAAATACCACTTGTTGTTTAGAAGAAAGTCCACGGTCCGGATTAAAATGTGAATGGTTCTACAATACATGTAAAATTTTTTAGAGTGTAAACCCATTTTAAGGTCTAAATTTTCATATAAAACCTTCAACCTTTCCCCAGTCAATCAAATAAATTTACAGTGTCCTGGTTCTTTTCATAGAAGTGTATATAACTGACGAATTCTGTTTATTATAAACTATCCAATACCTATGGACTTGGTTTGAACTGTATCATTATGTGTCTGTTGACTACAGTTGTGTAGGACACGGTTTGTGTCGTAGTAAGAGGGAATTGACAGGATTGGATTTGACGTAGGCCTTGTCAAGAATGGATATAAAATAAGTAATCGCACTTCCATTGATACTTCTTTAATTTAACATTAAAACTAATATAGTTATTAACCGCTTAAGAAATCGTGATTGATGATATCGTAAACATTACGTTAATTTTATTTGGTTTAATCAGTATAACCGAGACGAGAAAAGTTTAGACACCGTACTAGGTCTCCGATAAGTATGTGACAGAACGATGCATGGATTTTCTGCAGTCCGTCAAATACTATGATACTTCAGTGGTCAAGAAGTCACAAGTGACAAGTTTAGACTGCCGTGAACCCACGTAAAAGAGTGGAATTCCTCTTTTATTCTCGACCCTTCTTCTTTACGTGTCACACAGGACTACTTACGTTGGCACTACTCTGACTAAACTACCCCGACTCAATCCGAAGAGAATCGACAATCACCTCCTCCCTTTTCCACAATGGTCTTATCCAGTACAAATGACTCTCGAATGCCCAAGTTCCATGATTTAAGAAAGATTTTATATTTTAGATTTTACCGTCTCCATGATAATAATTAGAGGGATAGACCTACTCCTTTGGTTCGAAGTCTCTCCGATTGGTAGAACGGGTTCTGGTGCGTGACCCTTCCGGTCACCAGTAGGGGTCGACCAACTGAGGTTTCGGAAACAGTAGTGACTAAATATTAACTACTTTTAACCCTCTTCTCGAAAATTCTACAGGTTATACAATAAAGTCCCTTGTATCAGTAACTTCAACTTTTTCTCTTGACAAAGATCCGTACCTTGTCCATCTCGTCTCATTTACTTTTGTAACGTAATTAAGGGTCCGCCGAGTCTGCCATTTCTTAGACGGACGGTCACGGCCTCTGTATCCTCTGTGCCCAAACTTGGGACCCAACCCTTCTAGGGACTTCCTCTTTTGCCGTTGGGTGAGGTTATAAGAACGGACCTTTCAGGATCCCTCTCTCCTCGGACCACCCGAAGTCAGGTACCCCAGTGTTTCTCAGTCTGTGGTGACTCGTGTCGTGTGTCGATGTCGATACGAATGGGGGTCTTACCAGAGACTATGTGTCGTCGAGAGTTACGACCTCTTCCGTTACCGTGGGGTGAGGTCATGAGAACGGACTTTTAGGGTACCTACCTCCTCGGACCATCCGATGTCAGGTACCCCAGCGCTTCTCAGCCTGTGCTGACTCGCTGAAGTGAAAGGGAAAAGTGAAAGTACGTAACCTCTTCCTTTACCGTTGGGTGAGGTAACAAGAACGGACCTCTTAGGGTCCCTGCCCCCTCGGACCACCCGACGGCAGATACCCCAGCGTGTCTCAGTCTGTGGTGACTCGTGTCGTGCGTCGATGTCGATATGAATGGGGGTCCTGCCAGAGACTATGTGTCGTCGAGAGTTACGTCCACGTGACACAATCGTCCTAACGTCCGTTGTTTTGGCCTTTGTCGCCGAATTTCCTCACTCAGAAAAGAGACTTCTATGTTCTGACCTTTATCCGTCTGCAGAGGACGGTCTCCCCGAGTACTTTTATCAATTTCTGCCCCACGGAGATTGAGGGGCCCGGTAGTAAGAATCGTCGGTGTTCTGCCGACGACGGGGGTGTGACGTGTGTCCAAAGTCTGTCTTTCTTCCTGTTTTTGCCTTTTCGTCTCGGAAATAGAGTACTCCAACATTGACAAATAAACCATTCACTGAGGAAGGAATTTATAAAGATGGATGGAGAGTAATCTATGGGTCGTCCGACCTCTTTGTTTATAAAGTTATTCGATTGTACGATATATTTTATTCGATGTTACTATATAACAAATTGTGTCCCTTATATTAGTTATGAATAAATATATAAGTTACAATATATGAATATTGTAGATATTTACTTCATATTAGAAATTTTTACCACTTAGTGATATGACATGTGGACGTTGAATATATGATAACATGTATTGACATGAAGTTAATTTTTTAAATTTAATTTATTATACACGTCTCGGGAGTCACGTTAAAGACCGTATATCGTTCACAGGGAATTCCCAAACGGTATTTCTCACTGTAGTTGCAAAGAAATTGTTTATGACTAACTAAGAAATACTTTCTGTATCTCAAACAAGGGTGCCTCTACTTGCTTAACCTCTATTTTACTAATTAGATACTTGACTTTTGGGACCTCTCGGACCCCGTTCCTGGGTGTGTAGGATATGTCTGTCATTCACAAACAAGAGCGCCAACGACTCCACCCTTACTCTTACATGAAAGGAAATCAATGTAGACCTTTGACTTCTCACGTCTTGACCTTTAAGTATGAGTTGAAATTCTAAACTAAACTAACTCGTTTTCTCTAAATTATTCTTACCCGGTACTTAGACCTCTATTCAACCTTCCAGTTACCTTTTATTTTATGACACCAGTACGTCAAGGTTCCCGGGCCACCATGAGTGTCGGGTGTAAATCTCGAGCGCTTTATTTGATAAATTTAGTATGACGAATAAGAGGCCTCTTCCGTTACCGTGGGGTGAGGTCATGAGGACGGACCTTTTAGGGTACCTGCCTCCTCGGACCATCGGACGTCAGGTACCCCAGCGACTCCCAGCCCGTGCTGAAGTGAAAGTGAAAAGTGAAAGTACGTAACCTCTTCCTCTACCGTTGGGTGAGGTCACAAGAACGGACCTCTTAGGGTCCCTGCCCCCTCGGACCACCCGACGGCAGATACCCCAGTGTGTCTCAGTCTGTGCTGACTTCACTGAATCGTCGTCGAATAAGAGTGGAAGGTACTTGGTCCTTCGTCCACGAGAGTCTGGTCTTCGTCGGCGTGGAACTGGAACCTTAAAGGTCGGAGGTGTTGACTCTTTATTTACAGACAACAAATCTACCTCTTTTTGTTTGTTTTTTTTTAGTATGACGAACAAGTGTCTAAAAATTTTTTAAGTAATTCTGTGTAAATACTTTTTGTTTTGAGACCTACTAGCAGTCATAAAACTGTTATAAAAAAGCTCTATTCTTTTTCTTCCAAGGGGAAATAAAAAATGCATAAATACAAACTGACGCGACCCAGAAGCAGCGACGTCCCCGAAGAGAGATCGACGCCACTCGTCCCCGCGGAGAGACCACCACGTGACCGAACCTGGCGCCGACGAGAAGGAGGACCCGGCGGCCCGTGGCCGAGTCCGCGTCGCCAAGGCTTCATCCCCGACCCGAAAAGACGTCGTACGCGTCAGAAGTGTCTCGTCCCTAGCTTGGACACACAGGACGTAAACGCGCGCCTAGGCAATGGTGACTCGGCGGTCCCTTCGGGATTCCAAGGGGAAATTTTACATCTTGAATAAACAACTGAGTATTTCTGGTTATGATAGAGTTTACAGGTCAAATATACCGAGGGAGGGAAGCGTCGAGCATTAGGGAGGATAGTATGTGAGCCAAAATAAACTTACGTAATAACGATGCCAAAGTTTTAAACCTTTCGACAACCTTAATCTAAAACTCTTTCCGTTTCCTACTCACTATTTAACTTCGGACTTAGTTGTGGTTGGTTTTCTAGGATCCAGAGAGGTCCGGGCACCTAACGACCAACGGCCAAACTTTATGGGATTGTGCCCGACCACCTCGAGTCAACCAATCCTGGTCATTATGAGCGCTAATACGGAACGACGGCCTTTCTGAACAAAGACGCTTCAAGTGCGCGACTTGTGGTCCTTGACATGTTAACCATAGTGTAGTTTTCCTTCCGGAAAGAGGATTGATTGCGACAATCATACCGGTCCCCTCCTAACTACGCCACCCAAGGCGTCCACAGTCCCGAGGTCTTAAGATTCTATACAATTTGCCGTCCTCCGTCGCAGAGTGTCCATCCGAAGCCCAGACGTGGAGGTTGGGACGTGCCGTGCGACATTCTGTGACGACCTCAGGGAAAGGGCGGGATCTTCTGGTCTTCGCACACGCGCTTGGAGCGGCGGGCCGGGGCGGGGAGGGGCACCAGGGCGGGGAAGGCACACCAGGGCGGGGGAGGGGCACCGGGGTGGGGTAGGGCGCCTGGACGTGGAATGGAGACCAGGGCAGGGAGGGGCGCCGAGGCGGGGAGGGACACCCGGGCGGGGGCACCGAGGCGGGGGCGGGGCGCCGGGGCGGGTGGCTACGAGCCGCGGGCCGCCGGAGGGCCTAGCGCCTCCGCCCCGCCCCGAGTGGGAACGGGGGCCCCGAGGCGGTTAGTCGCTCGCGGGACAACCGGCAGGCGCCGCGGGCGGGGCGGGCGAGCGCGCCCGGCGGCAGAGGGTCTCAGGTTCTACCGCCCCAGGTCCGCCGCCCCAGGGGCCCGGCGCCACGCCGGCGACGAGACGCGAGACGACGACACACAGACGGCAAGGCGCCCGCCGCTGCCGCGCCCTCCGCCGGGGCCCCGCCGCCCGCGGTGCCTGTTGGGCAGGCGGGGCGGCGTGGCGGCGAAGCTCATGTTCATGTCGAAGTTCCCCGGCGTGGACCACGTCTCGCTGCCCTCGCACGGGAAGACCCGGGTGCGCCCGTCATTCGCCCCGCCCGTCACTCGGCCCTCCCGCCGCCCGCCGGCCCCGGGGAGACGAGGGAGGCGCGGGGCCCGCGCACCCAGTCGGGCCTAGGCGCCCGGGAGCAGGCGTGGGTCAGGGGGGAGGGGACGGGTAGGGACGGGTGGGGAGGGGTGGAGGGGGGCGCGAGGGAAGGCTACGGGGGGCGAGCAACACAAGCGAAAGCCCGAGAAGGGAAAGAAGGACGCGAGTGAACTCGAGCGAAGCTCCCCAGCGCAAAGTGGGGTCGCGGCGCCGAGGCCCCTCTGCAGGGCGCGGGGACAGGGGGGCGGGACTAGCCGGGGTCGGACCTGGACGCGGGGGCGGCGGGGAGCCGGGAGGGGACGACGGGAGGCCCAGCCGGCGCCAACTACGAGGTGAACTCACAGGCCACAGGGGACTGCCGACGTCCCTACCGGGCACAACCGAAATCTCGCTAGAGCTTCAGAAGTACAGTCTCCTGTACGAAGAGAATTTAAACGGAAAGAGTCCCTGCAGGCCACCAGAAGCATAATTGTGTGTACAGTAAATATCGATCCGAACAACGAAGTAAATTATCTTCTCCCCTACGCTCCATAACTAACTCTTGAACTCAGATTTTTGATCGTGGCACATGTCGACAAAGTAAAAATGAAAACAAAACTTACACACTAACTTTATTGGACACGACTTACAAAATAAGTAAAACACATACACCGTGACAATTCGGGGCAGTCACGATTCTCTCGGAACGAGGGACGAATGTATGCACTCCCTTTTGGATAGACATCCTCACGACTACACAGTGCCGACGGATTTGCACCGTCAACCGCAGACATTTGACGAGTCGCTGGTAGTCTACGTTGGAAACTTTGTTCACCGTTTACGCAAAGACACCCCACTCTTCGTGACCGTGAAACTTAAGGTAGAAACTCACAGTCACTCGGTCAGTAAGTACATTCCAAACATATGTAAGAAAATCTAACAGGTCCCGAACTTTGTTCTACAAAGTAAAGATCTTTCATTAACGACGAAATGTTTCGTGTGAAAATCCTTCTCGACAAAGGAACTTTAATTACACATTAATTTTCCATCTTTAAAGTTAATCCGAATTACTGGTTCAGTAATTCATGTACCTCCTCTCACGTTAATAAGACAATGAGGCGTCTGCAAATGACATATGGGCGAGGAGTTTTCGGATAACGACCCGTAAAGAATGGCTCCATCGGAACCAGAATCATTGTGTCTCGACCGTGTCCGCAGGGTTTGTGTTCACACCGCCTAAAAACAAGAAGAAGAACTTTACTACGACTCAAAAAGTCATCACCACTATTTGCACAACTGCAAAAAGTGAAGACGTAAAGAGGTAACAGAACAAGAAGACCGAAAAAGAACGTGAGTCTGGTGTATGTAGTCGGTCAATCCTTACAATTAGTTGACGAATTTAATCAATGTAACTGAAAGAAAAGTCTTGAATATTGGTCGACTCGAAAAGACGATGTCTTTACAGTGTGCCGCATAGACCCGCTCACTTTTAACATACCGATCTGACTTAGACTTTACTCCTCAAGTCTTGAAATCGCCACCGAAAAGACAACTGGGACCCCTAGTGGCGACACCATAGAGAACGAAAGTTATAGTGACATTAAAAATGGTCGACTACCAAAAGGAATTGAGGTAACCAGTAAAAAGGGAAAAGTAAAACGGGACTCTAGGTAATAAACTTTGTAAAAAAGTTATCTCTTTCAATTCTAAATTAAACAAATTAGAATTGTTTAGGGGGAATGTAGTAGGGGTTTAATTCTGGTTTAGAGACCACAAAGAAAAAGAATTGAGCTTACAGGAAAACATGGCAGCCATGTATAGGAGCTCAGGTATTCCCGTTTTTACTATTGTCGTCCAGTAGTTGGAAATCTCGAGGGTCTCGAGAAAGTGGAAGAACGAGACTAATCTAGGGATCATCCAGTCCGTCCACGACCGACAAAGTATCCACTTTTTGGATTACAAGTCTTCACATTTTTAAGAACCGTATCCAATGTATCGATCACAGCCATCCCATCCTGAGTCTAGGCCGAGAAGACCAAGAGACAGGCCACGACGAAGGCTCTCTTGACGGGTCTGGAAATACAAGACGTCCACTACCACCGTCTACCACCGATTTGAAAGATTTCCCAGAGTCGAACAGAAAGGACAGTCGAAAGGATGGACATTTCTCTGTCATGCCAACACAGGGTCGCACCTACAATCTTACAGTCTTGACCGATTATAGGCTCTTCCACATGAGGTCAACAGGTCTCAATCTGACTATCCACGAAATTATTAATGGATCAGGTTATTCCACTGCGTAACCATTTCTTAGGTGGACGGTCACGTCCTCTACGTTTTCTGTACATTAACTAGGGACTTACCTCTTCTAGGGGGCCTCATCTTGTACCGTTGGATGAGGTCATAAGAACTGACCTTTTAAGGTACCTGTCTCCTCGGACCACCCGATATCAGGTACCCCAGCGTTTCTCTGTGTTGACTTACTCGTGTCAGGTTATTATCCTTATCGATTGTGATAACTTTATAAATATACGTGAACATATTCGTAAATGTACGGTTCTTCAACGATCTCTTTACCTCATTGAACGGATACTCGTTTGTCGATCATTCACCTATCTCTATGTCTGGTAGTACAACCCCCAGAGACAAGAGAGACTCTTAGAGGACTACGAGTTCTTGACAAACAACTGACCTTTAAGTCAACTGGGAGAGACGTCTTGTTTTATATGTACGAGTCTTAAAACGTACATTGAAAACCCCACATATATTTACTAACTCGGGTCGGGGAAGTAAAATGTCACTTACATACCACTCGGGCTCTCTCACTCCCTTAATAAACGAGTTTCCGTGTGTCGACTCCACTCTGATCCTTATCCAGAGAACTAAGGATCACCATACAAGAAAAGTGTGACAAACTCGAAAAATTGTAAACATGTGACCATTTGTTATGTGGTTGCAAAATTTTTCCTTTTACATGTGCAAAGACTCAATAAACTTTTTCTAATAGCATTCTCAGTTTATCAACTAAACGGAAAATCGATATTAAAGAAGGGAGGACGGGGAACTTAAAAATCACCAATCAACGTCGAAATTCAAAACAAACAAACAAAAAACGTCTCTATAGTGTGAAAAGTTTCTATCTCCCCATAATTTTTGGGGATTTTAAATTTTCAACTTCAACAATCGTACCTTAAAAAGGGATTGTTTTAATGATATGTCCGTTGACTTAATTTCAATCTAGAGAAATCCATATATATTGTTCAAACAACTACTAAGTAACTCAAAATAGATTAATATTGAATTTCGAAAAGAAGGGACTAACGAGAAGATCTACGATAAGGTTCAAGCCTAGTTTAGGCTTATCGTGGTAGAAATTTTTCGGTTTCTCCTAGTCACACCTGTTTCTGTTTTCGCCGGAAACTCTTGACCCTCGAACTCCACTGCAAAGCTCACTGCCCTTCTCCAGCGTAACCTCGACTACCGGACCATACCAGTAAAGAAATGGAACCTTTTAAATGTATCAACGTATATGGCGATCAGAGATTTCCAAGGGACAATATATAAATGTCCGTCAAACCATATGCCTCTTAGTTCCGAACCTCCCCGGACACAAACCTAGTCGACTATACACCTTACCACAACCTTATAAAAAACTAAGAAAACTGTTACTACCTTTCCATACCAACAAAAGTCCTGTCAATGGGCGAAATTTACATAAACGATTGTTTCAATTAGACACTCGTTATATTAAATAAACTGTGAAACCAGTCGAAATATCATCTCCTGAGGGATTTGATATAAAATTCGTTCTACTACTACTTAGAAATACATCGACCCTTAAATATTTACCTTTCTATCATCAAGTACTAAAAAGAATAAGGTTGAACTCCATTGTTACCTTGGAATTCAGACTCTTGAAAAGTCCTGGGTGGAGGGGTCCGGGGATAAATACGAATTACCAAAACTCCTAGTCGAACTCATCAAATCTACATCCGTCACTCTGGTCATCACAAAGTCTGACAATCACAAAAAGTACTTTTGTACACGTAACGTTGACAACCGAGCGAATGACTATGGAAAAATATGTACCATTAGTGACAGAGAGACTAGTCGGACTAAAGAGATTTTGTCAATTCCTGTTTTACATGAATACTTGACCTTTGTATTTGCACCCGAAATCGTCGGGATTCTGACACTAGAAACAAAGACGACGACCAAACAACTAATAGTCTCCAGTAATAATCGGTAAATTTCCTCTCGGAATTGTTACTTGAGGAGGCCACGACCCCGGCACAATTAAGAGGACAATGATTCAAGGGAATTTAGGGTGTGATCAAGGTACGAGTGTCATAGGATCCTAAAATCTCCACAATCTCTCGAATGTCGTGTGGGTCTTATCAGATATGAAGAAACTAAATTCCGAAATTTTGTTTAGGTAAGAGGAATAAAAATCTTTTTATTAGGACGTTATCACTAATATCCGTTGTTACCTGTTTAGGTAATACTGGTAGTTTTCATTCACATAAAAAAAAATTGTCATAAGGCAAAAAATCATAGAAAATCCTTTGGAATATTTTATAAAACAAAGTTTAGACTTGTAAAAGATTTACTTTTTCTAATAAAAAGAACTCCACAAAAAACATTGAATTACCCTTCCAGAATAAAATGAAACCAAAACAACATTTCAAGGAAGACACCTGGTGGAGCTAAAGTTTGTATTTTTACACAACAACAATTGGACTTTAACATATTATGGAAGTTTCTAAATACTTTGTAAGGACCGAGAGTCACTACGTTATCGGTACAAAAAAGTAGAAATAAGTTTCCCTAGAAATTTTTTATTTCAAACCTCGGGATTGGTTGGATTACTGATTCGTTTAATACGGAGGAATAAGTCAGGACCATAACGACTTAACTTTCTTAAAAGTCACCCAATGTTTCGAAGACTCTCAAATCACATAAATACTACACACACTTAACCCGTACATGTAAAAATTAAAAGTGTACCAACACCCCCTTAATGGAAAGTCGGTTAGATATTTTACGTTCTTTTTAATGAAATGACGGAATCACTACAAATTGAGACCATTAAGTAGTACTGGTGGACAACTCGTTAAATTTGATCTCCAGGTTCCGGAGGGAGACCACTAAGACGAAGTCGACTAACTCCCGTCTCAACTTCTCAGACGCAAAAAAATTTCGAGGCATACACTGAGACTGAGACGTCTCCTTCCCCTGGTGACAGGGAAACGGCCGTCGGTGTGATTGTACCCGAGGAGCAGGTCTGAGGACTGGGCTCAGTGTCCCTTTGAGTGCACAGGCGAACCACAGAAGACGTGTCTATCAAAGTCTATAGGGTTTGAAACAGTATTGAACTATACCCAAAACTAGAAAGACCTTTAATTAACAAAATTTATCACTCAAAAATTTTATGGTTCTTTGAAAGGATTTAAAGAACAGAAGGAAGGGAGTGCGATATCACTACCACGATTAGTTCGAAATAGTTCAACGGTCTCCCTGAAAGCATTATTTGGGATAGGACAGGCCCGTTTCTAATGCATAATGGTCTTTTGTAACTGCCATTCATCTCCCGTTACCGTGGGGTGAGGTCATGAGAACGGACCTTTTAGGGTACCTACCTCCTCGGACCATCGGACGTCAGGTACCCCAGCGACTCCCAACCTGTGCTGACTCGCTGAAGTGAAAGTGAAAAGTGAAAGTACGTGACCTCTTCCTTTACCGGTGGGTGAGGCCACAAGAACGGACCTCTTAGGGTCCCTGCCCCCTCGGACCACCCGACGGCAGATACCCCAACGTGTCTCAGCCTGTGCTGACTTCGCTGAGTCGCCGCCGTCGTCGCCGCCGTCGTCGTCGTCGTCGTCACACGAGCATCTCTGTCGGGTCACTTGTCGTGAGATCACACAAAGAGGACATGAAGAAGTATGAGGTCATACGAGGAGCAAGACTACCTTTGAGTCACGTAAAATTTACCCATGACAAGTGTAGGAGTAGGCGCGACGAGACGCTCTTGTCTGCACCGAAGTCTCGCGCCAAGTGAACAGCGCACACCAGTGCGCACCACACGACAGTCTGAGCTGTCATCCACACGCAAATCAGCACTTACAAGATCCGCACGACGACACACGGAGCGCTTGTCTTCACTCTGTCCGGTAGTAGAGGTTTCTCGCACAGATTACCTCCGCTGGCATATATTGTGGCACGACGCACTATTTGCGATGTTGTGTCTATGGTAAGCCCTGGGTCTCCAGTCTTAGGACTTTGGGACGGTCCTCCCTCCACTTCCAGTCGTCGTCAAAGAGTCTCACCTCGACGCGGAACTTCCTCCTCTCCGGAGGGTCGACCCCCACGTCTCAGGTCCGGCTCCTTTGCCCGTAGTCTTGACAACCTTCTGACCTCTTTCCGGCCATCAGCCAGACCGACCCCCTCTCTCCTCGACACCTTCTACTCCGTCCTTCGAGTCGCGACTCGGAGCCGGCGGACCCCGGCACACAAGATATTCCTCGTCCTCGCACCTCACTCGTCCAAGGTCAAGTCCTGCGACTGGCTCCGTCGCCACCAGAAGATTGCCACAAACACTCTCTTCGCTCTTCGTCCTTCCAACTCTGACTGAGAATCTCCCGGCGTAGACACACTGAACCAGCACATGTACGCCAAAGAGGGAAAAAAAGGAGGGTCAAAGCAACTCTACCCTAACTGAGTGTCGTGGCATCTTCGAACCTCACACACCGTACTAAACTGAGTGTGTGTGGTGCTTCACTACTCGCGTTATTCAAGTCACTTGTAGGTAGTGGAGTACATCCATCTTTTACTTTCTGTTATCTTTTTTTACAGAAGGAACTTTTCTAGGTCGGACTCTCACAAGTAAAAAAACAATCCAATTTTAAAAAAATAATCTAGGATAAAGCACGTACTAAAGGTTTGACTCTAGTTTGATGTACACAAATTTTTTTTATTTTATCATCACGGTTTTTTCTCAAAAAATGTGATTCTGAGCCATCATAAGTGAAGAGGTCGGTGAAACTACACACTGTAGACCGGCCCAAGTGACACGAAAGCACAACATGCAGCGTAGGAATCACGAATAAATAGAACATTGACCCTCAAATAGGAAAAAAATTGACAGAAGTAGGCCAAGAGGTCGGGGTAGGGGGACGGAGACCAAAGGCAGTCAGGTTGTGATACTCACTCAAACAAAAAGCTCATTTTAACTGGATATTGTTTGTGACACAGTCGAGGACCATATGTCGCGTTACCAAGTGGTAAAGACATGTAAAGTGTTACTACCGGCTCCCTTCCGACCAACGGACCACGGTATGCGTCCCCGGAGCACTGGGACCGACAGAGGGGAGAGACACAGAGTGTGGACACTGACAAACCGTTGATCTCCAAGAAGGAGAATTAGAGGACGGGACAAAAGAGAGGAGGGGGTTAAGGGAGGGGAGACCGTTGGTGGACAAACAAGAGACATAGACATTAAGACAAAGACAAAACAAGACACTTTAGTGTCCCAGGAACAGAAACAGACCAATGGATCGTATCGTGGGAGATCCAGACAGGCACCACAACCTCCACCGTTCTGAAGTAAGACACCGACTCGTCATAAGTAGACCAAATGGATCGTATCGTGGGAGATCCAGACAGGCACCACAACCTCTACCGTTCTGAAGTAAGATACCGTCTCGTCATAAGCAGACCAAATGGATCGTATCGTGGGAGATCCAGACAGGTACCACAACCTCCACCGTTCTGAAGTAAGACACCGTCTCGTCATAAGTAGACCAAATGGACCGTATCGTGGGAGATCCAGACAGGCACCACAACCTCCACCGTTCTGAAGTAAGACACCGACTCGTCACAAGAGAGCACACTAGGTACGCATGGTGTAGGAATGGGTAAACAGACAACTCATAAAGCCAACGACACATAGATCAGACAACATTTCTTTCGACGTTACTTGTACTTTCTTCTTTCACTTTCACAATCAATGAGTAAACAAGTCAGCACAGGCTGAGAAACGTTAGGGTACCTGACATCGGACGGTCCGAGGAGACAGGAACCTTAAGAGGTCCGTTCTTATGACCTCACCCATCGGTAAGGGAAGAGGTCCCCTAGAAGGGCTGGGCCCCTAGTTTGGGGTCCAGAGGACGTAACGTTCGTAAGAAATGATAGACTCGGTACATCTGCTTAACTCAAACTCCATTATAAATCCACCTGTTATGGGTCGTCCGTCCTCTAAGGGACCACCGAGTCTGCCATTTCGTAGACGGACGTTACACCCTCTGGTCCAAGTTAGGGACCCAGCCCTTGTAGGGGACCTCTTCCTTTACCGTTGGGTGAGGTCATGAGAACCGATCTTTTAAGGTACCTACCTCCTCGGACCATCCGATCTCAACTACCCCAACTTTTCTCACCCTGTGCTGACTCGCTGAAGTGAGCGAGTGAGTATGGGTCGTCCGGCAATCCTATTGATTCCAGTGATGATGGAACACTCGAAACGAAAAAATTTCTACGGCAGTCATAGGTAGACCAGTGCATTATGAATATTCCTTTCCTATAGAACGAATATAAAAAGAAAAGGGACTTAGTACTCGATCGGAACATGAGGAAACATATTTAAGTCTTTTTTTGTCAGTAAACCCTTTGAAATGACCGAGTCAGAATTTAAGGTTTGACTAAACCTCTGGAGTCTTATCTCCGGGCACAGGTCAGACAATACCGATTCAATCCGAACGTAAGGTGACCTCCACAATATGTCACATGTATGACACGTCAAAGTGCCCCCTGTAGTGATCCAGTACGCATGGGAGTTGCATCACCTCGGGTCTGTGGTCGGCTCCGTTCATGTCTGGGTTGTGAACTTAAGTGTCTAGGGTCCCTCCGAGAGACATGTCGGGGTGTGTCTCTCCGGCAGTCGGGACGGTCGTCAAGGGGTTTGTTATTATTAGGACGTTGTACATGGGTGTCTTCTCAAGGTATCAGTCTATTCCAACCATCCCGACACGTATGTTCGTGTCTAACATAAGTCTCAGTTCTAAGATCCTTCAGGACCTTATTTCTTCGGAGACAATTCGGTGAGTAAGAACTCCGAATGACCTGGCACCCACGAGAAAGGTGGATCGCAGACACTTACAGACATCTCGGTCGCAAGACTTCCTTGGTAAAATCTCTCGGAACCGCCCTGCGGCCGACACCGAGTCGCCAGGGTCGGGAACAGACGACAGCGAACGACACTGTGCGGGGGCAGGAGATAGACCGTCTCCGTACGAGGAAGGCGAGCAAGTTCTAAAGAGAGGGATTCCTAGACAGAGAGAGTTTGAGAAATTCACAAAAAAGATAGGAGATCACGAATAAAAAAGAAGGTTAAAATAACTTTACATTAAGTGTACGTTGTGACATATTCACATTCCACATGTTGTAATGCTAAGCTTCGACCACCGGGAAACTGTCAATAATCTGGTCCATGTCTCTAGTTTAGCAGGATTTGGCTGACGAACTTTAAGTAAAAAGTTCCAGAAAAATTTTTCGAGATTGGACGTCACACAGAAAGATCCATTACTAGTTATTACCGAAGTGTGGTCTATTTTTACTAATACTTAAAACGCGGTTTCACCTTTTATACTAGTAGGGACGGGTCCCCGTAAAGCCTTATAGACGACGGTGACCTCCAGAACGTCCATTTTAGAGCGGCAGAAGATTGTAAGTCTCCAACACTTGACCAAGAATGATCCTTAGGACATCGAACCTTTACCCATCGAAACAAATGAAAATTGGAAAACTCTGTTCAATATTGGAAGGGTACTAGCCACCCCGGTCCGGAAACCAGAGAACCCCGACGAGTAAGACATCCGAATGTCAACCGACCCCCGACGTGTGCTACTACAGGTAGTCTCATGGTCAGACCCACGCCATAAAATATCACTTCCTCTGCACAAATTTTCTATCTAGCGGCTCACAAAATCCTGAGACTCGCAACAGTGTCGTGTAGATTTAGTCAAACCATCGGACTCCTTTATAATGACCCCTGACTTGAGATTTCTACACGAATGGTATAGAAAAAGTATACACCACTATTTACTTGAATAACAATCTACAATTATCGTAGAACACAAACATGACATATTATCAGAATAATAAAGGTTTATACACTTAAAAAGTAAAGTTGTCGTGGCCCTCCCTCTGTCTCTCCTATCTAGTATAAATGAGATAAAAATCCACCGCAACGGTTTAGAACCTAATTTCCCGAAAGATTTCTAGTGCACCGGTCATTTAGTCTGGGTCCGTCCTCAACCAGACCTACAGACAGGGGACCCAGGTCACGAGACAATCGCGACGCATTGAAGAGCACAGCGGGCGGGGCGGGGCGGGGCACCACAAAGTCACCAGAAAGATTGGACCGAAACATAGATCTAGAGGCATTTTCATCGTCTTTCGTCTCTAAGGGCGTCAACTCCAAGTACAGAGTAAACACCCACACTATGATCGGTCCTACTCATACCATCAAGGTGCAATTCTTCAAACTAGAGAACCGACAAAAATCGAGTCGGTCGATCTTTACTTACTAAAGTCCACTTTATTTTAACGATCATAGACGACATGCTCCCTTTGTTTGTGTTTTCTCCATGCCTTCTCATCAACATGACAGATTAACTCTATTATCTATCGAAACCATCACTTTCCTCTACGAGAATCATTGTGGTCCCGTTGTACCCATTTAGCCCTGAGGGTCATTCGGTCCTGTCTCGCCACAGCACAAATTTCGTCCTTTCATTCTGATCCCCACCACTCACACATTCTTTCCAAGTCTTTGTCCACCCTCGTCCTTTATGGACTTCCTGTCCGAAGACGGAGTACACTAACCCTGTGTCAGGTACTTCCTCTAAACACCTTTTTATTTCCTCCTGGAACCACGGCCCTCCTCCTCAAACGCGAACAAAACTGTGAAGCAAACAAACCAGAAGGGAGATAGTCAATAATTTGTAGGTATTGTGTAATTTGTGTCGCTTTACAAGATCAAATCCTAAATTCCTTCATTTAAGAACGAATCAAGATTATATTTAGAAAGTCTACTTGAAAACAGCGTTTAAAGTGTCTCGTGGTAACGGAAATACTTTAATCTCGATTAAAAGTGATAAGATTTCAGTCTCTACCGATATTTAAGTGTTGGCATTTTCACTAGTTGATACCTTGAAAAAGTCAAAAAAAAAAAAAAAAAGGAAATTAAACATCTGCTGGTACTACAAGAAAGAAAAGACTGAAAGGTTAACTGACTCGGACCCTTTCTCGGTCACTCATATGAATAAAAAGAGTCTTTCGAATAAACATTAAATGACCACAACGGAGTATCGACTTTGGAACTCTTCTAATTCAGTCCAAGTCTAGAACAGAGGATTACTAACGACAATGCCGGACACGTTCAACAAATGGCAGGTACGTGCGGCAAGGAAGTGATCATTTTGACTCTGCGAACCCAACCGGTGTAACTGCAACATTCGTAATTTCCGTCGCGTGAAGACCGTTCGTGAGTCATTTACCATCACCGATCATAATAAAAAAACAGTATTATAATTATCGTTCTCATTTAACTGGAAAGTCGATCACCACCTCATCAATTATGCTTTTTTCCTTGTATATAGCTCCGAATAATGAAAGAAAGAAAAATTAAAAAAAAAAAAATTACTAGATAAGAATTTGAGGTTTGTTCGGATGTCAGCTATTTCTGTAAAGACTTTTTCTCTTTCTTTTCATGGTCCTCCTTAAACTCGTGAAAGTTGTTCTCGACCTGTTTTTTTTTCTCCTTAAGGTCTTCCTGGTGGGGCTGGAAGTCCCCGTGGGCTCATTCAGCCTCGGCCCGGCAGGAGCGACGTCGCTGCCAGCCGGGAAGACTCAGGGGTCAGGCAGCGAGCAGAGTGGAAACGCGTGAACAGACAGCGTGAGGTCCACGAAGGACCTTTACTACAAATTTGGTCAGAAGTCAGAGACTTCCCGACCTCCAGCCACGAAAATGGGCCTTCTCACAGCGAATCTCTTCGCCCGTCCGCCGTCGGCGCGACCGTAACATCAACTCTGAGTAAGTAGGAACAACTTACCTTAACGGGTCCCAACCCAAGAAAGGAAAAATCACCGTGTGTGAATGGAATCAACTATTGTTTGGATCATGAACTTTTGACCGTCTCATCACTTCACTAATAGAGGAGAATAATGAGTCTGTCTTAAGACCCTGTAATTTCCAACTTTTAAAACTTTATAATCAGATTCGATCACACTGACTCGTGAATGTACCCGGGTACCGTGCTTGTTCTATTCCGGTTCATCTTACTGAGATACTATACGATTGAAAATACCAGAGTCCAGGGGTAGTCGTGTCTACTAGTTCCGACATACATTATTCCCGAAGGGACCCCCGAGTCACCATTTCTTAGACGGGTGTCACGTCCTCACACTAGGGACCCACCCCGTCTAGGGGACCTCGTCCTTTACCGTTGGGTGAGGTCATAAGAACGGACCATTTAGGATAGCTGTTTCCTCGGACCACCCGACGTCAAGTGTCCCAGTCTTTCTCAGCTTGTACCGAATCACTGGTTCGTGCGTGTGAACTACTTCGGACCCCGGTCGAAAACTTGATTCACCAGACAATTAGATTTACTAACTGTCACAATAAGTCTAAATTACTTCTATTTTACTTTTTATTTAAAATAAAAAAGGAACCCAAACAAAATTTGTAGTGTATACTAAACATTCATATAGGACTTCGCATGACATCATTCACACACTTACTTCAAGAGACTTAAGTCACACCAGTATTTATTCTCCTTTTAATTTGGACGGAAGTCGAGACAAAGAACCAGAAAATACACTCATTTTACGTGTCTAAAATTCTCTTATCAAACTATTTAAAACTGTTTAAAATTGGCAGTGAGTCTACTTACACATCTTATAAAAATAACGGGGTCTAGTTCATCGGGGGAAGGGTGTCTCTGTCGGTGATACGACTAAGGATAATTTTTTAATCTAAGCAAGACGGTCGGACATTTATCTAAGCAAGACACTTATCTTAGTGTGTCAGATAAATTTTCTCTTTTATTAAAAATCTACTTTTTTAAGTCTGGATTCACTATTTGTGAGTCGGTAGTCTCTACTGCTTTTGCTAATCATTAACTTAGTGCCAGTATAGACAGCGTGCGTGTAAACATTGACCTTCCTAGCATTGTGACACAACCACTACAAGAAGCAAATCACCGCCCCCCATGAAACCAGTGAATGTCATTAAGCTTTTGGTACATACACACCCACTCAGATTATTACGGAAAACTAGACACCAGTGGAAAAGTCGCCTACTCTATAAACTCTCGCACCCTCTGGCACTCGACTCTGTCCAGAAACTTCCTGTCTTAGCATAAGTGGAACTTTAGTTCGTCTACTTGGCTGTCAATCTATACTAAGAGCTACTCGTCTCTTCTATGCAGAGAAGGGACTGTCTCCTCGAGAGATTCTCTCCTCGACCTCGGGGTCCTGTCGTCCCCGTCCACTCGAACACTCCGGGCACCTACACGGAGTCAGTCCCTTCCACCCCACCGCCTCGTCGTCCCTTCCTTCGTCCCCGCTACAGACCCACAATCCGTACACGAGATACCTCACCCCTGGGAGCCCGACCGACCAGTAGAAAACAAAAAGGAGGTCTGGAAAGTTGTTCTTGACCTATGACAACACTTGTGAGTCGTACTCTAAGACTCTGTTCATTTGCTTTACTTCATTCATGGGTTTCAGGGGCAGACCCACGATGCGCTGTGGAAATAGGATTCGAGTACCGGAGAGATCTGTACATCCGTACGGTGACGACACTCTAAGGAGGTACCCATTCTTAGTGCAAGACCCAATCAAGATTTATCCCCTACATCCCATCCCTGAAAAGTATAAATCGTCTGTTCAGGTTTAAAAAAATAACAAGGGTCGATCTTCTCTTTCGAAATCGCAAGAATTCCCCCCTTTTGTTACAATCAGTGTCAACAAACTGTCGTAAACACGTAAACATTTTATGTCTCCGTGCAGGGTCCACCGAGTCACCATTTCTTAGACGGACGGTCACGTCCTTGTGCCCAAGCTAGGGACCCAGCCCTTCTAGGGGATCTCTTCCTTTACCGTTCGGTGAGGTCACAAGAACGGACCTCTTAGGGTGCCCGCCTCCTCGGACCGCCCGATGTCAGGAACCCCCCAGTGTTTTCTCCGCCTGTCCTAAATCGTTGATTTGTTGTTGTTTTATATTTTTCTTATATCCATTGTGCATCGTCACGACACCTTTTATTGATCTCCTCATTCGTTCGCGTCACAGTCCCGACATTCTGTTCGCGTGGACTCCGTCCCTGAAGAAACACTGCCTTACTTCGGTAAGACTTCCTTCACACAGTGTATGCTCACGGAGAAAAAGTAAGACATAACATGACACTCTCTCTGACACAGGACCATTGTGACTCACTATCCCAAAAATTTTCCTAAGTGAATCGTCTACTAATTGTCGTGAGTTACGGACTTCGCCTTTTTGTCGGTCGTACGGTGCACAGTATTCGATTGTGTAATCTCTTGACAGCGTTGGACATCATGTTGGGAATCGTTTGATCTCACAATTCCGCTCAAGAAGTCCTGACCTTTTAAGTCGACTTACTCCAATTCGTCTCCCACTATCGTAAATTGTGACTCTCTAATTTCCGTTGACGTTTAAACATAAAGAAAGTCAGCGTGACAAACCATCAAAACTTTTTAGAAGTTCAAAAAACTTGAGTACTAATTTTGTACATGCTACGATTTACTTATTTAATAAAATCTTTATCTTTGGTCTGGTCATATCGTAAAAAAATTACAAAACTAGATTAAAATCTGTAACACCTTTTATTTCCTGGAGGTAGGTAGTATATCTCGGGCACATAGGGAGTGAATTGAAGGACTACAATCGTGCAACACATCGGCGTCATGCTACCAGTCTTGTTTCTCCAACCGCAACCAAGGCATGATGATTGACTTGGTTCCGCGGATGAGTCTGAAGTGGTCCAAAGATGGTTACGGAAAAAGCAACCTTCTAGGACAGGTCCGACATACAACGTAAATTAATAAAGAGAGAACTGGAGACGTCGGACTTTATCAGGGAGAGAGGAACAGAAAATACCGGCACCGTCAAAAGTCCTCGTAACCAGTCAAGTAACCCGGCAAGCCAAGGAGTCAAACCCAAACAGACTGTGAAGGAGTACTAGCCTACCTTCAAGACGTGAAAATTGTTCTTACGTCGGGGCGCAGTGCAAGTACTACAACTATGCAGAATGATGACCACTACAACCGACACTAGTAAACCTATAATATTAAAGAAGGGTCAAAGGGAACCACCAATTATTTATGTATAAACCCCTTTTTATGAAATAAACATAGGGAATTTGAGGGAAAACATAATTCTTTGGTGCTCTAATAGGTCTATGAAACCTAAAACCAACCAGACTTGGTTTGTGACGTCCCAACTAAAATCGGAAGGAGGAAAGGAACGAACTCGTAAGAAAGAGGTCGTTCCTCATTAGACCAAGAATGATAGATGCTACATAAATAAATAACCAAGTCAAAAGCACACACGTGTTTCATATATATTTCACTAAAGTTTAATAACTTAGTATAGGGACATTCTTTGTGTAAATGACTACCCAAATATATTTCGAGGAAAACGGAGATCAGAATGTCATAAAGTTTGAGTACATGTCAAACGAGTTTGAGTACAGGGAACTTAGTTACTACGGTAGGTTGGTAAAGTAGGAGACATCAGGGGAAGAGGAGGGCGGAAGTTAGAAAGGGTCGTAGTCCCAGAAAAGGTCACTCAGTCGAGAAGTGTAGTCCACCGGTTTCATAACCTCGAAGTCGAAGTCGTAGTCAGGAAGGTCACTTATAATCCCAACTAAAGGAAATCCTAACTGCTCAAACTAGAAAGACAGGTTCTTTGAGAGTTCAGAAGAGATCATGGTGTCAAGTTTAAGAAGTCACGAGTCGGAAGAAAAACCAGGTTGAGAATGTAAACACGCACTGACAACCTTTTTAGCATCGAAACTGTCACGAGTGGAAACAACCGTTTCCTTACAGAGAGGAAAAATTATGTGACAGATCCAACCAGTATCGAAAGGAAGGTTCCTCGTTCGCAGAAAATTAAAGTACGAACGTCAGTGGTAGACGTCACTAAATCCTCGGGTTCTTTTATTCCAGACAGTAACAAAGACGAAAAAGGGGAAGTGAAAGGTACTTCACTACCCTGGTCTATGGTAGTAGAATCACAAAATTTACAACTCGAAAAAGTGAAAGGAGAAAATGGGAGTAGTTCTCCGAGAAAATCAAGGAGAAGTGAAGGTAAATATCATAACCAAAATTGTGTTTAATAAAGTATAAGAGACACGAATCTGTCGGAAATCATTTTCTACTTCCGTATTATTTCATCAAAAATCTTCAATAAAAGGTTAAAACTTCTGTTAGAAAAATTTATGAACAAACAAAAAATTACAGGACAACGTAACTCGTATCTTTACATAGATGGGGAAACTGTAGACACTGTAGGAAGATCACTGAGACGACAGATTTCCCTGAAAGACAAAGTCCTTGAGGTACTCACTTTGACAGTCTGACCAGTCACCGTAGCGCGTGGGACCCGGCCGCCGCCCGCACATGCTCTGGTGGGTCGTGAAGTTGCTGTAGTTCCTCGTGGACGTGTAGCACTTCGCCCTGTAGCTGTCGAATCGCGTCGCCTCGTACCAGCCGAGAGGAAAGACGAGCAGACACTAATCAATAACGCCAGACGAAAATCCTTCCTGCTTGTATGTACGATGAGTGTTATAAAATTGAAGATTCGACTACGTCACGAGTGAAAATTATAAGCCCCATCTTACTGAGGTAGTACCGGGTCCACAGGCGCACAAGGTGTAGTGCGCAGGTAGCGGATGACTTATCTTGAGAAATTTTTCTATGTAAACGTAAAGGTCAATGACCCCAGTAGTGTTGGAGTCTGAAAAAAGAAAGATGTCCAAGAGAAAATTTTTTGTACGGAGACCAAAAGTCATTGCTATGGGAACTTGTCGAAACTTTTACCATCTACAAAGAACTGTGCGGGCGACCACTCTGTCTGTCTGTCTGTGACTCATAAAGCACAAAGAGACGTCCGACAAATCCTTCGCGTCTAGACTTTGACCGACTGCATGTCGTCGAAAGAAATCCGTTCTCAAAAGGAAAAAGGTCGATGAAAGGACAAAGTGAACCAAGTAAAAAAAGTCAAAACAAAATAAAACAAAAGAAACGAAAAAATCCCAAAAAAGAAAAAAAAAAAAATGACATTAACGGTGAATACAAAAACCTCTCTCCGTCATTTATAATTTCTATCCCTCTTCCGTCACCGTGGGGTGAGGTCATGAGAACGGACCTTTTAGGGTACCTACCTCCTCGGACCTTCCGACGTCAGGTACCCCAGCGACTCCCAGCCTGTGCTGACTCANAACGAAAAAATCCCAAAAAAGAAAAAAAAAAAATGACATTCACGGTGAATACAAAAACCTCTCTCCGTCATTTATAATTTCTATCCCTCTTCCGTCACCGTGGGGTGAGGTCATGAGAACGGACCTTTTAGGGTACCTACCTCCTCGGACCTTCCGACGTCAGGTACCCCAGCGACTCCCAGCCTGTGCTGACTCACTGAAGTGAAAGTGAAAAGTGAAAGCACGTAACCTCTTCCTTTACCGTTGGGTGAGGTCACAAGAACGGACCTCTTAGGGTCCCTGCCCCTTCGGACCACCCGACGGCAGACACCCCAGTGTGTCTCAGCCTGTGCTGACTCGCTGAGTCGTCGTCGTCGTCGTCGTCGTCGTCGTCGTCGTATAAAAACTTCAAATTGTGAGCATTCTCTGTTATAATCCTTTGCCCGGAGACCTTGAAAATACAAAAAAGAATAACTAACCTAAACTTTTGGGAACACTTTAGGTGTTCACGAGTGTCGTAGACGGAGAAGGGAAGGTCAAAAATTTGTACCAAGTCGTCAGAAGGGCGACTGGCAAAAGGGAGGTGGGTTTCGTAACAGTAGATGAGGGATTCAACACAGACTCTAATAAAGGGGGGTCGAAGTCGAAAACAACGTTACCGGTCCAATTACGACACCCATTGTGAACAGGAAGTCTACACTTGCATAACTCTTGTTGGTTAGAATCTTCGACAAAACAGACCTATGGAACTACTTTAGAAAGGGGCCTAAAATTAAAAACTATGAACGAATATTATCTTCCTTATGAGCACATTTACCTTTTTCAAAAGGGTTTTTTGATTAGTCACTACAACTTGCAATCCTCCAACCCCACCTACTCGCGACTCTTTCCTGCCAAGAGACACCCGTCAACTCACATCCCGTCGATACGAGTTGACAGACTTGGCCTTCGGGGGACTGTCGCCGCCCCGACGACACCCATCAGTGACGCCGGCCCTACTACCCCCACAGGGCCCCACCCGAGGCACTGGGGGTCCCTGCCCCCGGAGTGCCAGTGACACTACCCCCTCCTCGGCCTGCGACCCTCCAGTCACTGGTCCCCGTTCTCTCCCCTCCGGAGGGGGTAGTGGACGAGAAAGTCTTCCAAACCAACACTTTTACTTCTCCCACAAATACCCCACTTATTTACTTTCATAAACTCAAATATGGTTCTCAAAATATTTCTAAAGTGTAAATAAAGGAAAAGGCTTTATGACCAAACTGACTAAGATTATCTCAGAAAAAAAGGAGTGTCGGTAGTTTACTTTCTGGCTTTACGGGTCTTAATGGTGGTAAAGGTAGGACAAATAGATGTCACGTGAAGCAGTATAAGCAGCACCACGTCTGCCACAACAAACAGCCAATATAGTACATATCCATTCAGAGACTGCAAACTAGGCTGTACAAAGACATAAATTAAACTTTATGAGTTATTTCCATAGATAATAGACATTGCCTTGAGACTGACGGATATTTTAATCCTAGCATGCTTCGCCTGCAACACAGGTCTTATAAAGCCAAGCGCACCCGGACGTACACCGCCTGCACATAGAAGCACATAAAGTATGAACTTTTCCGTAAAAATTAAAATTCGGCAGGCAAAGTAAGGTGACATTTCACATGTCTTGAAGTGTCCACCAACGAAAAAGAGAAAAAGGAATCCTGAGTCGTTCTTCGTCGACGGTTTTTTAAGAAAACTGGAGGTAAAAGTACACATGTAGTACATACATACATGTTTTACAGAAAAACTCCCTTAAATTCATAAATTTAACGAAAAATCAGATTTAATAAAACATATTTTATTGACAAATTTGTAACTGAATTCTTATTTGGAATTTCTGTTGGTGTACATTTAAACACGTATCATGTATTTAGATAAATGTAAAGTCACTTAAAGACCGGTCATCTTATGTCGGTGACGTGTCTTGTAACTATTGAGTCTCCCAATTTTTTGTCTTTCCCCCCGGGCGTATATACTTTCATTGGGCATTCGGAGGTCACAACCTCCGAAGACAGAAATCGTATTTACGGGAACGGGAGGACGGGTGTTTCATACTCCAGACTCTCGATGGGTAGGACAAATAAAACATTGGTTTCAGAAAAAAAATTCTCCAGTCTTAAAGGACGAGGTTCTGAGTCACGACGTCAGGAATTTAGATTATGTCGAGGGAAACTTTAGTTCTTTATAAAACAGACTCACAATCCTAGACCCATTTATCCTAAGTCTTACAAATAATTTCGTAAAAAAAGGGGAAGACTAGTAGTCACTATATAAAGTGAAAATTTCCTTTAAACCCCCCTCTTAATTCTTGACGAGAAACGGACTTTGGTAAATCCACTCTTGTAAGGAGACTATTACCAGAAATACCCAGAAAATGGACCACTCCACAAGTAAAGTACTAACGAGTATAAGAACTTACAGACACAAGGTCAGTTCAGTCAAGTTTTAATGCTTTGAGTGAGACGTAGACATAGAGATTTAAGTGGAGTCTACCGTGCCAGACTCCTGTAAAATTCCCGTGTCGTGGCTGGTGAAGCAAGTCTAACTGTAGTGAGGTGCGTCGAACCGCAAAAACTACGACGCATAATCAGCTTTAGGTCTTCCGTCCTGGTCTTCGTCACAATTTCAAAGACTTTCGTTTGAGACTTCTTATCACAATAATGAAGACTAAAGAAACAAAATTACGGTCTTGATCCCCATAACACTTCGTGCACAATCATTCGCATTGGAACTTTACAGTCCGACCCTCCTCAACGACATCAGATATGTATCAGATCCATAGTATCTTCTACAGACATTTACTGTAAATTAAATCAAAAGTATCGACTACATCTGAAGTTTTATGAGAGAATGAAAGGGAACAGATCGATCGATTTTACTACGGAAAGTAAACAGTATCTTGACTTTTATCACGACCAAACATTTATCATGACAAATTAAGAAGTGTCGAAAGTCTTTAAACGAGACTCAACAATAAACGACTAACCTGACTGACGGATTTTGGGTATGTCTCTGAGACTTCTTCAGACGTAATCTCGTTATCGATTGGTCATGACGTACACGTCTGTCGCGATCGTAACGAAAAATACTTCGTAAATAGGGTCTGCGACTTGTTCTTATAAAATAGCTAGTGAGTGTGTGAATGCTGGTGAAGTTGTATCTTGACGAGGTGTCCATAAAAAAAAGAATATCACAATTGTACAACTTTAAGTATAAAGTCTCTGTAGCAGTACTGTCTTAAATGAGAATAAGGTACTTTTTTTTTTAATTATGAAAGTCTTCTTCCAAAGTCAACATCTGACACTCTGAACCTTTAGGAGAACTCTACTTTTCGACGTCTTATAGGTCATAATATTTTTAGGTCTCGGTGCACACGGACTTGAAATTCCTTATAATCTAGATACGTCACACGTAAAAGGTCCGATTTTAAGTTCTCCTTAACAAGGTCAGTAAAGACTACGTTCACTTCTGTCGATCCTGTTTTCTCGTATGCGTACTTAGAAAGAACGAAAGAATGATTAAATTAAACGATTTTTTTTAGTGAGTCATTCTGCCAAGTATGTTCAATAATAACAACCTTTAAACAAACAAAAGGAGTTTTAGTGACTGAAGTTCATCAAGTAAAATTCACAAACGATACACCCTTTTAGTTAGTGACGGTCCTAAGAGAGTAAAGACATGACAAAATATCTTAACTTAAAATTGAAGAGAGTGTGGTCGTTCATAAAATGTCCACGGAACCTAATTTTGTTTCAACTAAAATGTTAAAATGACATTTAGAAACACGAAGACGGTGAAATTCTTTCTTTACGTTAACATATTACCAATTATGAGAATAAATTACATGGAAAACACAAGACTCACAAACTTACAAAATAGGCCGGACTTGGAAATGACACTCCCGTACCACAAGACGGTACATCATTTCTCTGTAGTCACAGAGAGTCTCACTCTTCGTGACACTCGGCAGACTCAGGACCTCGCGAACACTTCTTGCGTCTACGGTCTCGTGGTAAGGGTTGGTGGACGTAGTTTTGAGTCGCCACCCTCGACGTCTCTTAGTAAAAGCCGTCCACTGAGACTCGCGTGACGACAAATTCTTGGTGACTCCCCTCCCCACCACTTTCTTTGTGTCCAAACACATCAAAATGTCGACTCGACTCTCGATCGTATTGTAAAAGTAACAGTCGTTGTAATCGTTTACACTGACTAAGAAATATGAATCTTGCATAATGAGTTGCAAGAGAAGTGGCTTTGAGAACCAAATAGTCGTCGATGTTTGATTTGGGTCCAACGACGGACCCCGAGAGTCATGAAACCGACTGCCGAGAATGTTTTAGTGGAAGTCTAGTACCAGTTCGGTACCTTTGGGGGTAGAAGCTCAGACGGACGATTTCGCAAACGAAAAGGACTAACACCAAAAACACTGTAAAATAGAGTCTGTCAACATGAAAAACTATTGAACCCCTTTTGTTTTTGATGAACTTATTCCCTAACGGACTGGGCGACGTAACGTCTCTGTGTCAGAAACACTTCTTGCACTTACTGTCAACATTTATAATTCTACACTAATAGAAGAAGGACAGGCACACGAGTAACGTCCCTCTACCACTTGTTTACTAATATGACCCCTAAAAAAATAAATACTCTAGATTACATTTTAGTGGTGAACGTTGAAAAATCTAGACATACAACGGACAAATTATATACGAAAATTTCAAATTTTCCCAAAAGATAGGTAACAATTAAAGTTAATCCACTGTAAAACACCTCAAAAAAAAAAAGGACTAACAATTAAACTACGATCGACCTTAAGTTTTCTACTGTAACTGGAATAAGTTTATTTCTTTATAAAATCATTTGAATGGAAAAGGAAGTAACCAGAGTCTATTATTCAATAAAGGGTTAATACAATACTTTATAAAATCATTTGAATGAAAAAGGAAGTAACCAGAGTCTATTATTCAATAAAGGGTTCATCCAATAAAGGGTTCTTCCGGGACTAGACACTACCACAGAGCACGCAGGACACGAAACGCAAGACGGGATCCACCGGGTGGTGGACGTCTCAGTCATGTGCGTCCGCATCTTTCTCTTAAATTTTGACGATACCTATTTACGAATAGGAACGACCATTACTTTTTATACTTTATTAATTATGTAAACTATAAAAGTAGAAGTCATTGGTTTGTAACCATTTTCACACCGATTCGACCTTGAAAATCAGTAATGATTACCCTCCAAAAAAAAAAATTAGAAAAGAAAGAAAACCATTCATTGTAAATTGGTTCATTAAGGTTAAGACTCTCAGACACACGATACTTTTTTCTTTCATCTCGAAATCACAGTCTGTTTAGACTCGAATTTTAGAACCGAAACGGTGAAGGATTTCTACCGGAAGCAAAAGGAGTATGAGAGAGTCTCAACCGTCGAACATTTTCCACCAGAAAATATTCACCAAAGTCTTTTACCTTTGATCCCATTACCCGGGAAGACGACACTCGTGTGTCTTTTCCCGAAGGGACCATCGGGTCGACCACCTCTTAGGCGGACGTTACACCCTCTGGACCCAAACTAGGGACCCAGCCCTTATAGGGGACCTCTTCCTTTTCCAATGGGTGAGGTTATAAGACCGGACCTCTTCGGGTACCCCTCAGGTGCCCCAACGTTTCTCAGTCTATACTGACTCGTGGAAAGTGAAAGTCACATTTTAATTTCTTTGATCTACCCAAACTCATACTGACTAAGCACAACTACAAACCGTCTTTGGTTGTGTTAAACATTTCGTCAATAGGAAGTTAAATTTTTTTAATTAATTTTTCTTTACTTTAATGCATCGAAACTTTCTTTAGTCTCCTTTGGTTTTAGAGCCAGTGACTCGGACGAACCCCTCCCCACCACCCTCGACTGTGACAACCCCGTGACCCCTGTACCGGTGACCTTTCTAAATCCTAAAATAAGTTCTTGTTACTCCTCCGAAACCTTCCAATTGTCGATCAAAAGGGAAAAGTGGACCCCACAAATAAAAGGGAAAGACCTTCTAAGGTGAGCTACCGGTTCACCTTTCCGGTAACCTTATTTGACTTATTTTTCAAAATTTCTGTACCACGGGAAAAGTCACCTTAATTGAATACCCTTCGCTCACTTTCCAGACTAAAGTATTTGTCAGGGTCCGTCACAAGCGAACAGTGGGACCACACCAAGAGTGGATCCTCAAAAGACACTACGGGTCGTGGAGGGGGGTGGGGGATGGGGGGTAGTGTGTGTGTGTGTTTCCTGACGAGTCCCACTTCACCGAAGTGTCTGACCGAAACCTCAAGTCTTGACTCTGGGAGTGACAAGTCTAAAGGATTAAGGATCATTTTACGTTAACATTAGCAAAATATTAGATTATTAAATTGTCTTATTGTCTAAAAATAGAAATAACAAAACGAAAATTTCTAATAGGAAAAGAAAGCCTTTATTTTTCACAGAAAATTGTAGTATTTTGCGGACATTCCTCTCTGTTGTCTGTTTGTGTCTGATACCGAAAAGGAAATATATTTCAAAACATTATGGAATGATCATTCAGAGGAGTTACCTCTACTTTTCGTCAAAAAATATTTATTATTAAATCCCCAGTACCGAACTTACATAATTCAGGGTCCGTTGT
Organism: Capra ibex; assembly: GCA_006410555.1. Taxonomy (NCBI): domain Eukaryota; kingdom Metazoa; phylum Chordata; class Mammalia; order Artiodactyla; family Bovidae; genus Capra; species Capra ibex. The sequence continues at coordinate 56,546,826 of SJYO01013871.1, read as the reverse complement.
GTAGAATTTTCACGTTCACCTTAATTCACACTTTCAGGTAAGAGTTAACTTCTTGTGGTTCTTTTCAAAGAATAAAGTGGGAATTACAAACAATTAAAAATTTTGACTCTGGTTTTTTTTTTTGGACTCTGGTAAAATCGTTGTAAAATCCAATCATTTCACTTTTTGTCTAGAATTTTATGTATTTTGTTCGTAAAATCCGTTTCTAGGCCACATATACCAAAACATGTTAGACTGCCTCTCAGTAGATAAAGGACTTTCCCGAGTACGGATACCTATCTTGTTATTCGTATCGAATGTTTATCCGACATAGAGAGGGGAGGAGGGGTGGCCGAGAACCTCACGAAATTAATCTTTCTACGATTCCATCTAATTTCAGAATCGGTACGAGTTTAAGGAGGGAACTGGACCTCCTTTGGTGTCGGCAACTCTTAGACGATAATGGTTTGTGACAGTTCAAAAGAGGATCATGTGGTCGCTCAAATTCGTCTCGTGGGTCGTTCACTGACGCACATTCTCCTTTTCACACCTTCACTATCAGTGAGTCACCATAGGCTGAGACGTTGGGGTACCTGACGTCGGGTGGCCGAAGGAGACGGGTACCCTAAGTCCGTTCTTATGACCTCACCCATCGGTGAGGGAAGAGGTCCCCTAGAAGGACTGGGTCTCTTCCTTGGGCCCACAGGACGTTACGTCCGTCTAAGAAATGGTACACTCGATGGTCCCTTCTCCCTTTATAGGTTATGGGTGGCTACTCGACTGAGTGGGTACGAGAAGACCCAGTCTCGAAACGTTCGCAGGTCGTGCAAAGGTACGTCTTCACATTCGAGAGTCACGTCCTTGTTCGATCCGATTAGAAGGTCTACGTTCACTTCCTGGGAGACCGAACGGGAAGTGTGAACGGGATCAACCCATAAATACAGGTCCTGGGTCATTGGTGACTTTGTCGTATCCTAAGTTCGTTTGGTTTTGTTTAGGAATGTATCAGGACTCTCAGGTCACTCTATTTTACTACCTAGTTTCCTAATAAAAACGATTTATTTCGCGAAATCCAAAACGTAGAGTGACCTGAGTCAAGAGTTGTCCTACAACAGGAGTACCCGACCTTAAACCTTGACGGTGGTGTCAGTATATTAGTCAGTGGAGGTTAAGTAAATTAGCTTTGTTGGGAACTACTTCGGGACGACGCGAATATTAAATTTGGAATCTTTACCCTCTCCCTACCTATTACACTTCCTAAGGAAAAAGGCGGAGACTTTAATCGAATCACATTATTAAGTCTTTCATCAACCAACGTAGACTAACGTACGGAGCCATTAGCCTCGGTAGACGGAGAGACGATTCCTCAAGTGGAGAAATTAGGTCGAATCTCGGGTGCTTGGTGAAGAGCGATAGTAATACGGGAACTTATCTACTCCGACGTGCCTCAGGAAACGAAAAGTTGCACAACGATAGTGACTTTTATGAACCCCTAAAACACTAAACGAACAAAAGAAAACTCAAAAGAGCCGAACGAAAGAGACCCCCGTCTGTGTTACCGAAAGGAATACTTTTGATACTATTCATTGGTCCACTTCTTAAATCCTGAGCCACCGCCCAGACTTCTTTTTTTTCTTCTTCCTCCTCGTAGACTGGGGCGTCGGCGAGTTCCCTACTCGGCTCTCCTCATACTCCTCATGGTCTTCGTCTAGTAGCTCCTTTTCACTCATGCGCGTCGAGCCCGAGGGACAACCTCGTCTTCCGTCGAGGGGCACGACAGGACGCGGGGTGAGAGGGGGAGGCGGGTAGTCCCCGGCAAGGACACGGCGGCGGAGATTTGAGTCCCTTCAGACAAGACGATTTTTCACTTGGTCGGGATCGTAGTCGTCGGTGAGACAGGACACACTTACCTTTACTTTTTGCGATATTTGTTTAGACGTACAGTAGGAATTTTCGGCGACTTTGAAAGGCTAGGTCCGTGTAGAATTGACTGGAGTCAACAAGTTTACATTTTACCCCGTGGACTTATAAAAATGTCAGTAGACCTTTAAGTAGGAGAATCCACTCACATCTTTCGAAAGTTTGACATCCTTAACTCTGAAACGTGGACCTTCCCCGGATTTTCTCGTGTCTCATGTTATAAGAACTTGAATGAACACGTCCTTTTTTTTTTCGGACCTTTTATGTTGTACTGTTAATACAGTATTCTGAACCGAAGAGCTTTCTAAGACTTATCTATGCACCTGACGGATAATACTTTTGAAATTTTCTAAGTCTGCTCATCTTGTCCCATTACCTACCGGTCTATACAGACCGTATTTCGACTGCTGCAAAACAGTGCAAACGAATGGCTACTAATCTATCAACCTCCTATCTACGAACTAACTATCTATTTATCCATGTCTCTTGGTAAAATTTCATTTAATGTCTGTTGGACTATGAAATGGGGACCTAGGAAACGGATATATGGAGGTTTTTTAGTCCTGTAACAAGACCGATATATTTTACATTATTTTGTTTATCATTGTAAAGTCAACCCATAGTACCTTACACTTATAATGGCTAAAAATTGATGACTTCTGACTAGAAATTTATTCACATCAGATATAAATTAGAAGATTTCAAATTTCACCTTAAATTCTCAAAATTATTAGTTTAGTTTGTCATCACTTCGTAGTCAGAACTGTAATTTTCAAGTGGTATACAATGTTTTCAAAAAAAAAAAAAAAAAAANGGAGAATCCACTCACATCTTTCGAAAGTTTGACATCCTTAACTCTGAAACGTGGACCTTCCCCGGATTTTCTCGTGTCTCATGTTATAAGAACTTGAATGAACACGTCCTTTTTTTTTTCGGACCTTTTATGTTGTACTGTTAATACAGTATTCTGAACCGAAGAGCTTTCTAAGACTTATCTATGCACCTGACGGATAATACTTTTGAAATTTTCTAAGTCTGCTCATCTTGTCCCATTACCTACCGGCCTATACAGACCGTATTTCGACTGCTGCAAAACAGTGCAAACGAATGGCTGCTAATCTATCAACCTCCTATCTACGAACTAACTATCTATTTATCCATGTCTCTTGGTAAAATTTCATTTAATGTCTGTTGGACTATGAAATGGGGACCTAGGAAACGGATATATGGAGGTTTTTCAGTCCTGTAACAAGACCGATATATTTTACATTATTTTGTTTATCATTGTAAAGTCAACCCATAGTACCTTACACTTATCATGGTTAAAAATTGATGACTTCTGACTAGAAATTTATTCACATCAGATATAAATTAGAAGATTTCAAATTTCACCTTAAATTCTCAAAATTATTAGTTTGACTCATAACTTCGTAGTCAGAACTGCAATTTTCAAGTGGTATACAATGTTTTCAAAAAAAAAAAAACCGGTGGCACCGACAAAACGATTATTAATGTACTATTAACGGATCCAGAATAACGATTTTACTAATTTCCTCTTTCCCAACTACTGGACCTCCTTTGATTCCTCCGAATTTAGAAGGTAAATCACCCTTGGAACAGATAACATAAAAAAGGACTTTCCTTAACACCGAATATTTTGATGGATCTCACATAACACGAACCTAAACGTCATTTGAATTCCAGAAAATAAAAATTACGTTGACGTTTTTGTTACACCCACGATTTGATTAGACGTTTCTTCCGTCGCAAGGGGCCTAGGACCGGTCTCGACGGGTACCGCGCACTCTTCCTCGTCGTCGTCCTTTCATCGTAGTCCACACGAGTCGAGTTCCCCGGTTACTTTTCTCTCACCGGTCTTTATATCTGATGTGTGGACCATAATTTTATCGTGAGTTACACAGGGTCATTACTTAGACCAGCGTCTATACTGTAGACAAACCGATTGATTACAGTATCAAAGTGAATTAAAATATAGACCTGTCTAGTCTTTGGTTTTATCAGTTTACCATAGTAGTCAGTCAATATGTGGTTGATGAGTCGAGAGACACACACATACACACACAGTCTGTAAACAAACTAGTGGGTTAATTTCGTTATCATCGTCCTGTCACTCCGATTGGACGAACTCGCCGTTCTCCGTCCTGAAGGCCAGGTGACGAACTCAAAGGTTCTCGAAGTAGTGGATCTTATGTTATATTTCTCCGTCTGTAGTCCCTCGATACGAGGCATAAAACATTATTGGATATTCCCCTTTCTGAGACTTTTTCTTATATATATATATTTCCCGAGGGGTCTACCGTGTCACCATTTCTTAGGTAGACGGTCACCTCCTTTGGGTTCTCTCAACCCAAGCTAGGGACCGAACCTTTCTAGGGGATCTCCTCCTTTACCGTTGGGTGAGGTCATAAGAACGGACCTTTTAAGGTACCTGTCTCCTCGGACCACCCGATAGTAAGTACCCCAGTGTTTTCCCAGTCCGTGTTGACTAGTGTGTGTGTGTGTATATATATTTCGTCTTAGTGAAACGACACGTGGGTTTTGATTGTGTAACATTTAGTTAACATGAAGTTATCTTTTTTAAAACTTTACATATTTAACCTCGTTGATAGTGTTACTTTTTTAATCATCCGTAGTTTTTACCAAGTGTGTTCAATATGGATCTCTGTCGATGTGTAGTATTATATATATTATTAATCCTACGTGTAATCGTTTATTTTCGGAGGATTTGAACAGGAGTAGTAAAATCTTTTCAACACCCTAACTGAAGTGATTACTATTTAGTTTATGATGAGTCGTTACGTGAGGTACCGTGTAAGTAGAAATGAAATAAAGGTACAAGTCTAAGGTGGGAGAGGGGTGGAGGGCGGTATAACCATTGTAATCATGACTTTCTCCAGATATGGATTTATCTTATAAACCTTTCAAGATTTATTTTGTTGGACAAGTAAGGAGGTAAAGAGAGGTAATATACTTTTACAGGGGAATCAATACTAAGTCGGTGACTGTCCCGTAGTGAACATTGAACTTGAAACTACACGTAGTGTCTGAATTCGTATTTTTGATTTTAATATTTCGTAGATCTTTTTTTTTGGACTTTTAGAAACGTAGAACCTTCATCCGTTTGAAAGAATTTATACTGGGACTTTAGTCACTCGTATTTTAAAACTTTACTCCTTAATCTGTAATAGTTTCAATTTTTGTACGTGACGTTGATCTCTTTATATAGGCAGGTGTTTTTCTGAGCATGTTTTTTCAAGGATCATCGAAGCAAGTGTTCTCGGGTTTGATCCTTTATTAGGTTCACAAGTAGTCATCCGATTTATTTGTTTACTCTAGATAAGTATGTCATCTTATGTGAGTCATTACTTTTCCTTATTTGGGGACTATTCATTTTGTTCGACCTATTTAGGGGTCTCCAAAAGAATACGACTCACTTTCCTCTTTATGTGTTTTCTTCCGTATCGCACACCAATGTACACATACTTCAAGATCTTGTCTGTTTGGGTTGGATACCACTGTTCTTCTGTCACCACCGGAGATCCTGACCCTCGTCCGCAGCTAGCTCTCGTCCTACTCCCGTAAAAGAGTCCACTATCATTACAAAAAATGTGGAGTTATCTCTCTTCCGTTGCCGTGGGGTGAGGTCATGAGAACGGACCTTTTAGGGTACCCACCGCCTCGGACCACCCGACGTCAGGTACCCCAGTGCTTCTCAGCCTGTGTTGACTCGCTGAAGGGAAAGTAAAAGTGAACGTACGTAACCTCTTCCTTTACCGTTGGGTGAGGGCACAAGAACGGACCTCTTAGGATCCCTGCCCCCTCGGACCACCCGACGGCAGATACCACAGCGTGTCTCAACCTGTGCTGACTTCGTTGAATCGTCGTCGTCGTCTCCAAACCAAATGTGTCATTTTTGTCTTCGTTCTCTTCTCTTTTTTACGTACGTACATGTGTGTCTATTACACTCTAAATGGCGTTCCTCGGTTACAAGTGTACCGACACCTTCGGCCCTTCAGGGTGGTAGGCGGTAGACGTTGGGTCCCTTCAGCCACCACACCAAGAGTCTTGACCTCCCAAGAACCTCGTTCTCCTCTAGCGACAGAGTCGAGTCGTCCGTCCGTCCGTCCGTCCCTCGAAAAAACAACTAAGTTTCGGAGGTACATAAGGTGCTCGTGGGAGGTGGGGTGTGTGTGTGTGGCTCCTCCCGGAAGACAAAGTGAGGCAGGTGGCGGGTGTCTGAGGTTACGCGTAGAGTAGATCTATGTCGAGGGTCTGTGTGAGTCTTTACTGTAAATTAGTCCTGTGGGACACAGGGTCAACTCGACTGTGTGCTTCAATCGGTAGTGTCAGGTAAATTCCAGACACGTAAATTATCGTACGTTGTAAAATTAAGTTTTCTTTTCCTCGGGGTCATGAAACCGGTGGACTGCACTTCTCGGCTGAGTGACCTTTTCTAGGACTAAGACCCTCTAACTCCCGTCTTCCTCTTCCCCTACTGTCTCCTACTCTACCAACCTACCGTAGTGGTTGAGTTCCCTGTACTCAAACTCGTTTGAGGTCCTCTACCACTTCCTGTCGGACCGTACGGTGTCAGGGACCCCAACGTTTCTCAACCTGTGCTGAACCGATGACTTGTTGTTGTTGTTTATTTGTCTATACATTAACCTCAATACCATACGTGTAACTTCACAAACCCCCTTCTCTCATGACTACAGTTGTTGAAACTTTACGTAGTCTTTTATACTACCTATTTACTTACCTCTTTCTTTGCCTCTCTGTCCCGATCCATTCACTGTAAAAGCTTTTGCATATCCGTCTACGGTCATCATCTTATATTTACCACTCATATACGCACAGTTGACATTTTGACGAAGTTGAAAAGACATGTGCACTTAGAAAAATATCATTTCATAACTACGACCCCCTCTAGTCGAAGACGGGTACGGGGGCCCAGAGACTCGAGAAGTCGTTCGAGAGAAAGGGATTTACTCTTCTGACTCGGGTCCCAAGAGAATACGGAGGAGGTCCGGACTGGAAAACGTCTCCCTTTACTCAAGTCGGTCCGGGGTAACTACTCGTCAAATTTCACTGTAGAAGTCTCGGTTGGGAAGGAAGTCGGTCCGAAGACACATTACTAAGGTCTTGAACCTCAATTCTTTATCTTTGGTTGCCTCGGTGGACTTTTGTCCTATAAGTAAAATTCCGTTTAATACATCAAGTCCCTCCTCCCGTACCGATGGGTGAGATCGTAAGAACGGACCTCTTAGGGTACCTGTCTCCTCGGACCACCCGATGTCAGGTACCCCAGTGTTTCTCCGCCTGTGCTGACTCGCTGAATCGTATAGTATCGTACATCAAGTCACCGTTTCTTAGGTGGACGTTACGTCCTCTGAGTCCAACCTAGGGACCCAGCCCTTCTAGGGGACCTCTTCCCTTACCGTTGGGTGAGGTCACGAGAACGGACCTTTTGGGGTACCTGTCTGGTGTCCTAGTGTTTCTCAGTCTTTACTGACTCGTTGATTGTACGAAGAACGTTTCTACGAAGTGGTCTGGGCAACGTCTGTGTGGGGGTCCGAAGCACCCGGCTTGGTCCTGGTGTCGCAGTGACCCTCAGCGCCCGCGAGTAAGCTAGGGACCGGCGGGCAGGCGGAGGCACGTCGGTGAAACAGGAAACCCCGTCAGTCGGGAGACGAGGAGATGATGGGCTTGGTGGCCACTCCTACCCGTCGGTCACAGGAGACTCGAGTGACAATTGTCTAGGTTGGTGTGACGCTCAGAGACTGAACGAGGCAGGGTTTGGGTTTAAGAGTCTCTTCGTTAAGGTGAATGGGTCGAACCAGGTCAGGACATGTCGATCTCCTGTCCCGGTGCACATATTTCCAAGAACAACAGTGACTCAGCGAGTCAGGGTAGACTCAGAAGCGCTGGGGTACCTGACGTCGGGTGATCCGAGGAGACAGGTACCCTAAGAGGTCCGTTCTTATGTCCACACCCAACGGTAAGGGACGAGGTCCCCTAGAAGAGTTGGGTCCCTAGTTTGGGTGCAGAGGACGTTACCGTCCACATAAGAAATGGTGGTCCCTTCGGAAATAGATTTTCGTCGGAGATTGTTACACGAAGGAACCCGTCGATCCTCTCCTTCACTAAGTTCACTCGAAGTGGCTGTAGGAGTTTCGACAGATTAAGAGAGACCTAGTAGTTCTTGTTCCCTCGGGTGAAGGTTGTCGTTTAGTGTTCAGGTTAATCCGTCTCGCAAGACTTTTAGGTGTGGGTTAGAACACACTCACTAGGGAAGTGGGTCCCTTCCCTGTCGACATGGATTTGACCCCGAATCGTCCAACTGTTACTTCCCTATATCGAAATATAATATAGGGGTTTAGGACAGACGGAGGTTTGCCGGGGGACAGGACCTACGGCGTCGAGACAAATCGAACGCATTCTTAGCGAGTCCGGTAAACAATTTTTGCAGTGAAGAGTTACCATCCCGGTACTACCTTCGTCCCTCTAGCAAATTTACCGGGTACGCCGGAGATTAGTTCACCGGGTTCACCATCTCTCTGTACCTGTCTCGTGCAAACGGCAAAGGTACCATGCGTCATTTCTTCTGGCGGCGTCGACTCTCCTCGGTCTACATTTGTCGGCACTCCTTTTGCCTAGAAGGTCGGTCGCTACACGGCTCGGCTGGGTGCCGTAGGCCGTCGTTGGTTGGTTTCAGTTAGCGTGCGTGGAGAGGGGTCAAAGAGGGGTAATAGCCGCTGTAGTTCAACTATAATCATCAAACTTCGGGCGGAGTCACCTTCATAACTGTGGTACCGGTGACCGCCCACGGAGTCTCGAAGAAAGGGGTCTTTCGACCAACACTATGTAATCGGTCGTGTGGTGATGAAGGTCGAGAAAAACTATTAATCCCTGACGACGACGATTCAGCGAAGTCAACACGGGTTGAGACACGCTGGGGTATCTGCCGTCGGGTGGTCCGAGGAGACAGGGACCCTAAGAGGTCCGTTCTTATGACCTCACCCAACGGTACAGGAAGAGGTTACGTACGTACGTCCGATTAATCCCTGATCTTTGGATAAAATTTTAGTCACGTATTCTATGCCATACTTCTATTCTTAGTGACGTACGCTATGGCATACCTCACTACCTGCAAGTATTCCGACGGTACCGGTCTTACCTTCCCCACCAAGACTCTCTGCGACCTTCTTCAGACGTGCCGCACCAAATATCTACGACTGTCACCTTTCCTCGTCGCTACAGAGAGGGACCTGACTCCGCGGTAAAGGTCTCGTGCAGAGAAACCGTCCCAGTGTCTCTCTTGAAAAGTGTCAACCTAAGGGACAGGAAATATAAAAGGTACAGGGACAAGTCGACAGTTCCTAAAGTTCACGAAAAAAAAAAAAATTAAGGTGTAATAACATCGAGTCTTAAGACTAGGGGATAACTACCTTAATTTACTTAACTTATTGCTGACTTAGAGTTTGAGATAGTCAGTGACTCATATTGAAAACGTCTTTGTGTCGAGACGTCTCTAGACCTCTTCTTGTAGGAAATTTCGTGTTTCAATGCAGAAAGTGGAACTCTTAGAACGTCTTAGTTTCGTCGTACCCACCTCTGGCTTGGACCGGAATTTATCTATACACCTTTCAGGTGCATTCCCAAAGATTTTCCTGCAGTCCTTTCCTTTACCTTCCTCTACGATTCCCAAACGAGGTTTCTAAAAACAAGGTATTTTTATTCACAAGACATCTTAAATTTTGAATACACGGTTCATGTTTAATAATACATATTTTATTCGATCTTCCTATGTAACATGTTTTATCCCTTGTGTCGGTTATACAATTAATACTAGTAATATTTACCTTCTATTGGAAATTTTTAACACCCCTTTTTTCTCCCTCCTTCTTAAGGGACCGTCAGGTCGTGAATCCTGACACTTGAAGGGGACGTTCCCCGGGTCCAAGTTCGGGACCAACCCCTTGATTCTAAAGGATACGACTCACTGTGTCGAGTTTTTTGAAAAATTTTATTTTATTTTCAGTATTTAACGATATAACATATAGACACTGTATTCATAACATGTCGTTGATATAAAGTTACAAAATTTAAGATCTTTATTTATTTTGAATGTAGGGGTTTCATTAAGAGTTGTAGGAGACAATAGTCGAATATGTGGATCGTAAAGTCTTCGTGATTTACACAATCGGGGATTTTTTATATTATTTTATTCTTTGTTTTCCTAAAACTTTTGCATCGAAGAGAGGTACTACGCCTGCCCGACCCTTCGACGGGCAACCCTTCACGAGGGCCACTGAGACTTCGGACTCGAGGGTCCACCCCACTCTCCTCGTGCCACTCCAGTCGAGACGTGGTCCCTACCAGGGGACGGAGAGGACTCGACGTAGTCTCTCTCCAGTCTCTCTCCAAGCGTCTTGGTTGCACAGACCCTTAAGTCCAGACATGAGTCGGAACTAGTCACCCTTGAGTCTCCCACTCCGGGTCACAGACCGAGGAGACTCGTCCCGACCTCACCGGTCACCAGAGTACAGGATACTAGGAAATAACGCAAGAAAGTGAAAGTCCTACCTTTCTCTACGACGCAAATGTGTTTTTTTCCGTCTCTCTCGCACGGAGTCTCAAGTGGAGTCTCTTTTCATGTCTGAGGGTTTCCACTCTGAGAATTGTGTTGTTTGTACGTCAGTAAAAATGTATTCTTTACGTCTCACAACCTAATAGTCGTTCCCAGTGTGAGTCTTCAGACACACACACATACACATTGTATTTGTATATTTATGCATGTATTTATATAAATTTACAGAATTAGTATTGACCCCGAAGGGACCACCGAGTCGACCATTTCGTAGACGGACGTTACACCCTCTGGACCCAAGTTAGGGACCCAACCCTTCTAGGGGACTTCTTCCCTTTCCGACGGGTGAGGTCATAAGACCGGACCTCTTAAGGTACCTGACATATCAGGTACCCCAGTGTATCTCAGCCTGTGCTGACTCACTGAAAGTGAATTAGTATTAACTCCATAAACTATATCACTCTTCTCGTAACTTAATCAAGTATTTTTGATCTAAGGTCCGTGAATTGGAGATACTTGAAGGTAAAGGAGAGTTGTTTTACCTCATTATGGACAAGTACATTGACATAAATCCCTGATATCTTATAGACATACACGAGTTAATCTTATTGGCAGTAGTGTCGGCTGTAAATGACTCGAGAAAGATTCACGGTCCGTGACGAGGATTCAAGAAACGTATCTATTTAAGTGAGTCAGGAGTGGTGTCAGAATATTCCACACAAGAATCTCCTTTACCTCTGTCTTTCTCTCACTGATGGGAGGACGATTCCCTGTGCGTGTGTCTGTGTGTGTATGTGTGGTAGTCGACCAACACACAGAAGGTCTTTCTACCCCATAAAATTCCTATGTATGTATATATAAACAACAATAACTCCTAGATAAAAACGTTGACACGACACCAAACCACTCTTACACTCTTGACCCAAGCTTAGGACCGAGACTGTAGTCGTTACAGTCTACCGAAGAATTATGTCGAGTCGGAGGAAAAGGAGTGAACATTGTACCCCCGTCGCTGTGCCTGAAGGGCTCCAGCAGCAGACTTTAGTATTCTAGTTAGTTCACGGACTGATCACCTTTCTCGAGGCACCCACTAGCGAGAATGACGACAATAGTAGAGATGCGTGTCTTCAGAATAAAGAACTATTATTGTTCCCCCGTAGGACTTCACTCAGTTGTTGCGTTCTTGACGTCCAGAGATTTGGCTTTTATCATCCCGAAGGACCCCCGAGTCTGTCATTTCTCGGACGGACGTCACGTCCTCTGGGTTAAAACTAGGGTACCTACCTCCCCGGACCTCCCGATGTCAGGTACCCCAGTGTTTCTCAGTGCTGACTCGTTGAAGTGAAAGAAAATGAATTTGACTTTTATAGACGGGAAACTAACAAAAAAATTACCACTCGACCACCAGAACGAGTGGGTCTAGGAGTCCCCACCTGTTGGAGGAAACGTTTTACCCAAATTACGAGAAGTCTCTTTTTGTATTTATTAAAGGTTTAGAGATTCAAATCGAACAAAGAAACCGTGTTCTCGGAAAGGTTGTCTTTGATACCTTTCTCCCCTCTTAATCTCGGTACATTATATATCTAAGTATAGGTGGGACCTCACTGTCACTGAGATAAGTGGTATGCGAGGGACGGACTCAACACAGGTCGAGAAACGGTGGGGTACCTGACATCGGGAGGTCCGAGGAGGTAGGTACTCTAAGAGGTCCGTTCTCATGACCTCACCCAACGGTACAGGAGACCGAAGGACTGGGTCCCTAACTTGGGTGCTTCGAATACAGAAGAGGTGACCGTTTGTCCAAGTAATTGTGATCGTGGTGTAGATTGATGACGAGGGGTTTCGGTGATTCTCCTCCGTCCTGGTGCTCGTCAGCTATGTGATAGTTGTCGCCTCGGGTTATTGAATCAACGTACCCAATGATTACGGGTACTTGGGTAAAAAGATATCGACGAAGTTTACGTGTTGTGTATACTCTGGGGGCGGCTGAAAAGGTATCTGGGCCTTTCTCTGGAAGCTCGAACAGGTTCTTAGGTTCGGTACCGGAGTGAAGTCTGTACTCTTCGGACGTCGGTTCCACCCCCACTCCACCCCCGAGTCCCCGAAGCGTTTTGGGGTGTCGACACGTCACTGTCTTGGTCCTAGTCCGGAGCCCGGAGAGTCGGGATTTTTTCTCGTAGGATGGGTGTTTCCCTAAACTTGTGTCGAGGCGGACCGGGGTTCCAGAGACGAAAAAGGTGAGAAGTGTAAACTCCGTAAGACTTTCAAAATCTCGACAAACATTAAGGTGTCCCAAATTTTGAAGGGACGGGGAAGGTCCTTTTGTACGGGACGAGGATAAAATCACTTCGTAGAGTCTTAGACAGGAGGTCTCTGGGCCCGGGTAGCGAAAGGGACGTCGACTACCGAACTGTCGTCTGGCACTCGTGTCTGTGTATGTTGGGCTCATTTATCGCCATCGCGGCGGACTCTCGCGAGGGGTGCAGTAGGACGTGGGACCTCGAAAGCCGCCCCCCTCCTCCCCAGAGGGATTCCCGCGGGCACACAGTGCCGAAGCACACACACAATCAGCGAGTCAGTACAGGCTGATATCGGGCGGTCCGAGGAGACAGGTACTAAGAGGTCCGTGACCTCACGCAACGGTAAAGGAAGAGGTCCCCTAGAAGGGCTGGGTCCCTAGCTTGGGCCCAGAGGACGTAACGTCCGTCTACGAAAGGAAGGCTCGATGATCCCTTCGGGTACCGACCTACCACAGTTTTACCTAAGATTGGACTACGAAGTTCTTAAACGGATTCCGCACTTTTTGGGGTTATTATGTTGCCGGACGAAAAAAACAGTCGCGGACCTTTAAGGTAGATTGGGGTCCACGAGACAAGAATTTTTACCATTACTCCTGAAGGGACCACCCCGTCACCGATTCTTAGACGGACGGCCGCGTGTCCTGGGTCCAAGCTAGGGGCCAGCCCCCTCTAGGGTGTGCGACAACCGAGTTGTTCTCCTCCGTGTCGTTCCTCTTCGGGCGGGCGCCGTCGTTTCTCAGCGAGGACGAACGGCGTCGGTCTCTTGCAGGTACGTTTCGTCGCTTCTGGATTGTGTCGGGGTTTATTTGTTTGTTTTATTTATGTAAAACCTTGGTCATTACTTATCCTTCTTGCGGTAGTTTCTAGTCGGTCCAGAGTAAGACAAGTCAAGTCCAGTGGGGTCGGCGCTCGCTGTGGGGACGGAGCCGCGTCCGGAACCCGAACCTCCCGTAGGGCGGCGCGGGGGAGGCGGAACTCTCCGGCAGTGTCCGAGGACGGCGGGTGCGCCCCCGTCCTTGGGTCGAGGAAGGCCGGAGGGACCCAGGGGTCGGCGTCGGAGCCCCGCTACGGGGGTCCGGAGGGGTCGTCTTGTCGGGGAGTCTCCCAGAGTCAAGAAGGGGCCCCTGACGCGCGAGATCCTCCCAGTCACGCCCACCGGTCCTCGCTGAAGGTCTCTCCCTGAACACAAAACGTCGCGTGAGACAACTGTAATTCCTAGTATGTCGCGTACAGCGAGACGTCGCCGGCGACACGACCGTCCGGACCCCTCCGGCGACACGACCGTCCGGACCCCTCCGGCGACACGACCGTCCGGACCCCTCCGGCGACCCGGGACGACCCCGTCGTCGTCCCTCCGTCCTTCCCCGGCGTGGGAGCTCCCGGCACCCACCCGTGCCGTCCCTCGGCGCGGCGACAGAGGCGTCGGTGGCCCTACGACGGGCTCTTTAGAACTTTGCGGACCGACAGTAACTCCTTCCTAACTTCCTTGACCTTGAAAGTCGACGCTCTCCTCTGCTGAAACTCCTTTGCTACCGGTACCCCCTCTCAGTAAAGGGTCCGGAACTTTCAGAACTACCCCGACGTCCGACCATACCTCGGTAGGTAGCCAATCGAGTGTCCCGAAGGAAACTAATAGGTCTTCCTAGACGTATCACCTGGGAAATCTTTCTTGGAAGACTCTTCGTGGTGCCCTTATATCCACCACCCAAAAGGAGAGGATCTGCAGGGGTGTTCCTCGGGACCTTTCGGTCCGTCACGGGCACCCGCAGCGACGTCACCCCTTTCCGGTTCCGGCACCACGACACATACCACTTGGCCTCGTCTTCCCTACTCCCCGGCCGCACAGTCCTGACCCGGGAGTGTCGTCGGGTCTGGCCGATTCCCTCCGGACCCGGTCGCGCCCTGTCTTGTTGTCCAAGAGCTCATCAACGGGCGTCGGGAAGTGCCCCGAACGGTAGGACTAATGACGTGATTACTCTTGAACTCTGGTCTTGTGTCACCGGATTGTGTAGATTTGTCACGACCCGTCTCTCGCGCCGAGTGGTCCCGGAATGGGTCGAGGACTCGTGTTGGAAGGGAGGGGAGCCCCAAACGTCTTAGGAGTCAGGGCCCGTCAGAGTATTTTAGCGACAACCCATTTGTCGGCCTGATTGTCATAATTGTCGGGCGTCCCCCAACCTACCCGAGTGGCCCAAGAGGGGCGATTGCTCCCCCCTGGGGACCCCCGGAGTAAGTGCCAAGGGGCCCCAGTGAGGGTCTCCAATGTATTGGTCGTCTTCCGTCAGGACCCGGGTTTGGGAACGGGTCCGGGTTGCTCTCGTCTAAACTCCCTTTACAGAAGGGTCCTCGACAGCCCAGACTACTCCTATTGAGGCAGTGTAAGACCTTAATCTTGACATAAAAGCTTTCTTTAGTAAAACGGCCACAAACGACGCTTTTTCTCAAGTTCAGCTGCCGGCTGGCCCCCTTCCCTTCAAGCCAGAGACTCGCCTCGCCACCTCGGGACTGCGGGCGCTTTGGTGTGTGCGGAGGGGAGGCCCAAAAGACGAGCGGCAGTCGTGCCGGAGCAACCAGCATGGAGCAGAAGACTACTGGGGACGGATAGCGTCAGTAACGTCCTCAGTTTACTCACGTCAGGAGTTCAGCGTCATTGGCCTGCACATACATCTTCTCATATAAGCGGCACAGGGGTGGGAACCTTCGGCGGGGTGGGGGGGTGGGGGGGNCCTGGGGTCGGACCTCAAAGACTAGGTCATCCAGACCCCATTAAACTCTTAAACACGAAGATTGTGTAAGGGTTTACTACAAAAATTAATGACAAAGTACAAAAATTAATTAATCGATTAAAACCGACACGACCCGGAGGGGTAGACGACAGAGAATATGTGTAGAGGGGTGAGGTCCAGTAGTGTCCTGCAAGTGCGGGTGCGGATGGCGCCAAAGGAGACGAAACGTTTACGATCCAGCAATCCCCTGAAGTCGCCGGACTTCACTGGGTGTTGGAGTACAATCTGAACCCAGGGCAAGGTGGGTCGCAGGACAGGACCCAGAAGTCACGAAAGAGGGGTGACCGGAGAGGTAACATTTCCTCCAGTTCAGAGAGGTTGATTTCGGTTGTCGTGAAACTCACTTGCACCGGAAGACCCGTGGAAGGATTTGCTCGCCGAGGGCGACGAGACGGCTTCGGAAGGAGGACTTCTACGAGACCTTCCAGCCAGGGCGACGTCATCTGCCAGGACGACAAAGGAGGCCCGGGAGAAGGACCTTACCGGGAAGGGGCTCGTCTCGGAAGGCGCGGGGCAGAGCGGGTCGCGAAGGAGGGACTTCGGGAGAGAGAGTGTCGGAGAGTCGCGGTGGGAGGAGTAAGACGAGGCACTGGACAGAGAGGAGAGAAAGGTCCCAATGGAGGGGCGAGACGGGGGTCCAAAGACTTATAGGGGCCCACGAGGGAGGTAGAAGAGAAACAGGAAGTGTGACAGTGCGAGAGGGGCTTTCCGCCGTAGAGGGCACCGGAAGTCGACGATGGATCTACACACGACGACTGGGAGGTCGGAGATGGAGGAAGGATGTGGAAGAAGGATTTCCAGTGGTAGTACAGGTGAAGAGGAGCCCGTGGAGGTCGAGTCTGGGTCTTTCTGTGACCGGGGAGGGTCGCGACGAGGACGTCCGAGGTGGAGGTGGCCCCGGGGGTTGGGTGCGGTGGGGGTCCGAGTGAGAACGGACCAGGGAGGAGGAGGTCGGGGCTTGTCTCGTTAGTCGCCCGCTGTCAGTAAGGTGGAGGACGACGACGACGACGACGATTCAGCGAAGCCAGTACAGGTTGAGACACACTGGGGTACCTGACGTCGGGTGACCCGAGGAGGAAGGTACCCTAAAAGGTCCGTTCTCATGACCTCACCCCACGGTAACGGAAGAGGCGTAAGGTGGAGGATCAGTAAGAGTTGAGGAGGGGTTCACGTCCCGAGTCATGAAGAGTCGTTGAACTGATGTTATGGAGAACACACACGTAATTCAGAGAAGTCAGTACAGGTTGAGAAACTCTGGGGTACCTGACATCGGGCGGTCCGAGGAGACAGGTACCCTAAGAGATCCGTTCTTGTGATCTCACCCAACGGTAAATGTTATAGAGAATTCATTAAAAACTAACACAGAACGAATGGAGTTTTAACGTCTCACTCCAAAGGTTCTACGTTTGTCTAAGACAAGAAGGGGAAATTTTTTTTTTTTTTTTTTTNNNTTTTTTTTTTTTTTTTTTCCGAATGGTACTGAAAGATCTCATCTGAGGTCGGAGGACCGGACGTGTAGAACTCCACCGAGGGTCGACGGGTCGGAGTGGAGAACCCCGGGGAGTGGACCTGATCGAGGAGGAGGGTGGAGTGTAGGGGATGTGGGACGAGGGTCACTGGGGAAAGGAAGGACCTTCTGCAACGAGAGCTCGACGAAGAAGGTCTTGGAAGGTACTGGAGGGGGGAGAGGACGAGGGGACACGAGGGTATCGCGGACTCACGTACAGAGGGTACGGTAGCAAGGTGAGACTTGGGAGAGTCGACGACCTGACACACGAAGAATTGTTTCGCCGACTCCAAAGACAGAAAAAGTAGCCCCGGAACGCACCACAGACTGTACCTCTCCGACGTGTATCTGTGTGTGTACGTGTGTGTGTCTCTATGTGTGTACGTGTGTGTATGTACGTGTATGATGTGTGCACGTGGATGATGTGTGTCTCTGTGTGTACGTGTGCGTGGATGACGTGTGTGTACGTGTGTGTGCGTGGATAGTGTGTCTATATGTATCTGTGTGTGTATTTGTGGGGGTGTGTTTTTTAAGAACGACTTACAAGTTACAATCCGTCCTGTTTTCTTTTATTTTCGTGTGGGTTTCTTGCTTCATAGTTTTAGTCGTCTTCCTTAGGTAGACGGTGTTCTCAATCTAATGTCAGTCAAAAGTACTTTTCTTGTTCAGACCTAAGCTGTAATACTAAGGAATAGTTTATGTTTCTAATGAAATCGAGTATCAATCCTACAGTATAAAAGAGTTCGTTTATGAATATTTATTTCGGTGCTCCAAGCAAGAAAGGATTTTTGTTTCCGCGGGGGGGGAAAGGATCGGTTAAGTTTTACATATACATTCAGTTCGGTTTAATTATTCTCTTTTGTCGAGGTGTTACTCGGGATTAGGATAATTGTCTTAACAGTTAGATCCAATCAGTAACTTTTTATTACAGCCCGGGGGCGACTCGGCCGCGAAATCAATGTGGACCACAAACAGACGTCATAATTCCCGTAGCGAGCGAGACTTGTTTCTACTTCTGTTCTTTTAGATCGTCCTCCCGAAGAAAGTTGTAAGATGTGACTCTCGCGGCAATCTCGACTCTACATTTCGGGGAGAATTTCCGTCTCTGCTAAGACACTGGGAGAGAGACGGACGGAAGAAGTCTGGTCCGCGAGAACCCCAACGGGACGTCCCAGGGTCCGTGATTGTGCGGGCGAAGGTCGTCGAGAAAGACCGCCGTCGAGCCTCCGGGACGCCTCATGGCGATCCCCGGCAGGGAAGGGCGAGGAGGGGACGGCGGGGCCAAGTCAAACGACGAAGACGAGGACGGGACCCTTCTCGACTTCCAGGGACCCCTGGACCCTTCCTCCCTTTGTCGGCAGTCCGACCCTATACGGTAGAAGAGTGTATTGGGAGTGCCGGTGGGACCTTCCCTCCCTCTGGAGTAAAGGGGACGGACACATACTTGTCGTCGAGTCTCTCCCACGGCCCTAAGGGCTCCAGTGTGTCGGCCATTTACCGTTGTGGGGTTCCGCTAGACTGAGTGGTCGGCCCAAAAGGATGGTCTGGGTCGTCGTCCCGACTCGAGAGGAAGGGATTGTTCGTCTTCCTGTAGCGCGTTCGGAGAAGTGGAGGGTCCTGGAGCCAAAGGCGTAGACATCTCCTCTCCGAACCTGTTCACTGGAGATCCTCACCGAGTTCAGGGGAACCCTTCAGGCGTGCGTCCTCTCGTCAGACTCTACGTGTGTCACCCCCGGCAGAGCGTGGAGCGCTTCGGGGACACGCGTGAGAGCGAGTCAGGCGCAGCCTTTGATCGCCTAGAAAAGTCCCAGTGTCGGAGACGGAGCGAGAGGTCACGACTCCCGCGGAAGTCCTCGACTTCTCCCTTTCGGGCACCGTATCGTCTTCGACTACGATCGTTCGGGACTGTCCCAGAGTTGTGGAGAGTGCACAATCTTAGTGGGTCCTTCGAAGATTAACAATTTTTCAAAATTTTTCTGTGTGGAAAAAAATAAAAAAACTCAACCTGGTAGAAAATTTCAGAAATAACTTAAACAATGTTATAACAAAGACAAAAGACAAAACCACCACTCCGTACTTCTTAGAATTAAGGGGTTGGTCCCCAGCTTGACCGTGAGGCACGTAACCATCCACTCGAGAATTGGTGACCTGACGGTCCCTTCAGGGTCCTTTCGAAAAAGTTTTAAGACAACGGACCCAGGGACGGTGTCTAACACGGACGCACGTACGAGTCGGTACAGGTTGAGAAGACGCTGGGGTACCCGACATCGGGTGGTCCGAGGAGACAGGCACCCTAAAAGGGTCCGTTCTTATGACCTCACACAACGGTAAAGGAGGAGGTTCCCTAGCAGAGCCGGGTCCCTAGTTTCGACAACGGACAACGAACCGTCCATCTAAGAAATGGTGACTCGGTGGACGTTTCAGGTTTTAGTCTAGAACAACAACTACAACAACAACCTAACGAGTCAGTACAGGCTGAGAAGCGCTGGGGCATCTGACGTCGTGCGGTCCGAAGGGACAGGAAGTGGTCGAGGACCTCAAACGAGTGTGAGTATAGATATAGACCACACACAGACGTATAGTTCGAACTGACCGACCTGAGATTCACCCTTGTGAGTTGAAAGACCGCTATATTGGTACACTTTATCAACTAGTGGCATAAAGGGAAAACTATGGTCTACTCCTGGTTAAGTGGTTCTACTCCTTCTTCCGTCAGACTTAGGTCCTAGTACGAATGGGAAGTCACTTTCCAGTCTTGGTCAGTCTCCTCATTGTCCCGTCCTCCGCCACGATAAATTTATTACCCCGTAAGTCGGGACCGTTAATTCTAATATTTAGACCAATTTTCCGCTCTCTAATGCTGACTAAGACCAGTCGGTCGGATTTTTATTAATCAAGAATTGACGTAATTTGTTATAGGGTATAACTACTCTAAAGATCTTTCCTCTTCTGAAGACTTTGTCCTGGGACTCCTTACGTCCATCGGACACGCAAGGAGACATATACGATCGAGTGAACCGCGGAAGAGTAAGTAAGCGAGCGAGTAGGTGGACAGTCCCCAAGAGTCGTAGTCTGAAGGCGAGGAAGGGACCCCGACCAAGCACAGTCGACATGGACGTGAACCCGAGTACCGCACACCACTTCGTACCTGCGGAAAGGAGCTACGTACGTAAGACAGTTTTATAAGGACCGCAAGGGTTGGACTCCGTCGTTTCAGTCCTGTTCTGTGGGTAACGAACCTGACGTCTCCTCAGGGAGAGTCGTCCCGTCACACGACACGTTCCCCTCCGTTGGGGTCCCAGCACATACTCAGGGTACACGGACTCACGTGCGGGTCAGAGAGTCAACCCAGGCTGAGAAACGCTGAGGTACCTGACGTCGGGGTCATATTGGGAGGTCCGAGGAGACAGGTACCTTAAAAGGTTCGTTCTTATGGCCACCACCACCACCAAATCAACGATTCAGTACAGACTGAGAAGCTCTGGGGTACCTGACATCGGGTGGTCGGAGGAGACAGGTACCCTAAAGGGTCGTTCTTATGATCTCACCCAACGGTGAAGGAGGAGACCCCCCCTAGAAGGGCTGGGTCCCTACCTTTGCACAGAGAATCCAGAGAGCGCAGCCATTCGCCCGAGAAATGGTCATAGACCCTTCGGGGTCCGACCCTTGGTATATGTGTTCCGAGGGCACCTGCCCACCCTCGTCTCCAACCCCCGTCTGTCTCCACGTCCAGTGCTCGGTCCGTGGAGCCAGTCAGAAGTGGGAGACACGGGCTACACGTAATCCAACCCGGACTGTTCCCCACTCCCCTCGACCCGCGAGACCCAGTAAAAGAGGGTCTTAACACAGATCACGACTTTCCCTTTACTTGTCCGGGTCAAACGATCCTTTCGGCTCCGAGACCTCACTTCCATCCATCCCCGTGAGGATCCGGTCTCCACTCCCCTGCCCTCTCACTCCGGAGGAAGACTACCGTACTCGTGGCGCACGTCCCGGTTCCGGACAGTCCCGTTAAGGCGAGGGGGCGGGGGCCGAAATGGAGACTCCCAGTAATGTCAATCCTTATCGGCAGAAATTAACGAATTATGTAAGGTTTAATAAGTCAGTAGTAAATTAATTGGAAGATATCTTAATACTTTCAATACATCCAAGTAGTGGGCCAGCACTCTCCGAGAAAAGCTGGGTCACCTAACATCGGGCGGACCGAGGGGGTAGGTACCCTAGGAGGTCCGTTCTTATCACCTCGACCCAACGGTAAGAGAAGAGGTCCCGTAAAAGGGCTGGGTCCCTATCTTGGGACCAGAGGACGTGACGTCCGTCTAAGAAATGGTAGACACGATTGTTCCTCCGTTTATTGTATTTGGGTTAAATATTTATTCCTTTATTCAAGTCTCTCCCCTACAATCCACGGGTTCCAGTGTGTCGGACATGTACCACCTCCATTGGAAGTGCGAGTCCACAGACTAGAAGTTCGGTTGGGAACTGGAGATCCGTCGGGGGTACCCTCACCCTTCCATTTGTGCGGTCCTCGATACTTTACTCTTGAACAAATGTCAGTTCTCCCGGACGTGAAAGTTCGCAGCAGGGACTGTTGTCCGAGGACCTCAGAACAGACACTTCCGTACGGTCTGTGAGCAACCCAAGACTCTGAATCTCTGGTTACTCAATGTCTGGGGACAGAAGTTCTCTCCACCCCACCCCGAAGAATTTGAAACTATTCGTCGTCTTAGTAGTCCTCCCGACCGATTTGGTGTCTGCCAAGTCGGGTCGGGGTGCCGAAGACTTAGTCGTCCAGTCCCTCTCCCGGTTCTTGGGAACAGAGATTGTTCCAAGGCCCCCTACGGAGACGCCGCCCGGAAGCCTCGGGTGAAACTCTTGACGATCCCATCTGCAACACCGGTGGGTCTAGGGGAGACACTCAGCCCCCCGCGTCACCTGGGAGTGCCGAGAAGGAAGGGACCCAGTCCCCTTCGCTTTCACTTTCAGTGAGTCAGCACAGGCTGAGAAAGGCTGGGGTACCTGATATGTCAGGTACCTTAAGAGGTCGGGTCTTCTGACCTCATCCATCGGAAAGGGAAGAGGTCCCCTAGTAGGGTTGGGTCCCTACCTTGGGTCCGGAGGGAGTAACGTCCGCCTAAGAAATGGTCGACTCGGCGTTCCCTGGGCCCTTCCTCCACTTTTATTTGGGCTCATCCAGACGTCGACGTCTTCGAAGTGAGACTCGTCGGACCTCTTGTCCCCGACCCCTCGAGGGAGGACCGGAGGACCGGGGAGGTCGACGGACAAGGGGGTCGGACGGGTCCAAGGTTGGACCACTGTTCGCGTCTCTGGAAGAATGGTGGACCTCCCCACACCTACGACCTTAAGGGTCCTTACGGAAATGTCTAAGATATGCAAAATAAAGTTCACCCGTCTCCGGGTCGTACCGTAAATCCACTCGACTCTTAAGTCCGACGGGGGACAAAAAGGGGTAGAAGGACTTTTTTACGGGTTTCCTGGTAGGTATTACCTCCGTGGGAGCTCCCGTCCACTTATGTTTTATTTATCTTTGTCTCCGAACCGGCCCTCGGGAACCCCTAATTGATTGATTAATTAGGGGTGTGATCAAACTGCTCCTTGATTAACTAGACAATTCGTGGAACTCCCCGGTTCCGGACCGGCTCACGAACCCTCGAAGACAGTGGACCCTTCCGCTGTGACTCTCGGTAGGAGGGTCCGACAGGTCCCTCTCAGTCCCGCTCCCTACGCGGGGTGTTTCCGGAGGAAGGGGAACAGTAGTCTTCAGACGCAAGCTTCCTCCCCCCTCTTTCGTGTCTTCATTTGTACCTCTCCCTTGAGACCCCTTCCACCCCGTCCATTAGATCTTCAAGACACAACTTTCCACTCGGAGGTTCGAGGTACTGGTACACACACAGAGACACAGTCAACGAAGTCAGCACAGGTAGAGAAACACTGGGGTACCTGACATCGGGTGGTCCGAGGAGACAGGTACCCTAAGAGGTCTGTTCTTATGACCTCTCCCAACGGTAAAGGAAGAGGTCCCGTAGAAGGACTGGGCCGCTAGTTTGGACCCAGAGGACGTAACCGTCCACCTAAGAAATAGCAGACTCGGTGGCTCCTTCGGGGACAAACTGGAATACACAGGGGGTTTCGGGTCAAACGGGGTACAATGTTGGACTAGAGTCTCTTAATATAGACTCTCGTCGGTACATTCTTTCCTGGGAACGGAAAGCGTCTCTTTATACAAGACATCTAAGAAGAAACAATGTTTTGTTTCCCGAGACGTCGGATTCCCATTTCTGTGTGAGCCTCTGGTCCGTCGTCCTCGATTCTCCGACGTCTTGTCGGTGCGGATCCTGGTATCCTTTTTTACATTCCGTCATCGTCGTCGTCGGCGTCGTCGTCGTCGTCGCTTGTTCCGATCGGGCCCCCACGACTCAACCTCAGGACCACACTTACTAAGTGAGTTTTTCGTCCACCACACGCGGCCTGAACAAAGATCCCCAACTCCTACATTCCGACTCAAACTCGACGAAGACATGACCATCTTCCCTCCCTTCCCCATTACCAATTGGCTTTCAACGGGGACTTCTCACTACCGACCTACCTCTCTCGGACCAGACCGGGACACTAGGGTTATTGGGGGGGTGTGGGGTCTCACCCGAGTCGAACCCGGTGACTCAGTATCAGACCCCGACTACCTTTTGTTTCGCACGTCTCGTCGGGACTCCGTCTCAACGAGTTCGAAAAGCTCATGGTCGTCCTGTCTGTCACCAGACTTTTACGTCTAACGACCTGGGGTCGGACCTCAAAGACTAGGTCATCCAGACCCCATTAAACTCTTAAACACGAAGATTGTGTAAGGGTTTACTACAAAAATTAATGACAAAGTACAAAAATTAATTAATCGATTAAAACCGACACGACCCGGAGGGGTAGACATACACCCAAAAGAGATCAACACCGCTCACCCCGAAGAGAAGGAACACCACACTTCCGAAGAGTGACGCTACGACACAGAGCAACACTCGTACCCAAGATCTCGTTCCCGACCCGTCAGTACTGTGTGCGCCCCCGAGAAGGGTCTGGTCTCAGGGGACGTAGCCGTCCTGTTAAGAATTGGCGACCTGGAGGTTCCCTCGAGGAGTATGAAACCCTTAGTGTCACGATCTTCGAAGACTCTCGGTTCACGTCTCTCTACCTCGTAGAGTCGACCCTGCTACCCCGTAGAGTCGACCCTCCAGGCCGGAGGCGTCGACCATGGTCTGGGTCCAAGACGACGGTCTGCTGGTTCACGCAACAAGGGGTGTAGGGAACAGTCGTCTGGAGCTCGAGGGACGACGCCAGTCCCAGCCAGCCAACCAACCAAAATCTTCCCAAAAAGGAGATAGAGGCACAAACAAAAAGGCGTGTCTCACTCTACCTACTCTTGGTTTAGGTCTACCGACCTCTGCTACACCTAAACGGGCTTCTGGAGGCCTTTTACCAGCTACTTCTAGTTCTTCTCCTTCTTCTGTTCCTAAGATAGGAACCCGTGGATGTCTTGGAAGTCTTGTACCTGAACCTGCGGTAGTTTCTCTTTCGGGTCCGGTGGAAGAGCCTTTAGTTCGTCTGCCGCCTCGTCTTCACACGACACTACACTCCGCCCACCCGCGCCCCCTCCGGGCCGGTTCCGTCTTCGCTGGCGAGGGGACGCGCCGCGAAGGTTGTCGCAGTCACAATTGCATCACTTGCCAATTCTTTTGGCACTCCTTTGAGCGTTGGTTGTGCATCTCCCGTGGAGCCAACGAGATTTGCGAGGACCATCGCGGGGACCGTCGTCCTTGGTGTGGCAGGAAAATCAACATTTGCACTGCTTCGGACTCGAAAAGTCGACACTTACTCCGTCTTGTATGCAGACGAATTTCCAGACGTCCTGCCGGTCCTTCTATGGTTTCGTTTGCCGTAGAGTAGAGGCTGAAAGACGTCTGTCCTGTTCCGGAGCTGAGACGGGTCGACAATCGTCCGGAGGTCCAGAGAAGTCTCTTTCTGCACCTCCCGGTCCCAAGGGGGGCCTCGGGTCTGACGTCCGAGTTCCCGGCAGTCTCTAGCGTGGTGGACAGAGGTCCGACAGCAGCGACTACGAAGAGTACCTACGAACGTGCTTCGCCTCCCCGTCCCTACTCCCTCCTCTGGACCGGCGACAAACGTGGCGTCTAGTGGGAAGGTCCTCCCACCCTTCTTACCTAAACCCACCTCCACCCTCCAACCCCTCTCCCCGCCGAATCTCCGCCCCACCCCGGCGCCCCTCGTTGACCTTACCGATCGGGGCCAGGTCATAAGCCGCAGTCGAGGAGGACCGACTGGAACCATTGTGGCGCCCCTGGCACTCCCCCGTTTGTCGTGCCTCTGCAACTCAGGCGGGCACACGCACAGAGAGAGTAGGAGAAGAGGGGAGACCGGGGAGAGGGGTGGAAGGGACGAAAGAGAAAGGACAGGGAGTCTATGAGTGGGGTGAGGGAGTGTGATCGAAGGTTGTTTGATACAAAAGGAAGAGACGGTGTCAGGAGGTCCGATGTCAGTTGGAAGTATAGGTGTCCGGGTCCTGGGTCCCTATCCCTCCCTACTGACAGGATACGACTGGATTCGTAGGAGCTTACGATACACCCCCGCCCCCCCCGGATCTTAGGGACCGTCTGTAGGTCCTTGCTAACATATATACCTAAAAAAAAAAAAAAACCGGATTGTAAACGAGAAAGTTTCCTTTGCTGGGTCTTCTAAATCTTGTAAATGGAGACTTCGTGAATCTTGACAAATTGGTTTGGTTTGAGTTTTGTTTTAAGATCAAAAAACACACACACACACACAAAAAAAAAAAAAAACCGGTACGGTATACAGAACGTCGTAGAAGGGGCTGGTTCCTGCCTTGGGGTCGGGTGTCGTCGCTTTCGTCGCTTTCGTCCTTTAGGATTGGTGACCCGACCGTCACTTGGGGGTTTATGACCAAAAGGTTACTTACCATGTCTTTTTTTATTAAGGGTTTCTGGTCAAAATAGTTCTTCTTAACGAGATAGTCTCCTTTTCCCTTGATTNGATTGTAAACGAGAAAGTTTCCTTTGCTGGGTCTTCTAAATCTTGTAAATGGAGACTTCGTGAATCTTGACAAATTGGTTTGGTTTGAGTTTTGTTTTAAGATCAAAAAACACACACACACACACAAAAAAAAAAAAAAACCGGTACGGTATACAGAACGTCGTAGAAGGGGCTGGTCCCTGCCTTGGGGTCGGGTGTCGTCGCTTTCGTCGCTTTCGTCCTTTAGGATTGGTGACCCGACCGTCACTTGGGGGTTTATGACCAAAAGGTTACTTACCATGTCTTTTTTTATTAAGGGTTTCTGGTCAAAATAGTTCTTCTTAACGAGATAGTCTCCTTTTCCCTTGATTCTGGGTTTTCAATCCCCGATTTGACAAGAGACGCGTCTCAAGGACTTACACTATATATTCTTTTTCAAAGTACAATTCTTTTGTTCTATTATTTTAATTAATGATCCCCAGTTCTTGGGTACCAGGAACCGTGTCACATCGGGGAGACCATTCAAGGACCCTCTTATGACTATACTACAAACTCCCATTAATCGGAAGTTCAGGTAAATCAGGTAAGTCCGACAACATTATTTTGTAGTTATCTGATCCACCGAATATTGTAAGAGTAAAATAGGAGTGTGCCACCTTCCCCGTTCCCTCGAGTTTCTCACCCCAGAGAGAATATTCTCGTGATTAGAGTATGTGGCTCTTATGTGATTATATAAGTCACGGGACTTATAAGTAACCTTCCTGACTACGCCTTCGACTTCGAGGTTATGAAGTCGGTGGACTACCCTTCTCGACTGAGTAATCTTTTCTGGGACTACGACCCTTTCTAACTTCCGTCCTCTTCCCCTACTGTCTCCTACTCTACCAACCTACCGTAGTGTCTGAGTTACCTGCACTCAAAGTCATTCGAGGCCCTCAACCACTACCTGTCCCTCCGGACCACACGACGTCAGGTACCCCAACGTTTCCCAACTTGTGCTGACTCGTTGACTTGGTGTTTTAGAGTATGTGATCCCGAGGTTGGAGTACTGGATTCGTACTTCAGGATGTAGAATTATGGTGAAGGAACCCCAAATCCTGAGTCATATACTTAAAACCGCCCTCCCTGTGTTTAAGTCTAACATCGTAGGTACTTGTGGTCCATGGTACTTGTATAAAATTTTGGTACGAACAGAAAATAGTCTTGACCGTACACTCAAAACTAAACAAATATGGTCTTTGAAACTTTATAAGCGTTAAAAATTTTGGTGTTTATTTCCTATTCTGAATAAAAGTCCCTGAAGGGACTAGCAGACTACCAATTCTGAAGTTCGAAGGTGACGTCCCCGTGTTCAAACTAGGGACCAGGTCCTTGATCTAGGGTTTAGGACGTCGTCTCTAGGACCCACGGTGTCCATTCTGGGACGTGTCGGTTTATTTATAAAATTTTTATTTTACATTTATGGTAAAAATTTTTTCTAAGGTGTACAACGTATCGTGCCGGTGTTTTTTTTTTTTTTTAAGGAAAATCAGGTTACGGACTGAGACGGTATATTAACCTCACCTACTCTACTTACCCTCTACGTACCCTGGGACAAAGCAGATCAACCAAAACTGTATTTTATCGTACGGAAGGACTAATAAGGTGTCTGGTCAACGTCCTACTACATGTGCTGAACGAAAGAACAGTTTCTACGTCGGTCACGACGAGTCTTTCAGCGATTTGACCGTCGAGTAGAACTGTTGGGTTTGAGGAGGTCATGGTAAACCTCGACACAGTGCCATCTCCTGAGACCGGCACCAACAGACTAAGGAGAGTAAACTGTTGAGAGGTAGGTCGGGGTGAGGTACCGGATAGTGTGGTGTGGCGTCGTGTGGTCTGTTATGGTGGAGTAGTCATGGTACAGTGCACGCACACACCGCCCCCATCCCCACCCGTCCCTAATCCCTGTAAGTCTTCCGTAAAAGGAAGATCTTCTTTCTGCACAGATATGGTACCCTGTCTGTCTTTTGTGTCTTAGGTTGTTGATATTTCCCGGTTTTCCTTAGATAAGGTCTGAGGGTATACCATTTCCCTAGAGAAAATGTTATCGGGTCACCTCGGAATCGACTTTCGAGGGACTCCATCACTTTCACTGAGTGAGCACAGGCTGAGAAACGCTGGGGTACCTGATATGTCAGGTACCTTAAGAGGTCCGGTCTTATGACCTCACCCATCGGAAAAGGAAGAGGTCCTCTAGAAGGGTTGGTTCCTTAGCTTGGTCCCAGAGGACGTAATCGTCCGCCTAAGAAGCGGTCGACTCGGTGGCCCCTTCGGGTCCTTATAACCTCACACATCGGATAGGCAGGAGGTCGCCTAGAAGGACTGGGTCCTTAGCTTGGCCCCAGAGGACGTAACGTCCGCCTAAGAAATGGATGACTCGATAGTCCCTTCGGGTCACCATGTTTTAAGTGGAAACCAACGGCGTCCCCTTAAGTCGGTGGTGGGGAAGGTTGACACCCAAACACCTGTGGAAATTAACAATTTTTTCGGAAGGAGCAGAATTCGACTATAGCCGCCGTGGAGGTTGGGGAACCGGGGCCGAGAGAAAATATTGTCAGGCGTCGACTTGGAGTCCAGGGCGAGTTCGGGGACTACTACGGGGGCAAGGGTCAAGAAGGGTCGTAAGAGTAAGGGTCACTTCTACAGAAGTCAAGAAAGGAGTTAAGAGTGGCGTGTCATAGCTGTGGTAATTGGGGGGCCCGTTAGGAGGAGACTGGCAGTGACAGGGGTCCACTTCGACCGGAACGTCTTCAGAGACCACGATAGCGAGAGGTGTGGACCGGAGGGGACTACAAACTCGATTGACTATCAGCCCTTAATCCTAGGATCGTGGTTAGGACGATCACGCACTGGAACTGGGTCAGTAACTAACAGAGACCCTCAAACAAAAGGGTTCTCACTTTTGCCTCCCCGACCCACTGAAATGTAAGAGACTAAGTACGTTGTGAAAGTTCCCGTCAACCAGAGGGTACGTCTAAATAGAACACTTTGTCTCGTCTAACCGGGTGCCAGTGACGGCGTCTGGACCCAAAGAAATGATTGAGGTCGACTCGTCTCCCTGTCGTCCGGGGACCCACCTGTCCCCTGACTCAAAGACATCCATGATCCTTCCTTTCCCTAGTTCTTGTGTCTCCCGACGGGTACCTCTCTTTTAAGTCCCCAGGTCCCCCGTAAGGATCGGTCCGTCTTCCTTGACATGACTCAGACCCCTCTCCACACTATCTCACCTCAAGTTCTTTTGCTTAATTTACCGGAAAGGTTAAACGGTCCTCAAGCAAATCAGGAGTAAATCTATACGTGGGAAGGTCACATTACTTCCTTATAACTGGGTCCCTCGAGTCGGTAAGCCTCCGGTTGATTAGGTCCAACACTCTACATATGCGTGAAGTAGAAGCGAGAAACAGATGGACGATCTAGTGGCGAATGTTTGTCTTGGTAGTCTCTGTCCCTCTCCTCACTCAGACTTTCGCTAGTGTCGAAGACTATTGTCCTATTAAACGATGCCTTAATTTGGAGGAAGACTTTTCTTGACGTTCGAGACCTGTTTTATGTCTCTCTTTGTCGGACTTCCGTGGTCTCTTGTCGGGTTTCGTCCAGACGTGACCTCCCCTTAGTCTGGATGTGAGTCTCCCTTTTTTTTCGTGAACACTCAAAAACAAACAAATATCCAATGATGACGGCCGAGCGGGGTGAGTTTGGTTCAATCAATTTTAAGTCCTTTGCCCGTCAGCATAACCGACGTCAGCATACCCGAGGTTCTTGGTCGTCTCAGACCCTATTTTGTCGCTAAGGGCCTTCCCTCTGTCTGGATTCTCCCGTCAGGACTTTAGACACATCAATTAGTCACAGTCAACGAGTCAACACAGGTTGAGAAAACTGGGGTACCTGACATCGGGTAGTTCGAGGAGACAGGTACCTGAAGAGGTCCGTTCTTGTGACCTCACCCAACGGTAAGGCAAAACGTCCCCTAGAAGGGCTGGATCCCTAGTTTGGGTCCAGAGGACGTGACGTCCGTCTAAGAAATGGTAGTCTCGGTGGTCCTTTAGATACATCTATGACCAATTAGGGACTGGATACGTGCACAATCCGACTGACGTTCGTCGGGACAATTGACAAAGAATTGACTTGATTCTTAAGACAGCGACGGGTAGGTTCTCTTTGTCAAACGTCACACATAGGTCGATTCAAGTGATTGTCGATTTGTTTGGTTTTTTGTTTGTTTTTATGAGAAATTTTTTGTAGTGAGTGGTTTATTCATCTTTCCTCCTTTATTTAAACTCGTGTTTAGTCACTGTATTTTTTGTTTTTTACCTTTTTTTATTTGAGTCTTCAAACCCAAAAAAATTCCTAGTTGTTTCAACTGTTTGCGATCTTTCTAACGAATTCCCCCCTTTTTCACTTGTGTTTATAATTGTACTCTTTGCTTTCTTCCCTATGCCACGTCTAGGAGGTTTATGATTATTTCTCAAGGTCACGTACGGTTCAGCGAAGTCAGTACAGACTGAGACGCCGGGATACCTGACATCGGGTGGTCCGAGGAGACAGGTACCCTAAGAGGTCTGTTCTTATAACTTCACCCAACGGTACGGAAAGAGGTTCCCTAGAAGGGTTGGGTCCCTAGTTTGGGTTCAGAGACGTAGGGAACGTCGGTCCAAGAAATGGTGATCGCGGTGAACCCTTTGGGAACTTTCACGTTCAGTGAGTCAGAACAGGCTGAGAAACGGTGGGGTACCTGATATGTCAGGTACCTTAAGAGGTCCGGTCTTATGACCTCGTCCATCGAAAAGGGAAGAGGTCCCCTAGAAGGGTAGGGTCCCTAACTTGGGTCCGGAGTGCGTAACGTCCGTCTAAGAAATGGTCGACTCGGTGTTCCCTTGGGTTCTCATGACCTCACCCAACAGGTAGGGAAGAGGTCGTCTAGTAGGGTTGGGTCCTTAGTTTGACCCCAGAGGACGTAACGTCCACCTAAGAAATGGTTGACTCGATAGTCCTTCAAATTATCCGTCTTTTGTTTTGTTTTCAAATTATTCCCTTATAATACCTCTTAAAACACGGTTATTTAAACTGTTGAGACACTTGAACTGTTCAGAAACTGTGTTGTGCGGAGTGATTATGACTGTGTACTATTTATCTTACTGAGGTACAAATAAATTCTTTATCTGTATTAAGAGTCTTAAGATAGGTGTTTCTTTTTAGGTCCGGGTGTATTGAAGTGACCATTTAAGACGGTTTATAAGTTCCTTCTTTGTTGCAGTCGAATGTCTCTGGGAAAGTCCTTTGTCCTCACCTCCCGAACTTGACCCTCGGCTCGACGGACCCAGATTTGCAGCCGGGATTTAAATCGTCCACCCAGGGACTGGTTCGAGTAGGAGTCAGTACAGACTGAGGAACGCCAGCGTACCTGATGTATGTCGGTCCGAGGAGACAGGTACCCTGAGAGGTCCGATCTTATGACCTCACTCAACGGTAAGGGAAGACGTCCCCTAGAAGGGTTGGGTCCCTACTCTGGGCTCAGAGGACACAGAGGACGCAACGTCCGTCCAAGAAAGGGACAACTCTATAGTCTCTTCTTTCTTTTATTACTCTCCTCCCCGAAGAAGGTTGGGACTGAGATTTAAGACTAGCTTTGTATTATTCGTCTGGTTAAAGGGACAACTTATCTCTATTTTTTAATAGGAGTCGTTGATCATTGTTTAGTTTAAGCCGTTATATCTTTTACCTATTATACAGTATTTGTTCGATCGAAATATTCGTTCGAAATGAATTCACTCTGTGACCCTCTTTATAAAAGTTTTACACGTGGACTACTTTCTGACCTTCGGCCCTCTTTATATAAAGAAAAAAGTCTAGATTAATGTATATTTATATATCAAATTATGTAAAATATATCTAATGTATGTATCGAATCCAAGGTCAGAAAACAGCCCATATTTAATGTATTAAACATCCTTATATATAAATTCGAGAACGTTGATTTGTTTTAAATTTTTTGTTCTTTTCTTTCTGTTTTATTAACTCGTTCCTTCTATGTGGTTACCAACTCGTGCACTTTTCCACGAGTGACGTTGTCAGTCCTTTTACTTTTAATTTTTGTTGGTGTTTTAATGAAAGAAAGAAAAAGAAAGAGAAACCGGTGTGACTTACCGAGCAGCCCAGAATCAAAGGGTTGGTCCCCAGTTTGGGTATGGGGGACGGTACTACACGTCTCAGGATTAGTACCCGACGGTCCCTTAAGGGAGAAAGAGGAAAAAAAAGGGCAAAAAGAAAAAAATTGTTTTGCTGTAAAATGGTCATTCGACAAGTTTTAAAATTTTTGACTGTTCACGACCAGCCTTACACAACATTAACCTGACAAGTATATCATAACGTCCCTGATGATTGATTGTGTTGTTGAAGACCCTTTGCAAGACCTTCAAAGCATATTTTTATTGTGTGATTCGATTTGACGGAGACTGGATCGCAAGGCGAGAGTCCTAAACTTTCATGTACAGGAGTTTTTTCTACACGGGTGCTTACAACCGTCGTCGAAATAGGTACTCTCGGTCCTTCATCTTGTCAGGTCCCGGGCAATTGCCCGCGTACCCATTTGTCGGTGCCTTATAAGGGTGTCGAGTCGTCGTTTTTACTTACTGGGAGACTATGTCTTTTGTTGTACCTAGGTAGCGTTTTCGGACTTCTACTTACTTTCTACAGAATACGTTTCCTGCACGATTACGTTGAGGAAAACATTGTTCAAGAACTTGTCCACTTGATAAGTGACCACTTTTTATGGTCTTTTCACAAACGGAGATACCCTTACCACCACTCGTGACTGGCCCTTCCCCGTCTGTCCTTAAAAGACCCCACTAAAATTACGTGGGATAGAACTATTCCCAAACGATGTTTTTTCGTATAATTCCATATGTAGAAACGGTTTAAGTAATTTATCATGTAATCTACATATGTAAAGTGGTATACATACAAAATGACTTTTTCTTTTTCTCTTAGGAATTTTTTGATAACTCGAGATCGGTTGCTATATGAGCGTTAACACCTAAACCCCCTATTTTACGTGACTTTGCACGTCGAATGAAATTCTTTATGTTTTTCCTTGTTTGTTTCGGTTCTCTACCTAACTATCCATTCTCTACCCATCTACCTCTCTATATTATCCTATTATATCGGTTCATAATTAAAATTTTAGATCCACCACCCAAGTCAAGTCAAGTCGAGTCAGTGAGTCAGCACAGGCTGAGAAACGCTGGGGCACTTAGCGTCATACGGTCCGGAGGGACAGGTAGTGGTTGAGGGCCTCAAGTGAGTCTAAGTGCGGGTAGTTCAGTCACTCCGGTAGGTCGGTAGAGTGGGAGCCAGCAGGGGAAGAGGAGGACGGGGATTAGGGAGGGTCGTAGTCTCAGAAAAAGTTACTCAGTTGAGGAGTGTACTCCACAGGTTTCATGACCTCGAAGTCGAAATCGTAGTAAGGAAGGTTTCTTTAGGGTCCCGACTAGAGGAAGTCTTACCTGACCAACCTAGAGGAACGTCAGGTTCCCTGGGAGTTCTCAGAAGAGCCCACAAATATTAGGAAGTTGAAATAATATATAAAATTTAAATAGGTTTATATATAAAATATTAATTTACAACCTCGTCTTACACGTTTTAAGAGATGAAAACCGTCGAGATCACTTTTTTCATACTGTCCTTCCTTCCGACTTTGTGTAAAAAGAGGTATGTGAAATTAGAAAGTGAAAGAAGAGACGGATTCGGAAGTTTATCTCTTGTCTATAAACAAAGTATGAGAACACAAGTACACATCCTGAGAGTAAATTCTCAAGTCTCGTAACTTGTTATACATTTATAGGGAGGGTGTTTTCTCCTTTGTTCTTAAAGTGTAGAGAATTACGTTAATTTTATCTTTGCAATTACGTAAGATTACGAGTATCGTCGTGATAAGTGTTATCGGTTCTGTACTTTATGTCAGTTAGACTGAAGTTATAACTGGTAGACCACTACAGGTACACATCTCAGAAGAGAACACAACAACCTTCTCCCACAAACGATACTCGTCACACAAGAGACCCATTTTAGGACAATCGGAAGTGGGACTAAGTAAAACATCACTTCCGGTTTGAACGGACAATGAGATCCATAGAGAACTGAAGGATGAAAACGTAAGGTCAGGGGATACCACTTTTCCTGTAGAAAAAACCCCACAATCAAGATCTTCCAGAACATCCAGAAGTGTCTGGTAAGTTGAAGTCGAAGAAGTCACAATCACCAAACCCCGTGTCTAGACCTAATGACACTACAACTTACCAAACGGAACCTTTGTTTGGTTCTAGTAAGACAACAAAAACTCTAACGTGGGTTCATGACGTAAAGTCTGAGAAAACAACTGACCCTCCCAATGAGGTAAAGAAATTCCCTAAGAACGGGTGTCATCATCTATATTACCAGTAGACTTACCTTAAGCGGGTAAGGACAGGTAAAATCAAGTGATTAACAATTCTACAGTATATTTAATTTGAGTCTAAGTTTTTTAAAAAAACGGAGGATTTTTTGAGAATAATACCTTTTTAATGTTTAGATTAGTTTTCATCTTTATGTTCATATTGTTTAGGTGTACCTGGGTTCAAACCGTGAACCCACCGTGGAATGGGTCACGGTGACGGGAACCTTTTGAGATATGACAACTTTAAGGTAGATGTTTGACTTCTGTAGTAAGAATCTACCACAGATTCGGGAACTCGATATCTTCCTATTATATTCATTCGTGTCACTACGAACGAACAAAAGAATCCAGTAAAATCTCTAGAATTTTCTAAAGGTTCAACACAAAGAAATTGAGAGTAAGGAAATTGAATGTTGTGTAAATGGGAAATCAATTGCGCCGTTCGAGGACTGTCAACTTATTTCTACTGAAGACCCCCCGTAGAACTTTTGGGGTAACTTTCGTAGAACGTCAATTTTCCCCGATTAATCTAACCAGTCCTGTATTCTAGTCGTAAAAATCCCGAATTCCCCAGTTTCCTCTTTCATGTTATTTTTAACTGTTTGCTTACAGGTATTTCAACGTCAGTTGACATTTTCGATTGTCAGACGGATCTCTGTCTCCTCGGGGAGACCTCTTTTCTTGTCGTAAGGGATTCTGCCACGTGGGGCGGTTCTCTCTTGTCGCCGCTTCCCGCCCGAGGGCGTCAGCCGTCACCGCAACGACCTCGGGGCCGAGGACCAAACTACTTGTAAGTGTAGTTTCCGCCTCGTCCGTTGGGGTCGGTCGCGACTACGATTGTTCTGACCTCACCTGACTTGACTGAAAACTTTCGCTAGTTTACTAAAGACACCTGATAAACCCTTCCTGTTCGCTTTGTCAAACTGCAAAGGTTTGCAGACTCTTTATTAATTATAAAATCTTTTCGAGGTTTCCTGACTTATTTTCTTACGTCCCCCCTTTTTTTCATATGGGTACGAGTAATTATCGACACACTTTACTCTGCTAAATGAATTAGACACAGGAGGAGAAGGAGTGCCAATGAGTAACTTAGTCGGTGGTGACCCACAGTGTGTACAAGATTTACGATCCCTAGACTTTTGTTCCAGGGGAAAGAGTACGTCGCATCCAAGATTACTCCCCTCTGTCCATTGTTTCTTTAGTCATTCTCCTTCCGTCAAAACCTCTGACCTTCCACGACACTCTGGTTATTTTTACTCCTTCTTCCTAGTGCCTTTCTACACTCTCCCGTAACGGCTGTCACTCGTGTCCGTCACTCGTGTCAGTCACGTTTCCGGGACTCCGTCGTTCCCCGAGCCCGCAAAAGTTCTCTTTTCCGGACACTCCGACCTCGAGTCACTAGTTCACCCTCGACTACCCTGTCACCGGCCTTCATGAGGTCCACCGGTAGGCC
The DNA here is from genome assembly GCA_006410555.1 of Capra ibex. NCBI lineage: Eukaryota > Metazoa > Chordata > Mammalia > Artiodactyla > Bovidae > Capra > Capra ibex. The sequence goes on along the minus strand of SJYO01013871.1, from coordinate 56,510,746 downwards.
TTTGACCCCCTCTCTATTTGTCCGAATATTGTTAGGACGGGAATGTCCCACGGTCCTTCTACTTTACTCCTGACTGAAGGACTAGTGACGGGAAAGTTTTTGCCCTCCCCTCCTGAAAGAACCCCCAGGTCACCAATTCTTAGTCGGACGGCTACAGCCCCCGTACCCAAGCTAGGGACCTTACCCTTCTAAGATGCGTAGACTCCCGTTGTTTCGGGCCCACGGTGTTGATGCCTCGGCCGAAGAGGACCTCGGGGACGAGCCGTTGGTCTCTTCGGTGACGACGGCGCTCTTCGGGCTGGGGCCCTCGACCTCTCGTCGGGGACGAGCGGTTCTGCCAGCTTTCGGACCCGTGTCGTTGTTTCCGTGTCGTGTCGGTCTTTATTTCATTTGTCGGTACGACTTCTCTTCTTCGGACCTCTGCCGGTTTGAGACCCACCGTCAACCCAGTTCCGACGACGTTTCGTCCGTAGGAGTCTAAACGGAAGAATCGTGGGATTCTCCTAACTACCCGAAGTTCTGGTAGTAGGGGAACTCTATTTACAGAGGACACGAAGGGGATCTGTGAGACTTAAGTTAATCAAATTAATCTTTTGTTCATTTCTCCTTAATAGACTTATATCGAAACGAAACGAAGATTGTTAAGTTTTTTTTTTTTTTTTCGTGTAAAGAAACCGTCTTTAGGTTCAGAAATAAAGGGATATTACTCTATTACTACATTTACCGGGTGAGAAAACCGTTTTTTCTACTTGTAGAGAACGGGTTCTCCAGTATAAAATGAAAAACCTTCATTACTGTGAAAGACTAAAGAAGTGAGAACTTACTTCATCCTCGTAACTATGTGATCAGTTATAAAAATTTTGTAATTTCCTACAACTCTCATTCTTACGAGACTAAAACGTCACAAACAATTAAACCCAACATTTTTTATGAGGGTGATACCGACTAAGGTTCGATGACTATCCTTGAGTCTCGACCTCTTTTCACGATTGGAAGCCTCGTGTTCGGTCCTTCTCGACCAAGAGTGCTTCGTTACCCAGACCTACAGTTGACAAACGGGTTTCCGGGACGTTTAGACAACGGTTCCCGTGAAAAGAGGAGGTGTTTCCGACGGACCTAAACGTAGTCGACGTTTTCGTTCGAGTCCCGGTTTCGTTGACAACTGTTCACTGACCCCTCATAGGACTCCTCGTCGAAGTAATACACACGTGTTGTTTGTATAAGGAGACCCTAAGTTCGCGCCTGGTCCAGACACGCGTTCGTACCCCGTGGGTCACTGCCCAGGACGCTCGACTCCCCGTTACCGTTTCGGCGTCGTCGGACCACCTCAGACCCTCAGACCTCTGATCGGAGGTCGGGTCGAGGTACGTCTGCGAGACAGAGTGATCCCACTAGACCTAGGTACAAAGGTGTGAGTGATTCCTTTTTACCGTCGATCTTCGTTTTCTCGTCTATGGTTCGAAACAGTGGTTCGAAGGAGAAGATTAAGGATTCGGACACGAGTCAGTGGTTGAGAAACACTGGAGTACCATCGGGTGGTCCGAGGAGGTGGGTACCCTAAGAGGTCCGTTCTTATGATCTCACCCAACGTTACGGGAGGAGGTCCCCTAGAAGAGGTGGGTCCCTAGTTTGGGTCTAAAGGGTGTACCACCCGTGTAAGAAATGGTGACTCGGAAGACCCTTCGAGCACCACGAGACTTTGTTGTCTTTTGATTTGGCCTCCAATCAAAATTCATAACAACAAGGGTTTTACTACATTAACCTTTGGTTCCCCTCACGGTTTCTCCTGTCCGAAGAACGATTAATGACCTACCAGACGTCTTTCGACACCAGGGACAAGGATGTAGTTTCCTTCAGAAAGTTTACCTCGGGAGACGGTCTTTTGTGTCGACAGGGGTTGCCCCGATACAAAGTAAAAACAATCATCTACTCTACAGACAAAAGTAGACGAGAAGGTTGTCCCGCGAGTCAAGTCGGTCTCTACGGACACTCCGGGTAGAGAAGTAACCGAATACATAAAATCGGTGTTAATACAATATCCTAAAAATAAGTGACGTTATGTGAATATAGTTGTGAAGAAAAAGGACGACGTGACGAATGGAACACCCTAGAGTCAAGGGGTTGGACCCCAACTTGGGCACAGGGGACTTCACCTTTGGGTGTCAGGATTGATTGCCTGGTGGTCCCTTAAGGTTTGTGCATAAAGTTACATCGGACTTTGGTCATCTCTTCTAAATCCACCAGTATAACCGATTATTGGACCTTAAATCCTTCACACAACCAGTAAGCACGGTTAAAACACCTTCGCTGTCTCCCTGACAGATGAATATTTTTTTACCTTAAACACTATTCTTGAGGTTCTTGTAAAAGGACTATATGGAAGACACTACGAAGCTCATCCCTTTTCAAAGTAGTCAACCCTTCTAGACTATCACTCTCTATCATATAAAATAGAGACCTGAGTCATACAGTCATAATTGCTCACTCAAAACGATAACTAAAAAACCCGTTACTGACAGTCGCCGAACATATAACATGACTCCTGTATGGCATTATCTGTCATATCTCCTCTTACGCACACACGTACGATTCAATGAAGTCAGTACAGACTAAGAAACACTGGGATACCTGAGATCGGACGGTCCGTCATTTCTTGGACGGACGGTTATGTCCTTTACATTCTCTACACCCAAGTTAGGGACCCAGCCCTTCTAGGAGACCTCCTCCCGTAACTTTCTTATACGAGGGCATAAGAACGCACCTCTTAGGGTACCTGTCTCCTCGGACCACCCGATGTCAGGTACCCCAACGTTTCTCCGTCTGCGTGGACTTCGCTGAATCGTGCGTGTATACACATGTGTGCGGTATGACCCTCCGCCATGTACTTCACTAATCTACCTATAAGGACTTTTTCGTCGTCCCAAGTTCAGGATCGAGGTGGACTTTGGTCGACATTTGGACCGCTCACTGCACAGGAGCGACACAGAGTCCAAGGAACAGACCTTTCACCTCTATTATTATCACAGGTGAAGTGTCCCAATAGCACTCTTGACTATTTGTCCCAATAGCATTAATCCGTTAGGTGCATTTCCTGAGTCTTCTCACAGGTGACCGTATGTCAATCACAAGTCACTTATTACGCAGTACATATGTATTTAAAATTGAAAACTACTGACTTAAGCAACTTGAAGTCACACACGCACACACAAGTCACTAATATACGCAACTTAAAACGAAACCGATATTGATCAATCCAACGAAACGGGTCTACTTGTACATAGTCGAACGTCCTCCTCTGTCACACCGTACTCTGTCTACCTGAATAGGGGCTTAATTTTCCGTAGATGATGCCCCTTTCCGCGGTACTTCTGTAGTACGACCAAAATATGTGAAATACCTCACTGTTGCGTATCCGGGAGGTTGTCCGTGAAATAGGCGGACTTGGACTTTGTAGAGAAGGTCCACTCTAAGGTTGCGGTACTCGAGTGAATCACTCATACGGGCTCGGTGGGTCCCGTGTCTTTTCAGTGAGGCATTTACGGGTAGAGGAGTCCTCACGACACCCGTTTCGCCAGGTGGGTCTTTCCTCTGGGGGAATGTGTAGTTTCCACTTCTCGTTGGCGTTGACGGTAACAAACAAACCTGAAGCAAAAGAAGTTCGAGCGGTCAGGGATCGGGGAAAGAGGAGTTTTGGAGGGTCGAGGCTAACGGCAAGATATAGTGGATGGGGTGTAGTTCGGGTCGGAGGCTGGGAGTCTGTGGGCGATTCAGGATTGGTGGGAGAAAGAGGAATGAAGGCCTTTCCAAAGGGGTTTGGTGTGGTTCAGACTTCCCTGAGTCGTCGTATTTTAAGTTAGGTGTGCCCCACCCCTTCCGCCAAAGGAAAGTAGATGGATTACTTAATTACTTAATTTGTCTTCACCTCAAGTCTTCGGTCCGAGGAATGAAAACGACTTCGACCCGACTAATGCTCGTCCGTATTGACGACCTTTTTACGTCGAAACCCGGTTTTCTTAATCCCTGTACCGGCTCAGGTAAGTAGAAGGGATTAGCTCAAGAACCCTTTATGTGTACATCTAATCGGGGATTGTTACCGGGGGCCGACTAACGAACCTCCTGGGACGTGACACGGGCGTTACCAGGACTGATCGAGAAATACGGTGTGTGTTTTCTTCAGGGTCGGAGGGGAACAGGACGGAACGGGACAGAGGACGCACCAGGGAACGGTCACCGACAACTTCAGGAAAAACGAAAAGACACTTTATTTGAGACTTTACTTGACATTTATCTTCGATTGGAGTGGACGTGGATAACCCCTCACGCCCCGTCAAGGTTTCCCTTAATTGAAACCTTTTGTTCCGGCATTCGGGGAATCGTACACCCGTCCTCGAATTCTTTTACGACAGTTAGAAACAACTCACCACCAATGTCTCTAGTAACATTATAACTCCCTCAACTGTATTTTTCGTATGAGTCTCCCCTTTGTTGCCTATCGTTGCCTAATAGGGACGTCGATGGGAGTCCAGTGATTCCCCAGTAGTCGAGAGGGAGAAACATTGGTCCACCCCCTGGAGCAGCCCACAGTGGTCGGCCAAAAGTCCCTCTCGCGAAGACTGTCGGATCCTCTTGACTTCCCCCGACCGGGGTCCGAAGAGGACGGGACCCCGCCCCGGGAGGACTCTCAGACAGGAAGCGGGACCTGGGACCGCGGGTTTCCGGTGACAGAGTTGACCTAGAGAGACTCCTTGATTCGATGGAGACGGAGTCGCAGAATATGTGTCCTAAGTCCCAGGTCCCTCCTAATTTCTGTCTGACGTCTGATTCTACGCAGAACTTAGACAAGTTTTTATAGTGTGAGACGGCATTCCTAATGGTTACTCCCTGTCGGTCTGTCGTGACCTATTCCTCAGTCTCTCAGACTCAAGACCAGGACAGGCGAGGTGAATTCCCGACATAGTGAATGTCGGAGTCAGAAGAGAAGACATTTTACCCCCATTTATATAAAAAGGCCGAGTGGAGTGTCCCAACACTCCGATCCTGTCATACTTCTTACACGACGGTCGGTGTTTCACTATACGTTTTGACATTTCACCCATAACTAGAAGTAATTACATCGAAAAAATTTTTTTTCAAAGAGTGTACTTAGTCATCGAGTTCAAATGGATGCCGTTTGAGTACACAAACGATAAAATTAAATGGAAAAATATCAAAATAATTTTTGTCTCTCTAGTCACCTGACTTGGGGAGGGCACACGGGGAACACCTCTTAATTGGTAAAGGTAAATTTCTAGGAATTGTAACAGAGTACGGGAAAATTTACAGGAAGATTGTAATTAAATTTCCACCTCCTAGGATTCTATACTCAAAAAGAGAACAACAACCGTCTCCTACTCTACGAATCTATCGTAGTGGTTGAGTTACCTGTACTTAAACTCTTCTGAGGCCCTCTATTACTCCTTGTCTCTTCGGACCGTACGACGTCAGGTACCCCACCGTTTCTCATCCTATGTGAATCGCTAACTTGGTGTCGTGAAGGAAACAGAACGAGAGTGTGACCTTCAATTTGGGGACCCGGGGTCGGAGAGGAAAGGACACACTACAGTTGCTCGGGGTGTAGTCACAGGGTAGGAGTCATCCCTGTCTCATTCACGGGTAGAATTACGTTCTACTTCAGTCAGTACGTTCAGTGAGTGGCACCCCCGTCCCCTCTGCGCGGATGGATCTCTAGTCTTCCGTTCCTTAAAAATTTAGACCCCAAAGACAGACATACTCTACCACCCACAATCGATTTGGTCAGTAGTAAAGGTACACATACGTAAACATACACGGAGTTCAGCAATACGGCGCGTGGAATTTCAATGTATCAGTTGTGTTGATCCTTTGTTTTCCTTTGAGAGATCCAGGCATCCGAAAATAAACCTTTCGTAAAACCAAGTGTGAAGGACCGTCGTAAAGTCACTTCCAGCCCCCACGAAGGGGCCTTGATCGTAGTCCACACTCGGCGCGACAAGTGTCGTGACCCTCTTCCATCCCCGCCCCCTCCCCCCCCCCTCAAGTGGGCACGTTTAGTAGAAAGGTAAACCGGACACCTTCGGTGAGGCCCGGTACCGTCGGAGCGCCTCAGGGGCTTCCCCTTTCTTTACGTCCGGCTACCGCGGGCCTCGGGCGTCTCTCCGCTCTGGAAGGGGCCCCCCTTCCAGGAAGGCAGGAGTCGGACTCCAACCCAGTAGAGCCGGACCTTGTAACAAGCCACCCCTTCCCAGGGAGTCCTGTTTTCGGGTCGCCCAGAGGGTGGCCGAACTCCGGCCGGCGCGCAGCCTGAGCCACGGGGGATCGGAGCCCGACCCGCCACCCGGGCCCTCCAGCGGCCCGGACCGCTGCGCCTACCGGGGTGGCGGGGACCTCGCTCGCGCCAGCAGTCCCTCGACGCCCTCGCGCTAGGCTCCCCTGTCCCTCTTCGCCAATTCAGTTTGTGTTAGTTGGACTTTGGACTCCGAAGTTTGATGCCTCTTTCTCCTCGCGTCCGTCCCCCTGTATGTATCCCTCTCTCTCCTCTGTTAAGTTTGACAATTCCTCGCACCTGTCTGAAGGCTGCGGCATCCCGGCCTAGCGGAAGAGGCCGAGAAAGGTTCCCAGCGGCGTCCGCGAGTCGGGTCGCCTCCTGGCCTCGGACCTCCCGTCGTCCGCCCAGACCCCATCCCCTCCCCTGACTTTCCCTCGTCTCGAAGGTCCCCTGCACCCTGCCTCCCGCAGCCGGGGTGCCTCCGTCCGGACTCGCTTCGCCCGGGAGCCTCGGTCCGCGGGTCCGGGCAGTTTGTCCGGTGGTGCCCGGAGGTCGAATACCTGCCACCTACCTCTCTCCCCTCCCCCTTCCGAGGCTCGCGCGCGGGGCGGGCCGACCCACCCGTTCCTGGGACTCCTTCCCCTTCCTGGGGCCCCTTCCTGGGCGGGGCGACGTCCCTCCCCGGTCCCGTCTGCTGCCACGCCCGCTCCCCTCCTCGGCCCCGCCCGCGCGAGGGTCGGAATCGTGGGGCTCAGAGCCGGTGGGCGCCCGCCTCGAGGTTGAAGTCGGCCCTGGGTCCCCGGGCGCCTGGGCCGCGAGCGGGCGGAGATCACGCGCGTCCGCCCCGACCGCCGCGAGCGCCGAGAACCGGCGTCAAACCAGGGGGAGCCCGACCTGCCGGCGGGGGCTCCCTCGGCTGAAGCTCGGAGACGAAAGCCAGAAGACCCGGCCGACGCTTCGGCTCTCGCGCCCGGCGCAGGAGGGCCGGGCCCGCGGGGGGTACGTGGACGGCCCGACGCGGGGTCGGTACCGGCTGCCGTCGAAGAGCGAGCGGCCGGTGGACGAGGCGTCGGGGCCGCCCTCGTGGAGCGCCGACGTGTCGTAGCTTCGGTAGGACCCTAAATGGTTCCTGCTGCCCCAGGAGCCTAGGAAGGGCCTCCTCGCCCGTCGGGCCCCGTGGTTCCTCGCCCTATCCTCCGGCCCGCGCGCCGGGCGGCCAGGGTTCCGCGGACGGCCTCCGCGGCTTGGCAGAGGCGGCGGGCGGGGCCGCGGTTGGGGCCTTATGCTTCCACTCACGTGTGGGCCCGACGAGGCTCTGGGAGAATCCCGAGGGTCTGAGTCCTTGAGACGCTCTTCTCCTCTCTCGGGGACGGAAGTGACAATAATTTCGTAGACCCGCGCCCCGACCCCCCCAACACACGTATCGTTCCCGAAGGGTGGACGCGAGACCCTTTCGAAGCCCTGGGGAGCGTCGGGAGTGGGGGGTGGAGGAACCCGGTCGAGCCTCGGGTGCACCCATCCGTCCCGCCGGGGGCACATGCGGCTCGCTCACAGAGACTGGCAGCCCCCAGAGCAGAAGGGTCGGGGGGCGGGGATGACGGGGTTCCTCTGGCCCCTCGGAGCTGGGTCGGGACCCGAAGGACCTCCTGGCAGACGGGGGCTGCTAAGCTTCGACAGCCTCCTCCTCGTCGGGTTTTTCTTCGTAGCTGCCTTGGCGTGCTGGAAGTGGTGCATGGTCGACGTGCTCGACCTCGCGCGCAAGCTCTTCAGCGTGATGGGGCTGCACATGTCGGCGCTCCTCGACCGCCCGTTTCAGTTGAATGGGCTCCAGGCTCAGGTCCATTTCTCGCGTCTGCCCGGGCCCCTCTCGCCCACCGAGTCCGAAGCGGCCACGAGGGATCTGAGGGGCCCGCCGGAGCGCAAATACCGCCGTGAAAGGGGCACCCGGAAGGAGCTGAACCGAGCGGGTCTCGGGAGACCCTCGCAGAGACTAAAAGGTACGCGGGGCGCGTGGACGGGAACCTGCTAGACAAGGTCAAGCATCATCGTAGAGGGGAAACCCCAGGGGACGAAGATTTGATTTCCTCAACCCTTACCGACTGCTCTACCTCTCTTCTGTTGTAGGACCTGACCCTTCCCCGAGACCCTCCGCCCACCAGCCCTTTGGGCCTCACCTCTCTCTCACATCTGTCGCCGAGGTCACATTGGCCTAACTCCGGGGTTTACGGTGGGACAAGCTATTGGCACGCGTGGAGGAACTTTTGCTTTTGGGACAGAAGAATACCCTCGGACCGCGGAGCGTCAACTTTGAAAGCCTCCTAAACAAATTCTTTGACTGAAAACGAAGAGACCACGTGGAGGTCGGTTTGAAGGGCGACGACGTCTCCGGGAAAAGAAAAAATAAATTTCCCCAAAAGCGAAATTAATTCCGACTTAATAGAAATTAGGGACTAGTAATTTTATAAACTTTCGGAATTTATAAACGATCAGTAGACACTTTTTAGACCCTCCTAAAGGTTTAACCCTCTCCGGACTTCCCCTCTGTAACCCTTGTTTAAAGCGCCGTAGACATTCCGGCACCCCAAATCTACCCTGAAGACACACACAGATTACTCAACCTAAAGGTCCTTCCCTCCTTTGAGTCAGTCTGAAACCCCGAAAATCGGAACAGAATTTTTCATTTTCGCCTGTCTGAGAACGAAAAACAGAAAAGACGAATCACTTTCCCCAATTTGATTCCTCAATTACAGTACCAAAATTTTGTATCAAGGGATTACACTGAATCGTGATTGATCGTTCCTGTCAAGTTAAAGAGGATTAAAACCCGTCTCCTCGACGTTCCCAAAGTGACTTCCCCACCTGTAAAGTCGTGGACGAAATGTCCCTCCCTCCCACCCCATCCCTCTTCCCTTCTTTTGTTCACTTTTTACTTCCTTTTCCTTTCCCGTTTCGGGAGGTCACGGGGAGACCCTATGTCCGGGTCGGGTGAGTTCCCGACAGAGGTGTGGCGACAGGGTGGAAGGAAGAGGAAAGGAACAAGGAAGGGAGAACTGAACAAGCCCCTACAAACGAAGAACAGATTCTACACAAGAAGAACTCTTGTCACAGACTGAAGAGATAGTGTCCCGGTCGTGTCACCGGGCCGTATACCACACACGAATTGTGTGCCGATACTACAGTGGTCTACCCCCCCCTAGTGTCCCAGGGGTGACACAACTCCCTCGTCATTTCGTCTTCTCGTCTGAATCGGGACCTTGAGACCTATGCCCTGGATTTCGGATATCGACTATAAAGTACCCTACCTCACCCTAAACCACCCCCCGTCACCCTACACGGTCACAAGTATATAGATTACAAAGACCCCTTTAATCCCAGACCCTATGTGTCTACTTAGTAAATATCTTTCCCCGGGTCCCTTAGACGTAAAAGACAAGAAAGAGAGGGTGGGTGGTTTAGGGTCGGAACGTCTGTCAACGGGACTAGACGAACCCACAACCCACAAAAAAAAAAGAGTCAAAAGGATCCCTCAGGGAGAGGGATAATAATTGAGTCTTGACGACAGAGGGAAACCTCCACAGTTGGAAAGGGTGTAAAAGGAAGTATTTAAGTTACGACTTCGGTGGTCAAACCGGTTTCGAGGAAGATCTAAGACGCGATTTGATCTGGTTAAGAGACACAAGACAAAGGGGCCACCATTGAACCATCACTTCGGAATTAATACGGGAGAGGACACGAAAAATAGTTTAGTCGTTACCTTCAAAGTCGTAATTCTCTGAAGTGAGAAATTTCTTATCTCTGAAGTGAGAACCGTACCTACGAGATTTTGTTTTTCTCTTTGAACTTGAGTAACTTAAGTAGAATCCCAGTACAGTTTTGACTGAGGTATGTTATTTCCGTCTGATAACTTGATAACATCAGGAGCTTTCGGTAAAAATTCTTTATAGTCTTTATACTCAGTCTATAGTTAATTTATTTTTACTTTTAGAATCCTCTCGTCGTTGTACGTATAAATTTATACGGGTCCTATTATTTTAGTTGGATCAAACAGGACAGTCAATGACATTGGTGATTACACCTCTGTCCAGGATGAAGCTCGGAAGCAAATATAGATACAAATATTGCCTCCGTCCTCATCTATCCGGTGACACTCGGCCCAGATTTCGCTTTACAGTCCTACCCCGCGGTCGGTCGTCAGAGTCTTTAAATCACTCTAGCCCAAAGGGTGCCAGGCCAAGGTCCCAATTGAAGTAAAAGGGGGGGCGGACAAACTACGGTCCTCAACCTTTGTTGGTGTCGATTCCCACTCCACTTTGTTCCTGCCCCACCTTGGTGGTGCCTCCTGGGCCCACCCTGTCTCAGAGTCTCGCGTGCTCCCTTCTCCCATCGGAACCCGTCTGCCCTGTCTTGTCTTCCCGTGGCGCCCACACGTCGTCCCCAGCCCCCTACTCTCCGCGTCCCCCTCGGTCCCTCGGGTCCAAAAGGAGCCCTTGCCCCTCAGGACGCGGGAGGCGTGGGGCTGCCGCGGGACGACGGAAGGCGTCCACACCAAGGTCTTGGCTGCGCGGTTCACCGCCGCCGTCCTCTTCGACCTCCACAGCAGGTACTTCGAGGTCCTGAGAGGGGACGAGAGGAAGTCGGCGAGGGGCGGGCGGCGCCGGGACCGCGGGGAGCCCCGCCCGGGGCCCCCGCCGCCGCCGCCCGGCCGCCCCCCGCGGGACGGCGAGCTCAGCACCGAGCCCGGCGGCGACGGCCGGCCCCCGCGGTGCCGCGACGTCTCGGACGGCCCGAAGCCCGGCGGCCGCGTCTCGGACGGGCGGTCGATGTGCGGCGGCGGCGGCGGGAAGGACTTGAGGGGCGGCGAGCCGGGGCCGGACGTCGGGGAGCCCGGCGGCGGCGGCGGCGGCGGGCGGATGGGCACGCCCGGGCCGAAGCCCCTGTTCAAGGGTGACCTGCTCCGCCTGGGCGCGTTGTCGTCGTAGCGTCGCGACGCGGACTTCCGGTTCCTCGTGTAGGTCCGGTAGCCCTTCGGCACCGTCCGAGAGATCCCCGGGGCCCCTGGGCTAGCCCGGTCTGCGGCAGGGCCCTCGGCTGGGACTCGGCGTCCGCGCGCGTGGGGAAAAAGGACCCAAGGGGCCCGAGCCGGGGAGGACGGGTCGCGGTGGCCTTGTCGGCCCAGGTCCAGCCCGTAGACGCGGACCCAGCGGGGCCTCCCGACTGAGGGTCCGGTCAGCTCCGGGAGACCGGTGGGGATGCAGGGGTGCCTGGGGACCGGAGCGACGACCTGCCTCTGTCCACCGGTGCAACGGGGGTGGGCCGCCCGGGGCCTCGGAGGTCAAAGTTCCTTGAGCTTCGGAGACTGGAGCCGGGGAGGTCCCGCCGCACCGTTGGGCCTTGTTCCTGCTGACCCTCCTTCCCCTCTGCCTCTTTCACACTCCCTGACAAACATTATTCATCGAAGTTTCTTAACTCCACCCCGCCTCTTAATTTCTAACTGGACAAAACCAAACTGACCAAGTCGCGAGAGTCCTGACGTCCCCGCGCCTCCTTCGACACACATACTTACGCCCAAAACCCCCGCGAGCCCACTACCTAGCCCACAACGGCCTTTTCGTCAACCGACGCCTCCTCGGCCGGGGGGGGGGGGGGGGGNGGGGGTGGGGCCCGGCGCGTAGGAATGGGCGGCGACGCGACGGCGGGCCTGAGCGGGCGCAGGTGCTGGGGCGCCGCGGGATCTGGGCTCGAGGGGAGAGGACCCCGCTGCCCGCGGATGCTCACACGCCCCAAGACCCACGAACCTCGGTTTCCGAGTCGACGGACGCGCAAGGGTCGGGGAGCTATGGGATTGTCGGGCCGACGTCGGCGATGAACCTCCCTGACTGAGGTTATCCTTCGTAGGTGCGTGTGGTAGAAGGGTCCCATTCTCGACTTGAAGAGCTTCGAGGACCGCCGGGGCGGAGGGAAAAAGGTCGGGCGTTGCCGGGGTCTGCGGAGATTCTAGGAACACCGTCCAGTGGTCGAGGGGACGATGGGTACCAACTACTGTAATCACGAGGCCTCCGACCTCGTCCGGCTACAAGCAGTCGAGGCCCAGAGTCACAGCGGAGGGTCTTGGCGAGGCGAGGAGGGTCGGGTCGCCAAGCCGCACCGCGCGCACCCCGACCGTCGGCGTGAGGCCTTCCTACAGGACCTCGCGACCGGAGCGCCCACGCAGTACCTGTCCTAACGTCAAGAAACCGCGGCAGCGATCCCGACCCCCTCTTTAAGTCTTCAGAGATACCCGCAGTCGTAGAGCTCCCCAAGAGCGCCTCATGACAGACTCCCAGCAATCCTGCAATCACTTGGTGGGGTCGGGGGAAAGGAGGACGCTGCTCGGCCCGGAGGGACCCTTTACCGTTTCTACCCATCAAATGGCGTACCACATTTGAGAACCGCTGGACCGTCTTCCGTTATGTGCAACACTAGGGTGGAGAGACTAGGTCTCACAGGGACACGCCCGGAACCCAAGGACTTTGGATGGGCCCCTTTCCTCCTGACAGCCCCGACCTTTACTTCTCTCGCAGTAGTGTCCTGGGTCAGGAACGGGACACCCAGGAATCTCAGACCCGTATTGGTCCCGACACATGGGGATCCGGGAGGAGACCTCAGATTGTGTATCATTCAACCAATCATTCTTAAATAACTCACCCAACAAAAGGGATTCGCCAACAACAACGATAAATCCAGTACAGGCTGAGAAAACGCTGGGGTCCCGGATATCTGGGGGTTGTGGAGACAGGTACCCTAAAGGGTCCGTTGATATTACCTCACCCAACGGTAAAGGAGGAGGTCTCCTAGAAGGACTGAGACCTCCCAGTTTAGGACCCCGTAGTTTGGACCTCAGAGGACGTAACCGACTGTCTAAGAAATGGTGACTCTATGGACCCTTCGGGGAAAGGTCCTTCCATCCCTCATTATGTAAATTACGAAAAGAGACTGTTCTCTTTACTTACCTCACCGGGTTCACTATAGTCGAGAGCCGTCCTTTTTTTTTTTATCCATTTGAGTCCTATTTATTCATTCATTTAAAGAGAGTGAAACCGGATAGAAGAGAAAGTAGGAAGTTACGGGAATAAAATGATCCTTATTAAATAAGGCTCTTGAAGTCACCATGACTTCGAAGTGAAGTCCACTCATGGTGTGAATAAGGTGACAAAGTGGAATCAGGACCTGTGGAGACTGGAAAGGAAAGAGTGGTAATCGTAGATGAAACTAAAGGAATCCGGTAAAAGTAACGAGTAAGACAGAGGAGAGACGGTAAAAGGAAGGGTAAGAAAAAAAAAAAAGGAAAGACGTCTACGTCGAAAGGTGGTAAAAGGAGAGAAGAAAATGAGACCCTTACTTATAAGATTTGGTAGAGAAATCCGAGGTTGTCTGACTTGGTATGGACCTAAGTCCTTGTTCAGGGACCTCCTACTAGTTTTAGGATTATCGATTAGTGGTAACTTTCGAATGATACACGGACGAGAGAAGATTCACCAAAAGTAGAGTCACTTCGGAGTGTTCCTGAGACGGTCCTTCTAAGTTGATCGGGGTAAAATACTTACTCCTCTGACTCCATAACCTCTCCAACGTGGTTTAGTTGAGACGAACATCCGGAACCTCGACCTTATTGATCTTCAGGAGATAGTTAAGTGCTAGTATAGCGTACAAGTCCTTTATAAACGACTTATTCCTGAGGAATTAAGGTCAAGGGTGCTTGTCGATTAATCCGGTGCGACCCTTACTCTACGGCTCCTTACCTACGATCGACACTCACGGAAGGACCCGAAGGACCCCCTCTACACCTGCTCGGCTCCTGGGAGAGAGGCGTCAAGATGCCCGACGGACCGTCCCGCCGAAATTCCCGGGCGTCACTCAGTTCGAGGGTCGAGGTCCTCCTCCCCACGTCCACTCCGCCTGTCCGCCATGAAATGAGTCCGACCTGCACTCTGATCGAACGCCATTTCTCACAATTTTGGGATCTGCTGGCTCTTTATGGGCCCCGGCGGCGCGTTCGAGTGTCGATGCCTTTCGTCAAACGCCTCCGCCGCCCGTTCCTTCTCGGGTCGAAGGCTTTGATCTGAGAGGACCGACACTAACCACACCCCCCCCCCACCGCTTCCCCCCCGTGGGCGGAAAGATCCTGAGACCCCTTTCAGGGGGGCGGGGGTCATTTGGACGTAGGGAACCCTTCACCGGGAACTGAGAAGGTGCTACGCCGAAGCCCAAACCAGGTCTGCTACGATGTACACACGTGGCGTCGCCCCTGTCCTTGGACAACCGTGACCAAAGCGCCCCTAGCCCCTCTTTTCCGCCACACGCCGATATTTGTTTGGAACCACGTCCGGTCGAGCCTGGTTCCGTCAGATCCCCGCCGGACCCCCTGAGGGAGCTTCCTTCCTCCCAGACTGGGCGTCGGCTCGGCCCCCCTCTCCCACCCTGTAAGCCCTGGCGCCGGGAGCCGAGGGCCCTCGCGGCTGCGCTCGTCGGGTCCCGACTCGACGTCCCGACGCCCCCGCCCCGCCCCTTCCCGTGGAGACTAACCCGCTCTACGCCCCCGCCCCGCCCTTTCGCGCGGGGAGTAACCTTCTCGACGACCCGGCGCCCCCCGCCCCGTGGATACTAACCTGCCGAGGCGCCCGTCCCGCCCCGGGCCGCCCCGGGCCGCGCAGGCTCCCTCGCCGCCGGCGTCCAAGGAGCGCGAGGCGAACCTGGCGCCGATTAAGGGTCTCGGGCCGGGCGCGCCTCAGACGGCGGGACGACCGGGTCGGAGGCAGTCGGTACGGACGGCGCGACCCCGTGAAGGCAAAGGCGGAGAGAGGGAAAACCTCCTCAGAGAAGGGCGGCCACTCGCACCGCGGAGGCGCGGGCCGCCCTACCGAGGCATGACCACCGACAAAAAGAGAGGGAACCCCTGCGCCCCGTGGCTCCCGAGGCGGAGACGCCCAGCGGTCAGAGGCCTCGGGGCCGCAGGTCTCCGCCGGCGTCGGCGCGCCCCAGAAGGAGCGAGCCGGGGGCGGACGCGCCACCGGGCTCCGGGCAGGGTCGACAAGATGGCGGTACCCGAAGGCCAAGAGCTTTGGGCCAGGACAGAGGGCGACCGGCCTCGAGAGTAGGGACGACGGCCCTCCCCCTCCCCTTCCACATCCACTCTGCCCCACCCTCCTGACCCTCTCTCTCGGGAACCCCACCACGCCCGAAGACGGTCTCAAGTCGGGGACCTGACGCCGCCGGGGCGACATAGGTGAATGACACTTCACAGTCAGCGAGTCAGCACAGGCTGAGAGACGCTGGGATACCTGACATGGGGCAGTCCCAGGAGACAGGTACCCTAAGAGGACCGTTCTTATGACCTCACCCAACGGAATGAGAGGAGGCCCCTTAGAAGTGTTGGGTCCCTGACTTGGGTCCAGAGTTCAAAGGACGTACCCATTCTGCCAAAGAAATGGTTAATCACGGTGGAATATACACTAACGAGTCGAGTTAACGATTCAGCAAACTTTGGGGTACCTGACATCGGACGGTCCGAGTCTGAAACAGGTACCCTAAAGGATCCGTTCTTATCACCTCACCCGACAGTACGGGAGGAGGTCCCCTAGAAGGTTGGGTCTCTATCTTGGTCCCAGAGGACGTAACGTCCGCCTAAGAAATGGTCGACTCGGTGGTCCCTTCGGGAATAAGTGAATAAAATTTGCATATCAATTAAAGACCCCCCTCTACCCTTTACAATGTCCTTCCCTCTACTAGGGACGGGGACGTTCCCTCACGCCCCTTCAGGAGTACGAACAAAGAGAACCGGTTCAAGTAGTGAAGTCGAGTCAAGTCAGAGAGTCAGCACAGACTGAGAAACACTGGGGTACCTGACGTCGCGTGGTCCGGAGGGACAGGTAGTGGTTGAGGATCTCAAATGAGTCTGAATACAGGCAGTTCAGCCACTACGGTAGGTCGGTGGAGCACACGACAGGGGAAGAGGAGGACGGAAGTTAGAAAGGGCCGTAGTCCCAGAAAAGGTCACTCAGTCAAGAAGTGTAGTCCACCGGTTTCATAACCTCAAAGTCGAAGTTGTAGTCAGGAAGGTTACTTGTGCACCCTGACTACAGGAAGCCCTACCTGACCAACCTAGAGGAACGTCCGGTTCCCTGAGTGTTCTCAGAAGAGGTTGTGGTGTCAAGTTTTCACAGTTAAGAAGCCACGAGTCGAAAGAAATGTCAGGTTGAGAGTGTAGGTATGTACTGATGACCTTTTTGGTATCGAAACTGATCTGTTCGGAAACAGTCGTTTCATTGTAGAGACGAAAAATTATACGACAGATCCACCAGTATTGAAAAGAAGGTTCCTCGTTCGTAGAAAATTAAAATACCGACGTCAGTGGTAGACGTCACTACAACCTCGGGGTTTTTCATTTCAGACGATGACAAAGGGATAGATAAAGGGTAATTCACTACCCTGGCCTACGGTATTAGAATCAAGAGACTTACAACTCGAAATTTGGTCGAAAGAGTGACTCAAGTAGTCAATGAACTTTCGAAAACGTCTCTCGGGAGGCACATGGGGGTCCGAGGAGGGAACAGAGAGCGCGTCGACCACCTGGCTGACCTAGAGCCCGGAACCAACGAGGGGGTCCTCAAATCGCACTCTACATCGCAAAGCTTGGGGGTCGGGGTCGGACCGGCGGAACGCCAAGACAGAGTCCACGTGTACGAGGAAAGCCGGGTGTCTGGTAATGATGATCACCTTGACTTCGGAGATCCTCCGGTAGTTTTTTTTTTCTTCTGAAAGCTCCTTCCATTATAATTACCTGCCTCTTCCGTTACCGTGGGGTGAGGTCATGAGAACGGACCTTTTAGGATACCTGTCTCCTCGGACCATCCGACGTCAGGTACCCCAACGACTCAGTCTATGCTGACTCACTGAAGTGAAAGTGAAAAGTGAAAGTACGTGACCTCTTCCTTTACCGTTGGGTGAGGTCACAAGAACGGACCTCTTAGGGTCCCTGCCCCCTCGGACCACCCGACGGTAGATACCCCAGCGTGTCTCAGCCTGTACTGACTTCACTGAATGGTCACTATAATTACCTTTTGACCGGAAAGGAGACGGGTCGGTCGCGTTCAGGACCCCCGAGCCGGACGCAGGACTGGACGGGCCCTTTCCCCTCCGGTCCGTCGACGTCCGGCCGAGGGGACTGACAAGTTCTCCGGTCAGCAGGGGAATTAACCCTTGGCCGAGATTATTAGACCGGAGTCGAGTAATTGAGATGTTATCACCCGTCTCAATTACTGAGTAATCACTAATTAAGGAATTGACACGGAATTAACGAGTGACATTTGTGAACCATTTTTGACCTAATTTAGCAGGTTCAGGAACCGGGGTCAGAGAGTGTCGGGACCTTCTGAGTCTCTCCCGACCCAAGGGAATAGAAGTCTCCCGGTAGAAGGAAAAAAAAAAAAATTCCTCTTTATAGTACTGTAAGGAATATACACCTTAGATTTTTCTTTACTATGTTTACTTGAATGGTGTTATGTCTTTCACTGAGCGATTGTATCTTTTGCTTGGGTACCAATGGTCGTCCCCTTCCTGATCAACCCCCGAAGCCCTTGCAGTGCATGTGTGACGATACCTAAGTACATATATAGACCGACTCAGGGAAGCGACAAGTGGACTTTCATAGTGTTGTAACGATTGACTACCGTGGTCGACCATAGATACGTAGTAGGACCTTCAAGCACGGTCTTAGTAGGTATATCTGCTTTCCCAGACCGCCCCGTAAGACCGACTGTAGACCGTTCCTTCCGGACGGTACTGAAGGGGAACCGTACGAACAAAAGTCCGCCGGCATACACAGAGATCCGTGTACACCAGGGAACCCAGACCACCCAGTAGAAGAATTCCCGCCACGTCGCAGAGGGGAACTGGACCTTCAGACTCGAGAGACCAGGTCAACACCGACACTGTAACGGACCAGTACACTGGAACCTGTCCGGGGGAACACTACGACCTAGGGGGTAGCACCTGGTACAGTCCTTCCGTGCACCGCTCCTACAACTGATTGTCCTACCTTCCCTGGCGACCGTGTGGTACGGTCGAGACCTGACGGTGGCCGCGAGAGGAAAAATCGTTTTCACTTTCGACGAGTCAGTACGGGTCGAGAAACGCTGGGGTTCCTGATATACCAGGGACCTTAAGAGGTCCGGTCTTATGACCTCACCCATCGGAAAGGGAAGAGGTCCCCTAGAAGGGTTGGGTCCCTGACTTGGGTCCAGAGGGCGTAACGTCCGCCTAAGAAATGGTCGACTCGGTGTTCCCTTCGGTTAGATTCGAAGTAAGTAAGTGAGGAAAGGAAGCTACGGCCATACGCCAATTGACGAGTCGGGGTACCTGAAGTGAAGTCTTACAGAGGATCTAAGAGGATCGGGACAGAGGGAGTCGTTCAAGAGATCGAGTCCCGAAGCTGAGAGTGGTCCCACGTGCCGGAGGAGAGAACCGTGGATGGTGGATACCGGGGCGAAATACTAATGAATGAGTAACTAAGTGGATGGGCCCTGCGAAGGACCCAATAAAGAAGTAACTAAACAAATAATAGAAATGACCCGAGAGGAAAACGATTTAAGACCTCGACATTTCGAAACAAAAAACAACCGGTCAGGGAGTCAGTACAGACTGAGAAACGCTGCGATACCTGCCGTCGTGCGGTCCGGAGGGACAGGAGGTGGTAGAGGGTCTCGAACGCGTTTGAGTACAGGTAACTCAGAACCACTACGGTAGGTTGGTAGAGTAGGAGACAGTAGGGGAAGAGGAGGGCGGAAGTTAGAAAGGGCTGTAATCCCAGAAAAAGTCACTCAGCCGAGAAGTGTAGTCCACCGGTTTCATAACCTCGAAGTCGAAGTGGCATTCAGGAAGGTTACTTACAAGTCCTAACTAAAGGAAATCCTACCTGACCAGACTCGAGGGACGTCAGGTTCACATTATTTCTGTTTCTATGTAGAAGGCATAATAGAGGGACAGGGAGTTAGGAAAGCTAGACAGGAAGTGTGACACCAGTCTTAATCCATGAATTTGTCAAGGAGCACCGAGAACCCTCGTGGACTACTCGGAGACTCAGACTGGGTTGGGTGGAAAGGTCCGAACAGAGGCCAGAAGGAGGAGTGAGGGGAGGGGAGGAGTAGGGGACGAGTTCACCGTGCCGCACGAGACGTAAAGTGACCAGACGGTGTACGGAAAAGTGAAACACCGAGACCCATACGTGTAAGGCAGACGGACCTTCCTGAAGGGTGGGAGGGGAACGACGGGCTGAGGCAGTCCTGGACCGAGTCCACGGTGACGGAGGCACGTCGACCGGACGCTAGGACGTCGCCAGCCAAGGAGAAAGGAGACGGGGGTCCCGTGGAACGACCACCCCGGAACTCGCGACACGGTCGTGAGTAGGGCACCACGACAGACACCGGGGGTCCCTCTGGTACCCCAGGAATTTCCCGTCGACTGAAAACGGACGTGTAAGTCACGGGCTGGATTTCTCCCGTGGGTTTGACTACGGGTTATTGATCGTGTTCCTATGCACTAAGGGTCTCTTTCGAGGGGTAGGGAATTCCCGAATGTCGTCTCTTAGACGGGGTCTGGTGTTTCAGTGTCTTCTAAAGAGACTTCTTTCCTGTGAGTCGGTCTCGAGACTTCCCTTTTGTTCAGTCGGTCCGTTCTCCCCTCCCCTCCCGTCCCACACACGTCTCCTCCTCTCTGGTCTCGGTCACACTCCGAGTGCCTTGTTCCGACCAGCCCGTCTCCGGTTTCCTGTTCTCTTCACTTTCAGAGATGTTGATTTTTGTCAGAATCCTCCGTCCCAGACACAGGTTGGTTCTAAGTATTCGTCCCCTCAAAAGGTTGTGTGCTTCACACAAGTCGACGAGGCCTGCCGGTTGTTCATTGATTACAGACGATGTCCGTCTGTATATCCACTGTTCTAGTAAAGTTCATTTAACAGGACAGACGTCATACTTCTTGACCCTTCCTCCGTTCTCTCTCAAGATCTTCTGGTCAATCATCCGATAACACCACTAGTTCCCTTTTGTCGCACTCTCGGAGAAAACCATCGTTCCTCCGGCCCGGACCTCAACTTACTCCTCTGACTCAAATCAGAGCTAGTTTACTCAACCTCAACTCTCTGACCCACCCGTTGAGAACCATGACCGAGCCTCGGATCTCGTTTCTCGACCGACGATAAACTCGAGTTCTAGTGGCATGTTTACTAGCAGCTTCGGGACCCGTCTGTGCTCTACTCCGACGTCTCTGGCCCTCTGACACCGTACTCGTCTCCTCCAACCGCAGTCGCGGAACTCTCCGAGGGCCGAAGCACCCGTCACAACCTCCTCCGTCCCGCACCCCCTTCCTCTGAGTCCCTTCACAGCACTGTACCTTCGACTTCTGTCTCAAAGGTTGCCGTTTCCTACTCGTTGGTCTGACAATAATAAAAATTTTTGAATTGTGAATCGGTCACGACTTCGTTCCTGTATGTCAAAACGAAGGACGCCCCGTCCCACGCCGACAGCCCTTCGGAACAGTCACCAAGGGCGACGGACCCTTCACCAGCGATACCGCCGGCCTGGGGCTCGCCAGCGAAGAGGTCCTGACCCGCCAGTCGCTTCCCGACGAGGCTGTGACTGACGAAAAGACAAACACAACTGGGGGAAGGACAGGGAGGAAGATTTGGAAAGGGGTGGACAAAAAACGTGCAAGTCTTTCTGTGACTTTCCTTCCTTCTTTCAGTTTATTGTCAGGATCTTTACCGTCGACTCCGAGACTTTAGGTAGGACATACTTGCTAAACCAGGAAGTAATTTCTACCAAGGTTGAATGGAAGGAGACAGTGAGTTTGAGAAGACGTATGTGGGAGATGACAACGGTTTGACAGGTCGTTTGAACTGGGTTCGAAAGGATGGAGATACGGAAATAGGTTCAAGAGGGGAGATGGGCCTTATAGAAGGGGGTGTCTTTTATGAAAGTCTACTCACTTTTACGTCGTATAGTGTCGAATACCCTAGGTTGCTTCCGTCACGAATCCCCTCTAAAATGTCGACATCTACGACAGAGATAACTTTTTCTTCTGGCGTCTAGTTATTCGATTGGAAGGTAGAACCGTGTACCTTTTTTTCTAGTTTGATTTGCACTTCACTCGTTTTTCTTCCTTGGTCATTTCTAAGTCTACCCTTTGTCATCTCTTTTTTTGTGAAGTATATTGCTTAGTAGTCCCCTCACTTTTCATCTCGGTACTCTAGGGTGAAGGGTATGCAATCCCACTGACAGTAGTCCTTCAGTCGTCGTTCTTTGCAGCCACTGTTTCGTCTCTCTAGTCTTGGGTCGTGTGTACCGGCCCCCTTTACATTTTACCACGTCAGTGAAACCTTTTGGTAGACCGAGAAGTCTACTAATTTATATTTCAACGGTATCCTTGGTAGTTAAGACCGGTTCTGTTTCCTTTCGTATAGGTGTGTCTTTGGACACGCACTTATAAATATTGCACGTAAAAAGTATGGTCGATCTTTCACCTCTGCTGGGTCTACGGGTAGCGTCTTACTTAATTGCGTGTTACACCATGTACACTCATGTATTTCACTTTATAATGAGTCGGTACCTTTCTTACCCGGTGGCTGTGTTTGAGGTCGCACCCGCCTAGAGCTTGTGCAATTCACTCTCTGGGTCTGAGTTTCCTGGCGGATGGTACACTTACCTATAAGTCTCCTTTAAGCCTTATCCCTCTCGGTATCTCTGTCTTTTGCCTTAGTACCAACCAGACACAACCCCCGGCCCTCCTACCCCTGTGCCACTCACTAATTCCCACCGCCTAAAGAAAGACTCTACTACTTTTACAAGATTTGAGTCGGCACCACTGTTTACTAACGTATATAGAAACTTGTATGATTTTTGACAACCTACCCCGTGAAATTTACCTACTTAACATACCATACACTTAATATAGAGTTATTTCGAAAAAAGAAAAAAAAAAGTATTTTCAGAAGGGTAGTTCGAGAACGTCGAAGGTAGGTAAAGTCCATGAGTGTGACCTTCTTAAAAGGAATTACGGCACTACAAGGCAACGGTTCCTCGGAGAAGGTTCAGTCATTCTACATAGTTAAGTCGATTGTCTATTACTCGGGGGTGACAGGGTCCGTAACACTAGTTATGTCGGTAAGTGAAGAAGACGGAAGTTCCGAGGTGGGTGCACAGAGTGAGGACCCTCCATCTCTGGGAGACGATACTTGTTGGATGGGACGGTCGAAGAGTGAGAGGGGTCGGGGGGGAGATATGACAACGAGTTTCGTCTGTTGTGGAAAAACCCCCCTATATGGTACAACGTACGTACTAGGATCAAGGGGCTGGTCCCCAGCTTGGGTACGGGGGAGTCACCTTCATCTCAGAATTGGTGACCTGGTGGAGTCCTTCAGGCACCTGGTGTGGAAAAGAAGTTTTCCTCTCCGGTGGGATTTTACGGTCGAGACGACCCTTTCTCTTGGTACCGACTTTAAGTGGGACACTGCAGTCGCGGACCGACCTTTTTTGGAGAGACGTCACCATTCAGTCCCTCCACTCCGACCCCTCCCCGTTCCCACTGTCCTCGCGCTGGAGTCCGAGGTCCCTCCGACGTCCCACCTGGGTCAGGACGAGAAAGTGGCTCACAGGAGACAGAGTTAGCGGAGAGGAGGTGAGACACGTCGGGAAACAGGGGTCAAGTGCCGAGGAGAGGAGGTCCGCAGAGAGGAGCCGGAGGCGACGGGAGACAGGAGAATAAAGGATCCTAGCCAGAGAGGACAACACAAAGACTTTAGGGTGAGGAAGGGGAACCGTTGAGGTCCGAGAAAAAGTCTCGCTTGTTCGGACGTCATTTACCCTGACGGACTGTGAACGGGGGTTTTGGAAACGAATCCGCTCTGAAACAGGAGTCTGGGATTGTCGTCGAGGAAGATAGAAAAGACATAAAACAAGGTGCACCCCACTCCTCATAAGGAAGTCTAATGACAGTCTCTCTACTGACCTAAGGAAGAGTCCTCCGGTGTCCTTGGGGTCAAGTCGGGGGCGGAAAAGAAAAATCCGCGTCTGAACTATATACCGAAGCCCGTCCCGTCAAAGTGGGACCATCAAAGACGTCAAAGTGTAGAACTGAAGAGAAAGACGGCAGTTCCGAGGGGGACGCACAACGTGAGTGGACAAAGGAAGGGGGTACACGAAGGACCCATTATCTCTGGGAGACGAGATTGTGGAGGCTCTTCCGCTGCCGTGGGGTGAGGTCATGAGAACGGACCTTTTAGGGTGCCTACCTCCTCGGACCATCCGACGTCAGGTACCGCAACGCTTCTCAGGTTGTACTGACTCGCTGAAGTGAAAGTGAAAAGTGAAAGTACGTAACCTCTTCCTTCACGGTTGGGTGAGGTGACAAGAACGGACCTCTTAGGGTCCCTACCCCTCGGACCACCCGACGGCAGATACCCCAGCGTGTCTCAGCCTGTGCTGACTTCACTGAATGGTCGTCGTCGTCGTCGAGATTGTGGACTGGAACTGTCGAACTTGTCCTTTGGTGCGAAGGTGGCGACATTTTATTTTCCAAATAATCTTGTTCCTCAAGGGACCACCGGAAGACTGACTCTAAGGGCCGAAAGTGTCGGTGCCGGATTTTTTGTAATTTAATTTTCCTTTACTTCACTTCACTTTGTTTTGTTAAATTTTATAATATGTTTTTTATTTTATTTTACTTTACTTTATAATATGGTCTCCTTGACCTTTTAGAAGGGCGACGTTGCAAGACTGAGTCGCTTCTCTCACGCAGTCATTAAACCGACTACCGCTGTGGGCCACCAGTAGGACTCTTGAAGTGGAAGACTAACCGGCGGTTCAGCGGAGATTGAGACGCTGGGGTACCTGACGTCGTGCGGTCCGGAGGAACAGGAAGTGGTTGAGGGCCTCGAATGAGTTTGAGTACAGGTAACTCAGACACTACGGTAGGTTGGTAGAGTAGGAGACGGCAGGGGAAGAGGTCGGAAGTTAGAAAGGGTCGTACTCCCAGAAAAGGTCACTCAGTCAAGAAGTGTAGTCCACCGGTTTCATAACCTCAAAGTCGAAGTTGTAGTCAGGAAGGTTACTTATAAGTCCTGACTAGAGGAAATCCTACCTGACCAACCTAGAGGAACGTCAGGTTCCCTGAGAGTTCTCAGAAGAGGTTGTGGTGTCAAGTTTTCGTAGTTAAGAAGCCGCGAGTCGAAAGAAATATCAGGTTGAGAGTGTAGGTATGTACTGATGACCTTTTTGGTATCGGAACTGATCTGCCTGGAAACAACCTTTTCACTATAGAGACGAAAAATTATGCGACAGATCCAAACAGTATCGAAAAGAAGGTTCCTCGTTAGACAATTAAAGTACCAACGTCAGTGGTAGACGTCATTAAACCCTCGGTTTTTTTTAATTCAGACAGTGACAAAGGTAAAAGAGGGTACGTAAACGGTACTTCACCACCCTGGTCTACGACGCTAGAATCAAAAAACTTACAACTCAAAAGTCACTCGAAAAAGTGAGAAAGTGGAAGTAGTTCTCTGAGAAATCAAGGAGAAGTAAAAGACGATAATCCCACCACAGTAGACGTACGGAAGACTAACCCGTGGTTGTCAAAAGGTCATGTTGGGAAGGAAGAGTCTCGGTAGACGTTACTCTTCGCGCAAAGGAGTTGGTTGTCGAGGGAAGGAAAAACTCAGGAGGGTTCAGGTACCCGAAGTGTGAGAGGAACACTACCTTTTGGGACCGAAAAGATGAGTCTGAGGGAGGGTCCGTCCAGTTGGGTTGGGTCCCTTTAGAAGACAGCAATTTCGGAGACCCTCCGGTTCTTCCCAATACGAAGGTACAAAAAGTACGGGGAGGTAGTAAGTCTGATCTTTCTTTAGTCAAGATTTAGTTAAATAAGTTTCGTACTTACGGAATTAGAGATTGGTGACAGTACTCCTTTATAAACGTACTAAAGTACTTTACTCGGGACTTCGTTCCTTTAAGAAACTTAACTTACATAAACCGGATATGGTAGCTCGTGTGACTTCTACATGTTACACAGTCAAATGTATAACGTCACACTCACTTTAAATCGTGGAGACGGTGTCATGTATTAGAGGAGAGAAAAATCACCAACTCTATTAATTCAAAGTCAGAGGATCATTCAAACTACTAGCATCGTGTTGTAACGACAGTTATGACTTCATCTCGTTAGGAATTAAGTTTAAATTAATTTTTAATAGGATTCCCATCTTGAAGTCTACGGACACCTCATTTTTTGTAAACTATGTTCGGTAGAAGAAGGACCACAGGAAAGTTTAGTGTTGTTTATCTATTATTCGAATCACGATGGTGATCTGTAATATATGATATCCTAAAGGAGAGTTCAATCAAAGATTATGGACCATAAATTACGGCTTCATAATTACTGAATTTATAGGATTATACAGTGGATGGATCTTTATAAATGTAAGATTCTCAGTTAAAGGTCCCATGTTACTGGTCGGGTTTCTTAATTGTCATCGTAAATCCACACATTCTGTAGACCAGTCATCTATGAAACTTCGAGTCACTGGAAAGGCCGGTGGGCGATTACCGACTCTACGACTACTATGAATTCCAAGTCTCTTCCCTTTCGTCTAATTCTGAACAAGGTACATAAGTGAAGGAAGGATCTCTTGGTCTGCCATTGACAGGGTCCTCCCCTTAATGGCAAAACTGAGACCTCGTAAACGTCCTCCGTCTACACTATATTTTTGATCTTGAACGGAATCTCAAACTTCCTACCCAAAATAAGACAAACAAATAAAAAAAAGGTTAAATGTTTGATCCACGGGAACTCGATCGAGAACCCGAAGGGACCGTCGAGTCAACCATTTTTTAGGTGGACGTCCCGTCTTCTGGACATGATTGGACGTATATTAACCGTGCTTTAGCAGATATTGGATAAACCTTGAAGGTTCAAACTGAAGAGATAAATAAATAATATAAAAGAACCGGTACGACGCACCGTATACCCTAGAATCTAGAGTCTGGTCCCTAACTTGGGTGTGGGGAACGCAACCTTCGTACCGCAGAATTGGTGACCTTGGGGTCCGTTCATCGAGGTTTAAACTGAAGATATGTACGATTCAACCATAGACGAGGGGGGCCCTCTCCTTTACAGTTTCTACATTGGAGGGGCGTTTACACCCTTCCGGTCTCCCTTCGTCAAGTACCCTTTCACTTCTTCACAGTGGTCACCACTTCTTCCACGGTGTCACTGGGACCACTACTAGGGCCTTCACTATGTCCTTCCAACCACGACCCTCCCCGTCTTTATCTTGGTCCCTGCCCTGGATACGTCAGTCCCCACACAGGTCCTCCTCCTCTCCGTCTGCTTCCGAGCAGGTCCCTGTCGAAGAAGAGCCCCGGCTCACCCCTACTCTTCCTTCCCAGAGTAGGCTCTTCCTCTCCCAGCCCGTCCTCTTCCCCCGGTTCTGTCGGAAGAAGGGAGCCGCTGGAGAAACGGAACCTCCCGAAGAACCGGACCCGACGCACCTATTGCGTAATTCCTGTTTATTAAGGGAAAGGGATCTGTCCAACGAAAAAGTGACTTCACATCGCAACACAATCAGCGAGTCAGCACAGGCTGAGAGACACTGGGGCACTTGACATCGGCCGGTCCGAGGAGACAGGTACCCTAAGGGGTCCGATCTTATGACCTCACCCAACGGTACGGGAAGGGGTCCCCCTAAGACTTGGTCCCTAGCTTGGGCCCAGAGAACGTAACGTCCGTCTGACGGACTCGGGGGTCCTCCACGAAAAAGTGGCCCCCTGAGACTTTACGGCTATCGTACGACGCACAGTGAATAGTTTGACTGCCCACCACGCAGGAGACTCGCGAGTGATACCCGCCCGCCCGTCTGTTACCTTTGTTTACTTTGCCCGACCCACGCGATCCCGCGCCGCCCCTGACACCGTGTCACCTGTTGTACTCGGGGAGGGACGGTGCCCGGTGCCGTCGGAGACCGACAGAAGGCCCGACAGAAGACGGGTCACCGTCTAGGAGACTAAAACGTTTCCCGAACGGTAGACCTAAACATCCACTTTAGGGAACTACAACTTTACAGACACTTGCTGACAGTAGTAAAACAGAATAAAAGAAAATAAGTAAATAAATCGACGTGACCCAGGACCAACACCGTTGACTCTATAAGTCAGCAGAAACGTCGCACACCCTGAAAATCCAAGTCCTACACCCTAATCGAGGGACTGGTCCCTAACTTGAACCCGGGGGACGTAACGCTCACACCTCAGAATTGGTGACTTGGTGGTCCCTTTAGGGATTAACAGTAAAAATTCTGTGAGGGGTCCATTTGTAGGTTTGGTCGTCCGTCGGTCAAGGACTGACGATTCAATAATTATTTAACAAAAGTGTAATAAGTGCAAAAAAAAGAGGAAGGTAGGGGTCCTCAAATCACCCCCGCTCCCACCACCCACCCCTTCGTTCCTTCTAGAGAGGCCAGATACGTAAAAATAAACAAACCAAAACAAACAAGGTTTTAGTTCAAGTTAGGGGTTGGAGAGGTAACTCCGGCAGGGATCGACTCCGTAGAACCCTTTGACGGTCCGGCACCCCTCATGGTCAACTTCGACAGCTAAAGGAAAGGAAAGGACGTACAGTCCCCTCGACAATACAGCTAACGTGAACAGAACGTTTCGTTCCTCCTCATTCCTGGTCTTTTCGACCCAGTCTTCACTCCTCGCAGGACAGTCGATGCTAGTGTCGGATCACAACGTTGTTCTCTTTCTCTGACAACGAGATTCCCTAAGCACCGGGACTCGGGTAGTCTTCCTGAGACACCCGTAGGTTCGTGCCTTATTGTGGGTCGTCACGGAGTAAAAACTTGAACGAGAGGCCAACCTTGGTGTCAACACACTCCAGTTTTCTTTACTTCAAGTACGGGCAGTGGTTGTGGCGACCTTCAAGGGGGGTGCAGGAATGACTCCCTCAGAACTGAAACGCATCCGAGGACGGGGAGGAGGGTGTACTGAGTTCCCATTTAGGATTAGTCACTCCAGTCAACGTCACCAGACCAAGACAAGTAATCGCCATCCTAATCCGGTTCGTACACTGGGTGGACCAGTAACTCCACGCTCCCTAAAGCTCTGGAGACCCTTTCCTGAATAGTGACAATTATTCCACTTCGAATTTTTCTCCACCGGGGAGAGGAAAACTTACAACAGAACAGACCTACACTGTCGACCTTGAGGTCGTCGGCAGAACACTGGTGTCCTCATCAGTCGAATTCCTATTTAGACTTAGGACCACAGTCTCGCCCTTCTGTCTTTCTGGGAAGAGGAACTCCCATAGTAACTCAGTGACTTAATTTGACTTGAGTTGTTGGAACTTAGGATGGAGGGAGACCTCAAGATCATATACTCTGTTATTTAGCCTAGAAAATACGGTTAAACTCAACTCCCAAAAGGCAATGATTGTCGGTTTCCGTAGGATTACCCGTGTCGCTAGTAAGGACCTCCAGATACTGTATCAGAGAAAAGGTAGATCTCAGTGCACCTGGGTAAGTAAGTAATAAGTGATGAATCAAGTTACTCAGACTAGTGTCCCGTTTCTCTTCGTCCCGATACCAATCCTGACGGTCGTTAGGGTGAACGCCCTTGGGTCTCCTTTACTTTAGGCGTGGAGGTTCTCTAAGGACACAAGAGTGTAGGTAACATCGCAATATGTGTACCAGAAAGACGACACCCTTATCGCTATCAAAAAGTAACACCCAAAGGGAACTTCCCAATAGAGTATTAGAGACTAATTCCGTCGGACACCAACTCCTTTACTTAATACATTTGGGGTGGAAAACGAATCTAATGAGGGATGCGTAGGTTCGATCAAATCTTACGGGACACCACTGGTTTATGGGGTTCTCCTTACCTTTCCACCCACAACACCCCGATCTTTAGCATGACGTGCCGAACTGCACGGACGAATCACTCAACGACTCGGAGACTAGCATTCGCTTCTGACGACTTAATGGGTGTCGTTGGACGGGGTACTGTGTCTCTTTTTTTTACTGACACCAAAAATTCTCTTGTTTAAACTTCCCTTAATAATGAAGGAAGGGAAAACCTAAGAAGGAGAATTAATAGGGCGAAACGACGTTCCTCCGGATTTATGACAGTGGAGAATTTTCGGTGGGAGAGAGGAGCGAAACCCGTATGTCTGTGGGTCGAACACACCACGACCCTTGTTAGCCTTCGGAGAAGGAAGGGGGTCTCAGGGTCCGACCCCGACTTAACAAGAGATCTTATCCTTGCCCGTCTTTAGTTTCTCCTTTAAGAAAAAACTCTTGGTGTTCCCCGTCCCCTGTAGACATTGGACCCCGACTGGTATAGAAAGTAAAGAATAATAAATACATAAAAGGAAAAGAGGGGGTGGAACCTGACGTGGGACACCGTGCACCTTGAATCGTTGGTCCCGGACTTAGACACGGGGGACGTCCCCTTTACGTCTCAGGACGGGGGACCTGGCGGTCCCTTCGGACTGGTGTCGAAAACTTGTGTGACGGAAGAGACTATCCCCGATAACTGACACCGCCCCCGTCCCCGCCTCCGCCCCCCTTCTTCCCATTGCACTCTCAACACTCAATTCGAAGTACACCCCGTTTTACCCCTGAGATCGGACCTCTTGTCGTGAGTCTGTCGAGATCCTCGACGAGGCTTCCCCATCCTCCTTCGGACCTCATAAACACCAAAACCCCTTCCCTCAATCCCTGTTAGCTCGTGTGTAAAACCGTCTTCCACCGGCGACCAGTGTTCTTCCACCCGCGGCCAGTGCTCCTCGTCTACGTAGGCAATTACTAAAATTACGAAAAGATCAATACTCGTTCTTTGGCTCGAGTATTTAGCAGAGGACCTTTATAGACAGTTATTGATGGAATTCCGGACAGGACGGTCTGAAGGGCCTCGGGTCTCACGGAGGGAGGACTAGGGGGAAGTGAGGACAGTCCCACACAACTTCCAGTTGTTGATGTCACCGGCCGCTTGGCGTAGGAACGTCTCCGTCCACCGTTCCTGGGTACACCCTGGGTACAAATCCAGGGTGTTACAAACAGGGTATAAGGGCTTCGTCTTGGAAGCATTGATGTGAAGGGTCGAAGGGAGCTACGGTCAGAGTCCGTACACTAGATCCAAGACGGTTAGTCTGTGTCTGTAGCTTTGGGACCTAAGTCTTCGTTCGGTGTCCCTCACCGTCTGTCGCGGCTGAGGCACCAAGACGGCTTCCGGCGTCCCCTTGACAGGGTAGCTGGACAGTCTCTGCACCGAAACTCGGGACCTGCACGTTCGAGTCGGCACTAGAGGTCCGAAGGGGTGAGTGACAGACGAGTATCTCGAAAGGAAAGGAGGAATTCGTTGAGTTCCACCTACGACAAGGGACGTCGACTTTAAAGGGTCCGGGTCATCCGTGAGTGTCTATCCACTATCCTAAGGTGAACCTTTTGTTCCCAGGTTCTTTCGAGAGGCTCATCCCTTTCCATAATAGAAAAGTGACTTCCCTAAGACTAGAAAGGAAAAATTAAAAAAAACAACAACAACCTGATATCAACTAAATGTCACAACGAACCAAAGTCCACATGTCGTTTCACTAAGTCAATGTGCATGTGTAGATAGACAAGAAAAAGTCTAAGAAAAAGGTGCATCCGGTAGTGTCTCATAACTCAGCCGAAGGGACACGACACCCAGGAACAACTAAGAGATAAAATGCATACCCGAAGGGATCACCGAGTCTGCATACTATCACATATATACAATTGGGGTTCGAAGATTAAATAGAGAGGGGGTGGAAAGGGGACACCATCGGTAGTGAAACAAAAGATACGGACACTTGGACAAAGACAAAATATTTGTTCAAGTAAACATAGTAGGAATGTCTAAAGTATACATTCGCTGTACACCGAAAGAGAAAGAATGAAGTGAATTATGCTGGTAGAGATCCCGGCAGGTACAACGAGGTTCACCGCAACAAAGTAAGAAAGATACAATCCATTATAAGGTAACATAAACATATGGTGTAGCAGAAATAGATCAGTGACTACCTACTTGGTTCCGAACTATGTCCCCTCGAACGTTCACAGTCCTCTAAACTCACTCGCTAAGGACACAGATCCAGTCCTGTACCCTCCTTTTTTATTAACGTTGGCTTTGTTTCCTAGTATAGACGAGAGTACTTTGTTGGTTTGTTGTCTGTAGATCTACCCGAATAAGGTCTTCGTAACGGAAGGAGAAGACTGGACTTTACGGTGGGGATCTCTTTACAGGGGACTCAGACCTTTCCAAGGGTAGAAATACTCACAGGACACACACACGTACGATTTAGTGAAGTCAGCACAGGTTGAAACGTTGGGATACCTGACATCACGCGGTCCGAGGAGACAGGTACCCTAAGAGGTCCGTTCTTTTGACCTCACCCAACGGTACGGGATGAGGTCCCCTAGAAGGGTTGGGTCCCTGACTTGGGTCCAAAGGACGTGACATCCGTCTAAGAAATGCTCGACTCGGTGGTCCCTCCGGGGGACCTCCCATTTACGACCACTGTCACGAAGGGGAATAGTGGTCGACGGACCGTCCGAAATCACCCGAGTCGGGTCCTGACGTAAGAACTCCTTTCCCCGGATGCTCTAGGTTTCTTCTCCTCCTCCAGGGGACCGAGACCTATTCGATCCTCGGTTGCATCAAAATTTTCCTAGTGTTGTGCCGTGTAGAATGCACTAAGGAACTACTAGTTTCGGTTCAGTTCTATTTAGAGAAGTGGCAAAGTTTACACCAAAGGGGTTCACTTTCTTTAGATTTGTATACCGTTCTCCGAAATATTAGACAATTACACACTTACGGTACTACTTTTACCTTGCCCCGCAACACTTGACGGTCCGGCATAAGAGGCTCGTAGTTCCCCGAGAACCCCTCGGACAGAAGAAGGAGACGGCACCTCGACTCATTTAGACCGACGTCCCTGATGGAGAGGGTCTGACCGCCATCTTATAACTTCTTTACCACGATGAACGATCCGAATTTATAGGACCGTCTCCCAGAGTTTTACTCCATTATCTTTGTGACACTTTACGATGTCTTATAGGTTACTGACATCTTCAAACTTAGGGTCAAGGGAACTGACACACTGGAACCCGTTCAGTCGACTGGACTGAGAGACAAAGGAACCGATTCACTCTTCCCATTAGAGTCGAATGCTTTGAAAATCCTCCTCTTATAGTCATTGTAGCTGGTTTATGGGCCAGTACCATTCCCGACGTTTTTACCCTTAATAATGTACTATTTTTTCCGGTCGGAGATACGAGTTGGCTCGGGTAGGCGACCATTGCTATTTCGTGCAGACACGAAGATTATCACCGTAGATATTTCCTAAGTCATATATATATATATAAGTAGTTATTTAACCGAAAGTCTTCCCTTTCGATTTTTAAGTCGGGTGGAAGTAGACATTCGTATGGTCAAATAATAGTTCGACGAACAAAGAAAAAACGACAACAAAAGACCCCACGCACGCACACAAACGCGGGACGTCGTTCACCCCAGAATCAAGGGGTTGGTCCCTAACTTGGACGTGAGAGACGTACCCTCCCACCTCAGAATTGGTGACCCTTCAGGGTTCGACAAACAATTAGAGTCACGATTAGTGAGGGAGAATAGACCTTGATTTTATTCTCTTGATGGACGGGAAACCTGTTATACAAATTCGAAAATAACACTGACCATTGTCCAACCCCTGACCTTAGATTATCTATCGGATCTACATTTCTTGTAATTAATCTTCTGAGAAATACCTGTTAAAAAGTGTCGTTTGTTCAAGTTTGGCCTTCTACGACGAACTTTTAGTACTGAAATCAGTTTCAACTTTCCATGTTCTTATCAATTCATAAAACGTGTTTCCTTTAGACAACTACTAGGTCATCTTGCCTACGGGCATCTTGCGTCAAAGAATTCCCAAAACAAAACGAAGAAACTCCCTCCGCCGATAACAGTAACAGTCATGTCGACCCCCAAGGGAGGAAGTACGACTCTTGGACGTCACTTCTCAGGTGCAATTTTTTATAATCCTTCTCAATTCGTCCACATCAATCACTACGACTTCAGATTATGATGTTTCATTTAGGCAAGGGTTGTGTGGTAGTGAACCCTCGAACCATCTTTCCGTCTAAACACCCAGACGGGGTCTGGACGACGACGACGACGACGATTCAGCGAAGTCTGCACAGGTTGAGACACGCTGGGGTATCTGCCGTCGGGTGGTCCGAGGGGTGGTCCGAGGGGTAGGGACCCTAAGAGGTCCGTTCTTGTGACCTCACCCAACGGTAAAGGAAGAGGTCTGGATGACTTGACCTTTATGACCCTTGTCCTGGGTCACTAGACACGAGAGTGTTCTGGAGGTCCCCTGAGACTCGTACAATTATGAATCCTGGTGTCGACAGGGGGATCTCCCTTTAATTGAAGGAGAAAAACCCCTCGGTAAAATAAAAGTCCAGAAAAACCATATAATCGAATGAAATGCAGGACTACACTGATGTGTCTACATCAGTGTATATAAAAGTGTTTCAAAAGACATATAAGTGTCTCAAATTTTTTTTTGAAAAGAATTTTTACATAGAATAACTTTCCATCAACTAAATATTACACAATTAAAGACGTGAGGTCGTTAACGTGTGTGTGTGCGTAAGACGAAAGGACAAGAAAAGGCAATGTCAAACAGAGTCCTACAACCTACGTCAAGGGACACGACGCGTCGCCTCGGACACGGAGTGGACGAGACACGCCTTGTCAAGCGGAGACGATTAGGGTCGGAGGGCTAAGTACGCAGGGGGGAGGTGGGAGCCGTTGGTGCTCAGGCTGGAGAAGCAGTGAGACAAAGACGAAGTGTCTATTCTCGTAAATGTGTCCATGTCAATCTGACTGTGACCTTTACATTTATACAATAAAGGTCCTTAAACGATGATTTCATCGTCGACCCACCCCCTTAACGATCCGTTCCACCTTAGAATTAACGATGAAACGAAGAGACCGTCTCGGAGTAAGGTGTTCAGTTCCGATCGAGTGCTTAATGTGTTAATGTGTAGTATTTGGGTACTGACATTTACCGTCAGCACACCCGTTGAACCCTTGCCCTCGATTACACCCAAAGACGGTTAAGATGTGACGAACACCAACCGAACGACACCGAAGACAATGTTAATTGATTCTGCCTTCCTACTCATCGAAACTAAAATCTGATGAACAAAACAAAGGTATATCGTGGGAAATAGGTGAAAAGTAGGTCTACTCTCGAATAATATGGAAGGTTCTAAGAGGCCGTTAAGTCCAAGGGGTTGTAGGTCTGGTCGGTAAGTAAGGATTATTTCCTTAATGACTCTAAGAGTCCAGTCACTAATGGACGAGTCACCGAGTTAACAAAACTGGTCCACTATTACTTCGGTCCCGGAGTCCAAGTTAAGGGTGTGTCCGGTTAATCGAAACGAAAAGAGGTCCTCCGGTCCAACGTGATAATTGCCAACGGTCGGACGGACTTCTACGACGGTATGTAAACACTATACTCGGTGGCGAGTGTGTTCCCCAGTCTACTCCAGTTCGGTGTACCTTCAGGGGACGTAACCGAGTCTTATAACTTAGACTCTCGAACCGAGTTCTCTTACTTTCATTTCACTGTTATTTTTCTGTTTAGCACATTGGAGTCTTTTAGTCCCCGGACCTCCGTCCTCTCCCAGGTACCAATCCCCATCCTTCCTTGGCATAAACTCCACCCCCGCCGAAATGAGACGAGGAAGTACATTTGCCAGTCCCACTACTCTTCGAAAAATTATAAGAGTCAACATACAACAAAAATACTATAAACCTTGATGGAAATCTCGTAAAGTGTATAATTATTCATTTCAATAAGGGAAACGACTAGACTGCCTTGTCAGTCTCGTCAGGGAATTTCCACTCCCGTCCCTTAAGGGACCACCAAGTCACCAATCCTGAGACGTAAACGTTACGTCCCCCATGTTCAAGGTAGGGACCAGGTCCTTGATTCTAGGACGTATGAAGTACCACTCCGGTTTGCTTTAATTTTATCATGATTGAATTTTTCTTTTTTTTTAATTTCACTGCCGTTTAAACTTGTAAATGAAAGAAAGGGATTGTGGGGAACGTCACGTAAGAGGTCCAGGGAAAGGGGTACAGCTGGTTTATTCTCTTTTTACGCTCCGACTTTTTCTACTTCTTCCTCTTTTTTTATTTTTCTCGACCCAGGTCTAATGTTTTTCTTGGGGATTTTGGTCGAAGTTGGAAGTGACTTTGAGTCCTGTTTGGTGTCGGTGGAGGTCCTAATACCTAATCTGAGACATCGACTCGACTGGTGACAGAGTACAATACCTTTGGTATCCTCCTTTTAAGGTAATGGAAAACACTCTTCCCACCTCAATTTTCTATATCCAAATTGGAACCCTTTGATAACCGGTAGTAAAGATTATTTCAAGACCTAGGACAACCAGTACTATATGATCAGATCCAAGTCCCACGCAAATATGTTTAGAAAAGGACTTAGTTCATTTATAGAAACAGTACTTTGTATCCTTCTACGAGTCAACATTGAGGTCCAGACCCTCCAAACCGTTGCCCTGAACTACGAAATAATGATTTTACCCTCTCCCCTTGTACCCCTATCAAAAATTAAGATTCTTTTCAGGACGACAATTAAGACTATTACGAACCGACTTAATAATTTGAAGAAAGATTGTGGCTCTCTATATTCCTAAAGATCATCTTTCTAAGAGAACCATGAAGGAGACATATTCTATCAACGTCCTACAAAAGTTAAAAGTATAGTTGTATGAAAGTGACTCCACCTCAAAGATTTCGTTCTCTTCACTAGTTGACAAAACCAGAGACGTTTCTGATTGACAACTTAAACAGAAAGTACGACGACCCTTTATTCAGGTTTTCTTACCCTGGTCACACACGTTATCGATAAGTCAGACTCCACCTTAATTTACTCTACCCGAAAGACTTTGACATTTTTCTCCTTGTCTCGCATTTCTTTGCATTACCTTTCGTCCCGGACTAATCTTTTTCTACTGAAGGAGTCAAGTGTGACGTATGACTATTTATACCAGGGGAATTTTGTCGGTGAGAAACATTGACGGGTGGGTTAGGTAGGATATCATGACGGCGGGTTTCGGAAAAAACCTCGATTAGAAAACGTTAACGAAAACTTCAAACGTCTTACAGGAAGACTTCTACCGTCTTGAAACTAGGAGTTCCCTCCTCAACGTGAAAAGGTTTGTAAGGTCTCGACACGCCTCGTCCCAAACCCCCTTATTTCGTCGAGTTCACCTACGGCAACGAACTCAGTGGCACTCCGTGACACCTAATTATTGTACCGTCCTACACCGCACACACGTGCACACGAACCAGTACAGACTAACACACGCTGGGGTACCTGACGACGGACGGTCCGAGGAGGCAGGTACCCTAAAGGGTCCGTTCTTATGACCTCGCCCAACGGTAAAGGAAGAGGTCCCCCAGAAGGGTTGGGTCCCTAGCTTGGACTCAGAGGACCCAGAGGACGTAAACGTCCGCTAAATAAATGGTGATTCTGTGGACCCGTCGGCCCCACACCTCTCCACCATAAGATACTTACGAGACACTCCCATTCAGGTAAAGGTACAAACGATAAAATCTCCCAAAATACGACCACTAGCCTCTTCCGTCACCGTTGGGTGAGGTCATGAGAACGGACCTTTTAGGGTACCCGTTTCCTCGGACCATCCGACGTCAGGTACCCCAACGATTCTCAACCTGTGCTGACTCACTGAAGTGAAAGTGAAAGGTGAAAGTACGTAACCTCTTCCTTTACCGTTGGGTGAGGTCACAAGAACGGACCTCTTAGGGTCCCTGCTCCCTCGGACCACCCGACGGCAGATACCCTCGTATCTCAGCCTGTACTGACTCGCTGAGTCGTCGTCGTCGTACCACCACTAGTACCAATCAGAAGACCGGATCCTCTTCCGGGACAATAACCTATAGGTGGGTGTCCTTCAGGGCGTTTCGTGAACCGGTTCTTATCGGGTCCAGTCGGTCCCGGGTTCTTCAGTTAGTTTTTAGGGGTCTTGGGAGTCTGGGTGCGCCAAGTAATCGTCTGTACCCTCGAATATATTATGGTCACGCCTGGTCTCTTAGTCAGGGAACCCCGAGACGTGTTTCAACCATGAATAAAGACATAACCAACTACATTAGGTCTAAAAGAAAGACTTATTTCCGATCTTCTCTGAAAGAGAGATCCACGAATTACGTTGTCTATTGGAAAAAAAACAAACGTAAGTCGTGTCTCTCGGGTGTCATCTGACTGTGTCTTTCCGACACTCTCTGGTCGGTTCCGGGCCGGTGCGGTCGGGCCT
The DNA here is from genome assembly GCA_006410555.1 of Capra ibex. NCBI lineage: Eukaryota > Metazoa > Chordata > Mammalia > Artiodactyla > Bovidae > Capra > Capra ibex. The sequence continues at coordinate 56,472,995 of SJYO01013871.1, read as the reverse complement.
CGGAGACAATTCCCCGGTAGTCGGTCTCCATTGGCGCACTCTCGAGGGGGGCCAGACGCTCCCTTCGTGCTACAATAAAAGTGGTCTCCGTCGTTCTCCCTTCCGACGGCGACGGAGGGTGTGGGAAGTAGAGATCCTAGTCGCCCCTGGTAACGGGGGAGCTTGCCGTCGCCTGACAGGTGCCGTCTGGGGTGGCCGAAAAGGGCACTTTCCGACGTACTGGTCGGAGACTCAAAGGAGTGGAAATTTTACATCTCTCCTTCTGTTGGAAGGACTCAGAGGGAGGATTCTGACGACGCTCGTAGGTGAGCTCCTGTACCTTTCTCCATTCGAGAACCTAATGCCTTTTATGAATGATTGTGATGACCAATAATAAACAAAATTAATTAAAAAATAACCTCATCTCAAATAAATGTTACAACACAATCAAACCGATAATAATAACCCTCCTAAAGTTACTAATGAAAACGGGAAACAGTATTTAAAGTCCCTTTGAAGAATTTTCAATTGTTCTGTAGAGTAAAAGTCAACGGGACGAAAGAAGGATATTTAAAATAAAAGAGAAGGTAGAATAAATGACAGAAACGTGGATTGTCACGGGTAAAATTTCTAAAAGGAGACAGGAGACATTTTAGTGTATGTCTTACCTAATCAACTGGTTTAAAATATAAAAGTGGTTCAAAATTTTATAAGTCTACTCTGGGTTTGATCCATTTAAACCTTGTTTATACTTCCCCATGATCGAACGTAGTCTCCATCGTTTGTGTTTACGAGAGAACATTTTCCGAGAAGGTGATCACAAGTAGTTTCTTATTTGTATATAACCCTGAAGGAATCACCGGGTCCCCAATTCTTAGGCAGAAGTTTACGTACCCTGCTCCCAAGTTAGGGACCAGTCCCTTGATCTAGGGTGTACGACTCCGATTTTTAAATGCACGGTGTGGATCTCTGGGACGTTTGACGTTGACTTCTCCAGACTTTACTTCTAACTTCCAGGACCCACGACGCCGAGTCGCGGTCGTGTCGGTTTCTTTACTCAGAAATTTTATAAATGTGTACTTGGTTGTATAGATATCAAGGTGTCCCCAGTTGAGTTCATTAGATACCGGAGTGCTAGTTTTATAACCCTTTCCTACACCACCTAAATTTTTGAGATGGTTGCGTGTTAACGATTGTTTTGAGGACTTGACCTCAAGTTACAGAATCCTCCTTTCTACTAACTACTGCAGTTTTTCTTTTCGATCGCACCCCTGACCGGTGCGCGGGAGACTTACACATGTCGCAGAGGGACGTCCTCGGCGGTACTTCTCGTCGAGACAAGAAGGGACGTTTTTTTCAAGGGGAGGAAGGTTGAAGGGGCACGTGGAAGGTGGGGGCGGGGTCGGGTGGAGAGGGCTGGAGGTGGAGGGACCATACAAGAGACATGGGAACTCAGAGCTTGGACGCAGAAACTTCAACGACTGCAGGAGCCTTAGGGTCCGTCCGACCACTTACGAGTCCCCGAGGGTAGCTCCGCCGACCACCGGAACCCGGTGGAAACGAACATCCTCCGAATCGTTCAAGGAACAGCGAAGAAGGGTGACCCGCATGAGGGAGTCGACGAGGAAGTCCGAGAGGAGGAGTACTTCAACACCCCTGAGACGGTGTGAGAAAAAAGGGTAATTCACAGGACAAGTTTTCGTCTTACCTCTTCCTTTACCGTGGGGTGAGGTCACAAGAACGGATCTCTTAGGGTCCCTACCCCCTCGGACCACCCGACGGTAGATACCCCAGCGTGTCTCAGCCTGTGCTGACTTCGCTGGATCGTCGTCGTCGTCGTCGCTTTCGTCTTTGGTATGTGTCGGTTATAAGATCTTATTGATCTTTACTTCAGATCGGAAATTTAATCCTTAGTGATAGAACATGTAGACATTGAATGTTTTGTAACCTACAGTTAATGTGGGGTTAAAATTTTTTCCTACAAGTTACGGTGTAACTATTTTTTATACTATTTCTATATGAGACCCATTTTTTTTTGTTGTTGTTGTCGTACGGTGATTAAATTGGGTCCCCTTACTTACTTGCTCTTTAAAGTTTTCCGTGGTTGACACAAACACGAAGGAGGAGGATTTACGCTATATTTAACGTGGAATAATTATCCTCCTCAATCAGACATTCGTTGACTGTCTAAAACGAGGGTCTAGTTTTAGGGATTACTTACCTGTCTTAAGTCTTGGCGTCGAGTCCTCGGGACCCAGACCAGGGAGACGAGTGATCGGTCCACTGGAGAGAGTTCAGTAAAACGTGGGGGTCGGAAGTTAAAATAGTTGGTATTGTACTTGCACAACCCAGTGTACTGTACCTTCCCTGGAAGATATAGATCTAAGATAGTGGTCGAAACGCACGTATCTTAAGATAGTGGTCGATTTCCTACCGCAGACTTGTAGAAGGGGTCCGTTAAAACTTAAAGAGGACTTTTAGAGGTACGAGAGGAGACACACTAATTTTTCCACAATGAAAGGAGAATAGACATGGTTTCCCTAAAAAGTAAATCTGAAAGAATCTTAAAATCGACTCTGACTTCGATTTTAACGCGGATCTTTAATGGCAAACATTACTTTTTATTCAACTTCTGTTCAAGACCGGTCACGCAAAGTCGGTGACTCTACGTCCTAAAAAGAGAACCTCCAATCTTACCAGTGTCTTCAGATAGTCATCGAGGTCTCTGCTCGTAAACGGTACTTTTTTATTTTCAACGATACGTCCTCCGGTTTGGTGATTTTGGTATTTTTGAGTACATGAGTTTACCTCTATCGGTATCCCAGTCTTCCGCTACTTTGAATTGCTGACGCAAGGATTGCACCGAATTTATATGCGTGCAATAGAATAAATGAAAGAGGCCAACTAAAAGGAATAAAGAGACATTAACCTAAAACAACAACAAATTAACGATTCAACACAGGTTGAGAAGACGCTGGGTACCTGATATCGGGCGGTCCGAGGAGACAGGTGTCCTAAAGGGTCCGTTCCTATGACCCAACGGTAAAGGAAGAGGTCCCATGGAAAGACTGGATCCCTAGTTTGAGCTCAGAGGCCGTAACGTCCACCTAAGAAATGGTGACTCAGTGGTCCCTTCAGACGCATTAACTCAAAATCTTGTGAAAATGAAAGAGTGTAATTATTTTGATACCGCGTAAACTAAATTTCAAGTGTTTCTTTCTCGAGAAACACCGAAATCCCAACTGACCGTAATCTTCATGTATTCCGTTTCTGGCACTTTTTCCCTAACTATCTGGGGCTCTGGTGAACTTTACCTTGCTCCGAGGAAGGATTGTCGAGACAGATGGTTCTCTCTTCGGGTCTGGCACTGAAATAACGAACACACACACTGAATGTCAGGTGTCCTACAAATTTACGCCTGACAAAGTAAACTGGGTGTGGGGTTAGTTAAACTACTTTTACTCTGAACGGTTTCCAGCGTGTGTACGTTCATTTCTAAGACCCTAAGTTTAGTCGAGCGTCAGGTCTGAGATGTCATAATATGACGAAAAGTTCACAGAAACTTGAAGGATTCTTGTATTCCGTCAATCTTTAGTAAGACCCCGAACCTTTATTCCTATTCCAAATGTTTTCCGAAAGATTATAGTAGTTTTCCTTACCGTTAGTATATAGTGATACAGTACTGAGTAATACACTGAGTCTTTTTAACTAAGACACGTGTAACCCTTCGGACTTTTACTCCAAAAGGGCGTAACGTCACACTCGAAACGGTTCAGCGAATCCCGGACTGTGAAGTGTGTTAAAATTCTGAGCTAACTCTTGTGACAGGGTTGACTTCCTGACCTTAGAACTTTCCGACCGAGGGATGAATAGACGAACCACTTGAACCACAGGTCTGTACGTGATTCATTGGAACGGAAATCGGTAGTTTTACTAATACAATGTGTTGAAGGGTCCTTCATCGTTCAGTGAACGGAAATAATGATACCTCCTTTAACTTAGTACTATTACCCTTTCGTCCTAATCTTAGACTACGAGGGTTATTACCGGAGTCAGCGAGAACGAGAACCAGTAACGGATAGTAGATCAATCCTACGACCTTTACTCTTTCCGGAAGAACCGTGACTTCGCCTCCCTGCTACCTCTACAAAAAATATTTTTCCTGAAGTAAAAACAGTACGAACTCATTAAAACACTGAAAAGATGTTACCTTCCGATTGCATCCGGAGGTAAGACGCCTACTAAATTGTATCTGAGAACCCTGGAACCCCCGAAGGGCCCACCGAGTCACCATTTCTTAGGCGGACGACTAAGTCCTCTGTGTCCTTTAAGTCCAAGCTAGGGACCCGGTCCCCTCCTCCTTTACCGTTGGGTGAAGTTATAAGAACCGACCCTTTAGGGGACCTGTCTCCTCGGACCGTCCGATGTCAAGTACCCCAACGTTTCTCAGTCTGTACTGCCTCGGATCGTGTATCGATGTGTGTCGATACCCCTGGGACTGACTTAAAGTCATAAACGGTAAAACCACCCACCCACAAGTCTGAGGGAAGGGATCTGGTGTCTGGAAAAAGGAAAAGATTCCTTTCACTTGGTGGATATTGTAGGGTCCCTTCGTGTGTAGGGGACCCAGGATTACGTGATGAATCGATCACTGGTAGTTGTTTTATTGACAGAGGTACTGTTGTACCTACTATACGGGTGAAGGTAGAGAAGAGGGTAGTAGTAAACAATACACAGGTATAGTGTAATTACCTCTAGAGTCGTGTCTGTTTTCTGTCCGTTATCTCTTTTATTTGGGAGCGACCCCGCCCCCACCCAAAACAGGAAAAAATAGTGAATTTTTATAGTGATTTTACCGTCCAAACGTTCTCTTTTCTTAAAAGAACTTGACGTTTGAACTTCTAATAGGATTGAAGTCCGTTATAGATAATTCTGTCTTTCACAACTCACATTCTCGACCAAAAAGAAAGAGAGAAAGAAAGAAAAACCCCCTCCACTATGAAGTCGGTACGCAATGTCACCGACCACGTCGCCAATACATTTGACAAGACGCCGACTCGTGACCGCAAGCCTTACCTTGGAAGGTGCCGTGCGAAGTGTGGTCTCAGTCTTGGTGCTGGTCTTTGCGAAGTTCCCGTGTGTTCCCCCTCCGGGGTCGTAATCACGACTGGACGTAAACGTAGTGTGTGTCTTGTAAAGGTACTTGTAGTTCGGTCCATTCTTGACCGATTCAAAAGTCAGACGATTGAAGAAAAGGCGCCGGTGTAGTGCAAGGAGAGTCGACCTTCTTCGTTTAGTAAGCTGTTTGGACGTTTAAACACGCCTGTCGAAGAAGTACCGGTCGCTTTACACCGAAAGCAAACGAAATTAATTTTGGTTTGACGTATAGAAGTCACTAACCCCTCCTGTCCGTAAGTGAATCTCGCCTTTCGAGTCAACTTTCGGATCGCACCACAAGTACGAACACTTACGAGTGTCCGACTATCTCCCGTGTAGGAGGGTTTCGTTTGAGGAAGCGGTGACGTCTTTTTCAACTCAGTGAAAGTTGAGTTTACACTAAGAGACGTAGTGGAGGGAGAAAGGGAAGTAGTTGAGACGTGTTGAGACTTTTTCCTTTTACTCACACAAACGCTCGTGTATTCTCTTATTCTGTTAAACCCCACGGTCACCAGCCGTGTGAAACCTCGACCCTTGTTTATATACCTATGGTTCTCCCTTGCTCTCCCACCCTCCTCGACTCTCACCCCTACCTGTGCATTTGTGACAACTGTAACACATGGTTTATCTATTGATCACTCTTGTACGGCACTTCGTGAACCCCGTGACACCACTGCCCTTACTCTTCCTTTGGGTTTTCCTTCCCCCATTCACATGTACATGGTGACTGAGTGAAACAACATGTCGTCTTTGATTCTGTCGAAACATTTCGTTGATATGAGGTTATATTTAATCTTCCTGTAACAATAAAAAATAAATAAATAAATATAAATAAACCGGCATGGCCCAGAATCAATGATGTACACCCTAGATCGAGGGACTGGTCCCTAGCTTGGGTCCTGGGGATTCAACTCTCGTGCCTTAACAGTGGTGACCTGGGGATCCCTTCAGGGGTTTTAATTAGAAATTTTTCTTTGTTGAATTGAGAGAGAAAGGACGATCGAGAGAAAATACTCGTTTTTCTCCGATCTTTAGACCTCCAAAGGTGGAAGAGTCGGGTAACCGACGACCGGTCTGATCCGTTGCCGGTGAACTAGATTTGAGGGTCCTCGGGAAAAATGCATAACTATCCCTGTCTCATTTCCCTGTTTCATCCATTAACTCATCAATTGGGGTGATCTGCTAACATTCATCCTTTTTATACCCTCTGGGGACATTCAAGTGCTAATGAGTTCTCTTGTCCAAACGAATTACTGTTTTGGTTCGTCCGAACGAGTGTCGTTTTGGTACGTTGTCTTCTTACTCTGTACTGTACAGGGGTTTGTTGTTTCGTTACCACCCTACTCTGGGTGTAGGACGGTCACTCGAGTCATTCAAGTACCAGGGATCCTGTACGAGAGACCTGTGTGCTTTTCGTTGTCAAACATCTGGATCTAACTGGTGTATCCCTGGCGTCTTGAGGGGACGGGTTGGACCTCCTCCCCGACTACCACCTACGTACTGGGAGATGAGTTTCGTTTCTTCGAGAAGGGGGGAGGGACAAACAGGAAACTAGTACTTTGGCATCGGGTCATTCCAGAGTCCTGCATTTCTCGGACACCTTGGTCTCGAGAAGTCTTGGGGGGTTTGTGTGGGTCGACAAAGTCATAGTTAAGATCCAAACCGAAGAATTATGGAAGGTTCACAGGAGAGACCCACACGTCCCGAAAAGTGAGTAGGGTTAGAAAGACATGGGGCCGAGGATCCGAAGTGACAGCGAGTTTCTACTGTTTATGAAAGGACAGACCCCAACTCCTGAACCGTTTACTAAGGAATTCATCAGTACTTTTGACGCGATAACGTTGGGTCTCGAGAGGCGAAGAGACGCCCTTTGGGGCTGTTCCGTGGCCTAGACTCGCGGGCTTCAAGATTGGAGTGGGGGTGGGGTATTTGCGTAGGGCCAGAAGTGTGTCTCTAGGACCTTGCGGAGACTCTCAACTTAATCGTCCATAGAAAGGTTGTGTGGGAGGGTGGAGAGGATTCATCTACTGATTCCCTTAGCACTTTGTGTGTGCGGCGTACTGTAGAGAGATCGCTAGCTGACCGAAGGCCCCTTTACGACCCGATAACATCGACCGACACCCCACCTCTTTTGGCTTGCGAAACGTAATAAACGGTCTCGGAGACGAGGCGTGCCGTCTCCCGAGGCCCCACTACAGCTTCGCCGCCCCAGCGAGGCCCGCCGGGCCCTTCCGTCGCTCGTGCGCGAGGCGCCGGGCCGCAGGTTGGGTGGCGCCGCGGCCCGTCCCTGGTCGTGTGGAGGTTCGGTCCTCTCGCCCTGAATGTCCGCCTCGCCGTCCCCCTTCCTCGCTCCAATCTCCCGCTCTGTCCGCCCCCTTTAGTCCTGAGACCCCTGTCTCCGCGCCCCAGGCGCACCTCTGGCCCGCTAAGGGGCTCGCGCCTCGGACGATCTACCTTTCTCCCTTTTCTCCTTTTTCCCGTCTCTTTTCTTTTAGCGAAGTTCCGTTTTTTTTTTTTTTTTTTCTGACTCCTTTAAGTCCGCCCGGGGTTTCGCTCCACCCTAAGTTCGCGACTTGCCTAGACTTTCCGCCCCACCCGCGGCGCGGGGCCCGGGTGTGGACACCGAAACACTCCGCGTTTCCGCGTCGGAGGCCCGACCTGGTCCCGAGGCCCTGCGGGACCCCTGGGCCCAGGGGCTTCAACAAGCCCCTCTCTTGGCACGGTCTGTCCCAACACTAATCCACCTATTTCCCACGACGTCCCTCTACGGGTGCCTCCCAATAGCGACCCTAAACCCTCGCGACGCACGGCTCACCCACAGGACCCCTCCTCCCTTCCGTCGCCGTTCCGGGCTGCCGGAGGGACCTACGACTTCCCGTCCCACCCGCAAACCCAGCTCTCCAGCCTCGATTGGGTCGGGGGGTTCCGGCTCGGCGTCCTGCGGCCCTCTACGCCTCTGCGCGCGGCCGCCGCCCGACCGGGGCGGCCCTGAGCTCGCGCGCCCTGTGAGTGGCTGGCGGGTCACCAACGGCGCGCACATGTAGAACCGGTCGCGCGGACGAGACGGTCGGCAGTGGCCCCGCCGGCTAGGGGCCCCGCGGCCCGTCTCCTGGTCACGGTCGTCCTGCTCGCTCTGGAGCGCCGGCGCGTACCATGGCCGCCCTCCGCGGGCCTCGCGGCGCCGATCCGACCCGCCTCTCGCGCAAGAGGGGCGCCTCCGTTCGGGTCCTGGGCCTCGAGCCTCTTCGCGGCGGCGGCGGCGGCGGGCGGAGACGAGGCCGGCGGCGGCGCGGCCCCGAAATATACGTTCGGGCCCGCCCGCCCCATCCCCCCGCACCTCGCCCCCCCCCCCCCGAGGAGGCGGCGCCGGGGCTCGCGAGACTGCAGAGGGACACCGCTCTCGGCCCCGCGGCCCTGGTGCCGGAGGCTTTTGGTAGGTAGAAGGGCGGGTCCCCACTTTTCCGGCCCACATGGGGCGCGCGGAGAGAGAAAGGGCGCATCTGGGCGGGCGGTGGGGTGTGACCTGAGGAAAGGTGGGAGCTGCGGCAGCGAGGTCGTGTTACATCACTTCGGGAGGAAAGCGTCGAGCCGGTCCCGCGGAGGACCGATCGACGGAAGCCTAGGTCGTTCCCCCTCGTTCCTGCGCCGGCGGACTGGGGTCCCCGATCCCCGCGCCGCCTCGCGACCAACATCTCTCCCTACTTGTGCCTCCTACGTACAAAAATCCGGCCCGAAACGGCCTCCCCTAACCTCGGGCTTAACGTTTCGTGAAGACTAAGAGTCTGGAAAGGCGAGACCCCTGGTGGAGGGAGGAGCGCAGGATCGGGCGCTTTGAGGTCTGGAAACGGACGGAGGACGTCTCGCGGGGATTGGGGGCGGCCAAGTGGCGGAGGTCGTTTATGGGAGTGGGGTGGACCCAAAAGGCAGGGACGGGCACTCCACGTTACCTTCGACCTCGCCCTTTCTGCACATTACACTACCTTGATCGTTGTCAAAATGATGCGAGGACCAAGGGAAGTAGTCGCAGGCGGATTACCTTCTTCGAAAATACGACCAAAGGATCCGACGCGGATGGTCTGCCGCGTTTGACAGGGAGTCGACGACAAATGTGTGAGGAGATCCCGACCCGTAGAAACGAGACGAGGAAGACAAGAGCCTCTACTCCTTCCCGGTGGCCGAGTTGAGGGCTCTAAGAGTTACGGTACCTATGTTTCGCCCACCCGCGGTATCGGCACGGCGTCGCTGACCTTCGCCCCTCCCACGACAACGGGTGCTAAGCCGACGGTCTCGACCCCCACACAACGACGCGAGGACGCACGGACAAGGAGTGGTTCACGACCACTTAGTGAGCGACCACCCAGGGACGACCACAAGGCACAGTTATGACCGGCAACTATGGTTAATTCAACTTTGGCATAAGAAATAGAGCACCGGGTCACGTGGACTCGGTCGGAGTCTACCACTGTACACGTACAGGGTACTGACTCACAAGAACTCGAACCTTCTCATAAAGGTACGTACACAGACCGATCTTCCAATTTTGTTCGTGATTAAAGTTCTCGTGATAATAATCGGTCCGTTGTCTCATTATCCTAGGACTCCCTTACGGGGGTTCACTTTTAATTCCCCCTTTCGGGTGTAGTCGAAGCTGAGGTAGGGAGACCCAAGGGTCCGAGACGAATAATCCGTCGTTTACAAGGTGGTAGTCCACTGGTAAACATCCGAGTGACGGAGGGTGAACCGCCCCTCGAGCGGACTTGAGTCCCTGTCCCAGAGTAAGGGGACACCCGGACGTTTCGCGGACCTGGGTCACCGTGTGTCGTCGACAAACTACTTACTTGTCGATTGGACTCTTTACGAGCGTAGATTTACGGAAGACGTTGGTCACGGAAGTCTCCCCGTAATTTGGAAAGAGAGAGGTCTAATTCACTATCTTTTTATAGGAAAGGGGAATCAAATTAGTTCTAATAAAATCTTAGAAAATTATTTCAAAAAAGGTGATACTCTGGTTCCCTTTCGTTGACATTTATATTATTTTACACCCTTGTCAAGATGTCTTTCTCGATTAAGTCCGTCCGGTGAGAAAGAATCCAGACAATGTCCGGTTCTCCGTGGACCCGAGGAGACAAGTAAAGTCGAAGACGAGATTTGGGGACCAGGTGTCCGAAAGACGTGGGTCAGAGGCCGAATCTATGCAGTGAACGAAACCGAGTCACCCCGTAACTTGGGAGAATAGTGACACCGTGTTTAATCCCATGAGGAAGTAACTTAAGGGGTAAACCCTTGTAAAGTAGATTAGAAAGATTTACCTAGAATTGGGAAATCGACGAAGGTGTTTTCTAGCTACGTGGGTTGTCGGTATTATAGAGTCACCGTAAACAAAACGCACACACACCCACCCGACCCAAGGACCGGAGGGCAGAAGGTTGAGACGACCTTTGACGGAGGTAGAGACAAAGGGTTGAGGACTAAAGGTTCTCTCTTTGCACTACCTGGGTCGAGTAATAAAACTGGGTCGATGTCATGTACCTAAGATCTAGCGGATTGTCGAACTTCGACTCCCGTAGACGTTACAGGCCCCGAAGGAGCTACCGACCCGTCCATTTCTTAGGGGGACGTTAGTCCTCTGTATCCTCTACGTCAAGTTAGGGGTCCAGTCCAGTCAGGGACGTCCTCCCGCACCGTTGGGTGGGGCACAAGAACGGACCTCTTAGGGTGCCTGACTCCTCAGACCACCCGATGTGTCTCAGCCTGTGCTGACTCGTCGATTCGTGTGTGTGGAACAGGCTACGCGACAATAGCCCCAGTCCTGTGTGCCACTCTCCGTACCGTCACGAGTGAGGGGTCCCGAGACGAGTCCTCTCACAAGGGATTTGTCTTCCACACCCGTCCGTGGGACTGCAGAGTGTGTGTCGCCGGGAGGAGGGGCCTTCGAGTCCGTGGCCGAAGACGGACTGTCAAGGACTGAAGACGACAAAGACAAATCGAGCCACTGGGGGTCTGATGTAATTCCCGTAACTAATAATAATAATAAGAGAAGGTACTCAAGTCCAAAACTACAAAAACACACACACACACAAAAATGACACTTTTTTTCGGTATAACGAAGACAGAGTAAAAGTGAGTAGTTTCTGTATCCTTGACACACAGGTAGTGTCAGAGATTAGTCCGACTTCAGCGGTCACGATGGGATCTCTCAGCTACAGCAAGATCGAATGTAGACTTTGCAACGGAGAGTCAGGCAGAAACGTCGACGTAGCCCATCTACCTACCGAAGGACTTTTTACCTTCCATCTAGTACGTAGGGATTGAAACAGGATTCCTCTCAGATCCAAGGCCCCCGCCCCCCCCAGAGACAAGTTCCAAATCCCCGATCAAAACGGCAGTGACCAGTAAATGGAGCCACAGATCCTTCCGAGACTCCCGTCCAGACCGACGTCATCCTACGGGGTGCGCGGGGTCCAGGTCAGGCTTCGGCTCCTTCGTCGGACGCTTTCGTCGACCACCTCCCCGACCGTCCCTCCGTGACCACAGGACTTGTGTGTACGCAAGGCTAAGACGGAGACGGTGACTCCTGGATGACACACTGGGTCCGGTCACTGAACCGTAGACGTAGGGCCAAAGAGGTAACGAAACCGTTGTAGAGGGAGGGATCCCACAATCCTCCTAGTTCACTCCAGTACACAGAGAAAACTGACCGTCGATGAAGTGACCAAATTAATTATTATTACCTCTTGATATTAATTCTGTTCGATTAAAAATAGAATCTACACTCACAGTTCTGCCGTATTAAAGGAGCGAGTAACGGATTGGGTTACGGTACACGATACAACTAGGGGGGTCCTCCACTGGGATATTTACTATCGACGGTGAGTCCCTCGTAGAGCGCACAGGGTCCACAACACGTACCCACCCACACCTCAGACGTGTCGACAGGACACTGTGCCTACAGTAAACAGAACAAAATATCTGTTTACCGGGGGCACCACCGAGTGAGCCACCTCTCAGACGGACGTTAAGCTCTCTGGACCCAAACTAGGTACCTAGTCCTTCTAGGGGACCTCTTCCTTTACCGTTGGGTAAGGTCGTCAAAAGAACGGATCTCTTAGGGTCCCTGTCTCCTCGGACCACCAATTGTCGGGTACCCCAGTGTTTCCCAGTCTGTGCTGACTCGCTGATTGTGTGATATCTGTTCCTTTGACTCCGTGTCCTCCCAATTTATTGAACGAGAATCACTTTAATTTTACCTCCTTTAGAACAGGTCCGAAGTCTTCGTCCTCTCGTCTGGAGACTGGGTGAAGGTAGGACGGACCTGTGGCAGGCCTAAGACATGGACGGACGTTCGTGTCGTTTCGTCCACCGTGAAATCTATTCTTTCCCTCACCCAGAACCTTTAGAACTCAGGGACCTCCAGAACGGTCGGGAGGTCCCAGATTCTGTAGAACCCCAATTTGTCGTAACATTTCAATTTCATTTTGGTCTCGACGCTAAAACGTGTGTTTGACTACTACTTTAGTCAGACTCCTGACCCTAGTATTCGTCCTCGGGGGGTTTGACGACAAACTTTAGAGTGGGTACCCAACCTACGTGGTGGGTCCTGGGAAAGGGCCAACCCTGAGGTCTAACGACAAATCCTCCCTGAAACGTCCCGACAAGTTCAGACCTGCGTCCGACCGGGGCAAACCACTACACATATATATATTAATGAAGGGAGACAACAGAGGTAAAGAAAATAAGGATTACTGGCATATAACTTTAATTCAATTTATTAGAAGACAATTTTCAACTTTAACGAGTAAACACACATTACTTACGAAAACAATTGCTTATGGAATTTGGATTTCACTCTCATTCCCGAACGGACCACCGAGTCACCACTCCACAGGTGGACGGTCTCGTCCTCTGTGCCCAGCCAGGGACCAGACCCTCCTAGGGCGTACGCCACCCTGCCGACGCGAGACCTCGGGCCCTCGGTGTCGACCACTCGGGTGCACGACATTGACGACCCCGGGGACAAGGGCCCTCGGACGCGAGGTGCTTCCCCTCCGAATGGGCTCGACCTCGCACCTGGGGGCGATTAGTTCTCTCTCTGTTTCGGGCTCGTCATTCCTTCTGGGTCGTGTCGGTTATTATTTATCATTTTAACAACTTTTTTTCTTCACTTAGAAGGTCGTTTTGTAAACCGGTTACTAGGCTACCATTAACCGTTTCAGTTCTCAGTTGAGTCTCGGTAGACTAAGAATTCGACACTCACGCTATCTAGACCGTTTCTACTCAAAGAAACTCCAATATCAAAAAACACCCAGTTATTTAAAGTAGTGGGTCCTCCACATTTACATATAATTTTATTAAAATCTCCTCTATAGTCCCTAGTAAAAATGTCCGGAGACCACTTTGACGCCCGTCAGAGGAGACAGGTGAATAAAAGTCGATAACGGGTGGGGTGGAGATCTAGGCACGTGGACCGGACGGTCGAACATGCACCTTCTTCCGTCTCCACGACCCCTGTATATTTAAACGAAAAAACCTCCTATTGTCCGAGGACCCAAACCGATATCGACCCTGCCGGTCTCAGGGTTTTACATCGGGTGTTACAGACTTTGACATTCATATAAAGACTGCAGATGAACTTATAGACTGCAACTTGAGAAGGAAATTAAGGTCAAGAAAGACCATAAAGTGACTAATGGAAGACACCAGAAGACTCGAGGACCTGTCTAACGTCCCAGTTAATGGGATCTGAGGTCGGAAGATAAAATAGATGAGGTCCCAAAGAGTTGGAGTCACGACAAGCCTAAACCCCACCTACTAAGAGACAACACCCCTCGACAGCACCCGGGACACCCCATCAACCGTCGTGGGGACCGGAGATGAGTGATCTACGACCACTGTACAGAGTCCCACTGTTGGTTTTCTAGGCGTCTGCAACGTTACAAGGTCGACTCCCAGACGGGATTGGGTCGAAGAGGAGGAATCACGGGCGGAGTGGACCTCTTAGTGCGGATCGACTCCCAGACGGGATTGGGTCGAAGAGGAGGAATCGCGGGCGGAGTGGACCACGAGGAACGTGGACTTGTAGAGGTCACGACCTCTTGAGGGAGGAGGAGAGACCTCTGCCGACTACGGGTCTTTGAGCAGGAATCGCACTTGGGTGTGCGCAGAGAGGTCGGACGGCGGGGACACCCGGCTCCCCCGGAGAAGACAACGGGACAGGAGCACAACCGTCTGAGGTAGCCCGGGCGGGGCAGGAAGAGAAGTGACCACGGAAGACATAACCGTCACGGAGGAGTCTCCGGTCCTGACGCGGAGGAGAGGGCAGGAGTGACTAGACTTGTAGGAGGTCCCAGGGGAAGTAAAAAAATTAAACACAACAAAGTGAAAAGTAACTTCGTATCAACTAAATGTCACAAAGCCCACCTGTCGTTTCACTAAGCCAATATATGGATATATCTATGTCTATAACTCGTCTATCTGTGTGACTTATATCGAGGGACACATACGTCGTCCGGAAACACAATAGACAGGACATATATCAGTGCACATAGACAATCAGGGTTTAAGGTTTACATAGAGAGAGGGGTAGGGGTGGAAAGGGGAAACCATTTGTCTTCAAGCGAAAGATACAGACAGTCAGATAAAGACAAAACATTCATTCAAGTAGACATAGTAAAAAAGAGAAACATCTAAAGTAAACATCTATATACCCCATAGTATATAAACAGAGAGAGACAGGCGGAATGAAGTGAAACTTACTATTAGAGATCCAGGTAGGTTCAACGATGTTTACCGTAATTAAGGAAAATACCGGCTCATTATAAGGTGATATATATATATATGTGCGTGCATACTTCATATAGAAGAAGTAGATAAGTAGGCAGTCACCTGGAACTCCAACGAAGGTACAAAAAAGGTGACATCCGTCACGACGACACTTACATCCCCATGTACATAGGAAACACAAGGGAAATTCGGACTCTTTCCCTCTCTGTGTCCACGACTCGTGATTAGTCTCCTAGACCACTCGTTCCCCGTGACAAAAGGTCTTTAAAGGTGTCCATGTACGGATACAGTGAACCGGAAGACCCCTTTACTTTCCATGTCATGTTCGTCGACGGCCGATGTCCAGTCTACACGGACCTTCCGACCCTCCGAAGTCTACGACGGGGCTGGGAAGTCTTTCGTCCCGCGACCCGCGCTCCCACCTTCCTCCGGGTCACGGAAGCCGCTACCACGTCTCCGACCCCGACAAGGCCCGACCTCGTCGAGACCAAGAAGGAAGGTCCCTGGATGGGAGTCTCCGACGCGTAGAGCCGAACGGAGAGGGGACCCTATAAACATTCCTGTCGTATGTTCGCTGGTGTTTACACTCTGGCGAGACGTCTGAGGTCCACTTCTCGACTGACGTGGGTACGCGGCACACCATAGAGGGGCAGTGGCGGGGGGAGCGGACAACTGAAGAGACCCGACCTCGGAGAGTTCAGATCGGTCTAGCTTGACGTTGGCTCAAATCATCGTTCAAGTATTCCTTTTGTAATAAGTCCGTTTAGAGACTTTAAGGTAATCGAATTAGACTAAACTCAATAGTTTAGTTGTATGTAGATAGAGAGAAAATGAGGAAACCTACCGCGGATCGTATTCCGTGGGTCCATAAGTCTGTCCGTATAATGTAATGGTACCTTTGCTCCCCCGGACCACCCAGTTCTTGTGTGGCCCCCGGAGGGTCGTGTCGGGGCACCCCTGTGCCCCCTCTGCCCTCTCGTCGGAGTACGGCCGTACTCACGGGTGCCTGTTACCGCTACTGCCGTCGTAGTCGAGTTTGTTTGTCAGACCTTCAACGAATTTGGTGAATAACATCGTGACCTATAAATTGTCATTTTTCATGTCCATTACAAACATTGTCATTGACTGTCTATGTGTGGCTACTACTTGACGTTAAAGTGTTTTCTAACATTTGTAAAACGTGTGAACAGTCAGGAAAGACAATCCGTTTCACGAGAAAACTACTGTTTAATTGTCTATGTGTGACCTCACTTGATAAAAGGCAGTTGTGTGTTTCGTCAAAATTAGACTATTTAATTTGTTAGCAAAGATGGTTTTAACCTTTAGTGTAAGTTCAAATTTAATCACAACTAAGAGAATTCCAAGTTTCTTCACATCTGTGCAACAGTAGACGAGTCTAGTTCCGCGACGACCTTAGTCCGGCGAACTCACCTGCCTTTCGTCCTCTCTTCCTGCAGTAGTACCTGGTCCTCCTTCGTCCGTCCTGTGTCGGAAGCTTACTACGTCTAGTTCCCGCGCCGTATTTGGTTCCTCTGAGTTTGCCCAGTTTCTACCGTCCGTTCAGTTGCAGTGATCTGGAGCTAGGAGTCATGTGTGAGTAACATTGTGTAGCCGTTCGATTCACTGTGTGGGTCTCCGGGGTACTGTCACGGTTCCGACTGGTGGTTTCTAGTTTTACACCCACCACCGGGTTAGGGATCTTTTACCCTTGAAAAGAGTTTTATCAACCTTATCAGGACGAGTAATCAGATACTTTAATGGGTCGGGTGCTTCCGCTTGGTGTGATGCAAAGCTCCGACGTAAACGGGAGACATTGTCGGGTGCAACACCTCACACTGAGAGGGTTCCGATGAGAACGAAAGACTCTGAGAGGTCTGAGACAGACACCTCTCACAAAGAGAGATCTATTTAGGAGAAGAATGGATAGTAAATCAGACAGTGCGTCAAGAAAGACGCTACTCTGTGATTCTTGGACTCGAAGGCATCCAGGACTTTGGTCCGCACACCAGAGTCGACCTTCTGGTGCCCAAAGAGGTCCAAACTCAGGGCCGTGTACCTAAGTTCAGGGTTAGACTCTACTTACCAAAGATCAACGAAGGTTACCGACGAGGTTAAGTCAGGATTGTTAGGTCAAAGAATAGAAGGGCCAGAGAGGGGTCAGTCGCACGGGTACACTGGGGAAAACCGGGTCCCTGGAATCACTCTCAGTCGAACACTACCGAAGACCCTCTCGAAGACGGTAGTCCCGTTTCCTCGTTTGCGCCTACCACGGCGGAAGGATGGCGGAAGGACGGAACTTGCGTGTGAGGTGGGTCGAGACCGGGGTAGAACGTTGGCACTTTCTTTCCGTTCTTTATGTGTCTCTACAGTCGGGACTGTAACGACTCTACCCTTTAATAGTAATCACAGACGGAGACAATGTACACTGATCAGTTGAGGACAAATTTGGTGTAAACAAAATTCGGCGACACTTATTCCGAAAAGAATGTCGGTCTATTTGGGGATTGGTTATCTCCTCCAAGACCTTTTCCTCTACCCTTGTATAACTTTCGTTTACAGTGCAAAGTACAAAGAGATTGATGTCGGTTGTGTGTCTTAAACAGACGTTTATCGCAAGTGGTGAAAAGAGCCTAAACGGTCCTCAGAGATCCCGAAGAGTGTTGGAGAGGGACGACGTCCAACAAGGGGGTCCTTAGACCCAACGATTAGGAAAGAGACGATGAAAGACGGACCGAAACCCGTTTTTGGATAGACACGGAGTCAAAGGAGTGAATATTTTGCATCTGTAACATTCCTATAAAAAATTCGATCCCCTTTTTTTGAACTTCGTACGAGGATCCGTATATAGGTCTCTTTTAGTATCAACCTTCTATATATGTGGAGTCACAAGTGACGCCTTGATAGATGTTATCGGTTCTGTACCTTCGTTAGGTTCACAGGGAGTCGTCCCCTGACCTACTTGTTCTACACCATGCATCTATTACCTTATAAGTCAAGCCAAGCCAAGTCAGCGAGTCAGCACAGGCTGAGAAACACTGGGGTACTTAGTATCGTGCGGTCCGGAGGAACAGGTAGTGGTTGAGGGCCTCAAGTGAGTCCGAGTACAAGTAGCTCAGCCACTACGGTAGGTCGGTAGAGTAGGAGACAGTAGGGGAAGAGGATGACGGGGGTTAGGGAGGGTGGTAGTCTCAGAAAAGGTTACTCAGTTGAGAAGTGTAGTCCACCGGTTTCATGACCTCAAAGTCGAAATCGTAGTCAGGGAGGTTACCTGTGGGTCCTACCTAGAGGAAATGTTACATGACCAACCTAGAGGAACGTCAGGTTCCCTGAGAGTTCTCAGAAGAGGTTGTGGTGTCAAGTTTTCGTAGTTAAGAAGCCGCGAGTCGAAAGAAATATCAGGTTGAGAGTGTAGGTATGTACTGGTGGCCTTTTTGGTATCGGAACTGATCTGTCTGGAAACAACCGTTTCATTACAGAGACGAAAACTTATACGACAGATCCAACCAGTATTGAAAGGAAGGTTCCTCATTCGTAGAAAATAAAAAAATTTATATTTAAATAGATTAACCTCCAATTAATTAAATGTTATAACATAACCAAAACGGTATGTAGTTGTACTTAGGCGGTGTCCATATGTGCACAGGGGGTAGGACTTGGGAGGAGGGAGGAGGGAGGGGTATGGTAGGGAGACCCAGCAGAGTTAACGTACCGACGTTAGTGGTAGACGTCACTAAAACCTCGGGGTTTTTTATTTCAGACTGTGACAAAGGTGACAAAGGGATAGATAAAGGGTACTTCACTACCCTGGTCTACGGTACTAGAATCATAAGACTTACAACTAGAAATTCGGTTGTAAAAGGGAGAGGAGAAAGTGAAAGTAGTTCTCTGAAAAATCGAGGAGAAGTGAAAGACAGTATTCCCACCACAGTAGACGTATAGACTCCACTAACTATAAAGAGGGCCGTTAGAACTAAGGTCGAACACGAAGAAGGTCGGGTCGCAAAGAGTACTACATGAGACGTATCTTCAATTTATTCGTCCCACTGTCATATGTCGGAACTATATGAGGAAAAGGATAAACCTTGGTCAGACAACAAGGTACAGGTCAAGATTGACAACGAAGGACTGGACGTATATCCAAAGAGTTCTACGTTCAGTCCACCAGACGATAAGGGTTGAGAAAGTCTTAAAAGGTGTCAAATAACACTAGGTGTGTCAGTTTCCGAAACCGTATCAGTTATTTCGTCTTTATCTACAAAAAGACCTTGAGAGAACGAAAAAGGTACTAGGTCGTCTACAAGCGTTAAACTAGAGACCAAAGAGACGGAAAAGATTTTGGTCGAATTTGTAGACCTTCAAGTGCCAAGTGCATAACGACTTCGGACCGAACCCCTTAAGACTCGTAATGAAATGATCGTACACTCTACTCACGTTAACACACCATCAAACTCGTAAGAAACCGTAACGGAAAGAAACCCTAACCTTACTTTTGACTGGAAAAGGTCAGGACACCGGTGACGACTCAAAAGGGTTAAACGACCGTATAACTCACGTCGTGAAAGTGTCGTAGTAGAAGGTCCTAAACTTTATCGAGTTGACCTAAAGGTAGTGGAGGTGATCGAAACAAGCATCACTACGAAAGATTCCGGGTGAACTGAAGTGTAAGGTCCTACAGACCGAGATCCACTCACTAGTATGGTAGTACTAATAGAACCAGCACTTCCAGAAAAAACATGTCAAGAAGACACATAAGAACGGTGGAGAAGAATTATAGAAGACGAAGACAATCCAGGTATGGTAAAGACAGGAAATAGTTCGGGTAGAAACGTACTTTACAAGGGAACCATAGAGATTAAAAGAACTTCTCTAGAGATCAGAAAGGGTAAGACAACAAAAGGAGATAAAGAAACGCAACTAGCGACTCCTTCAGAAAGAGTCGGTATTTTTTACTTTGTTACGGTAAGTGTCGTTGTTCCTACCTGGACCTCTAACAGTCTGACTCACTGCAGTCTCCTCCTGTCGCTAGTATACTACATCAAATATACACCTTAGATTTTTTGTCAAATAAGATGTTTACTTGAGCAGATGGTTTGTCTTTATCTCACTCTCGTTCATCTTTTGTATCCAACGACCCTTATTCCCCTCCCCCCTCCCTATTTGACCCTCCAACCCTAATTGTGGATGTGTGATGATATAATTTTTTACTTGTTTTATTCCTGGACGGTATGTCGAGCCCCTTGAGTTGAGTCCTAAGACATTACCAGATATACCCCTTCCTTAGAATTTTTCTCAGCAATGTACACATACATCGGCTAAGTGAAATGACATGTGGGCTTTAATTGGGTCGTTGCATTTAGTTGATATGAGGTTATTTTTCACAAAATTTTAGAATGTAGTAAGGCAATAGTCCCCTTTCTTCGGAAAAGGCAGCGCGACTAGAAATAGAAGGGGAACACATAAAACAATCTACAAAAGACAAGTTATATGTATATACACAAATTCACTGTCTCATTACAAGTCGTTGGAAACAAGATTTAAAAAAATTTACTTTATTTCAGGAATATTGACAGATATCCTTGAGTTATCCACTACTCTTACTACCACGACTATCTTGCTATCGAACATTTAGTGACTTAGTGGGACGTGAAATGACCTCATACTCGCGGTGGTCTTAGGGCAAAGGGACATCCACTTGGGATATGGGGACTGAATCCTAACGTCCCCGTCGACCAAGTACGGACGGTACAGGGTCAAGGAGGCGACGTTTTAGAGGGAGTCTGCACTATACGATTCAATAACTCGGTTGGCAACCTCCACACAACTTCCTTATGGTTCAGAGGGAAACCAAATAGGTGGTGGTAGGACTGGGGAGGAAGCACACATAATGGACTAATGCACCCAGCAGCTCACATTAGCTTGGACTGCCCCATTATCGAAGGGACAAGAGTAATTTAAGGTAGAATAGGTCAAGACTGGTCCTAGGAGGTTGTTGAGACCGCTAAGATTGAAATTAAACAGAAGAGTAAAGAGTGAACAGTGAGTCAAACATAATAGATGTTTAAATTAGATACAGCTTAACGGAAAGGGGAGGCCCAACAATTACTCGTGACAGATGACCTATTGTGTCACAGGACATGACTCGGGATACCCCAGGAACTAAGAATAAGTGGAAGTCTAGACTAAATTCTACGGGGATTAACAATAAACGTGACTGGTAAACAGTTGTCTTGGGCTTTGATACAATGGCAGTTTAGAGGGTCTGGGGTGAAGAAATTAACGAGATACTTAACGAACCCAGTCTCTAAAGTATAGTTTATTTACAACTTTACTAAAGGCGACTTAAGGGGTCCCCGCAAAGTTCAGGTATTAACACAAGTCTTTACCGGCACGACCATAATCCCCCTTATTAACCTCCGAAAACTTAGACGGACCGAGCCACGAGTAATCTAAGAACAGGTGGTACGCGTCTGTCTAGTTAAAAGAATAATTTAAAGAACTTCGGAATGGACCTTCCCTTTCGTCTGGGGCTCTTATAAGTAAAGGGCTCAGCAGTAACACTACGCGGAAGGAGCCGCAAACCTCGGAAGGGTCTGGGGTCCTGAGACGAAGAGAGGTGTCGTCCGCGCTACTGAAACACCTGAGGACTTTCGGACCGTGTAGAGGGCGAGCACAAATTTGTGACCTCGAGTGGATGGGAAATGGTTCAATCATCGAACATTGACGTGATAGAAAATTAGGTCACCAAGAGTTGGAACCGGTCAAACGACGGTTGGGGGTAGGGGTTGGGGAAACAGGGTCCTGTGAACCGTTACGGATCTTTGCAAAAGTCAACAGTGTTGAGTCTCCACTGTCCACTCCCGTCTCCGTGACTGAAGTTCCCCCATCCTTGGTCCTTACACCTACTAGTAAGACGGTCCACGACTTGTCAGGGGTGTGTGCCCCCAAGACCGGGATTTGCAGTCATCACGACTCTGACTCTTTGGATTACTGTAGATCCGAAAAGAGTTTGGACAGGGAGAGGAGGGGGTAGTGGTAGTGAGTTTTTTCTACCTCCTCAATTAGAGGAGGACCGGGGGTACCGACCAGTGAGTCGAGAGACCTACCGTCGTAATGTAACCCACCCTCACCCCCAACTTAATCTCTATCAACTACAGGTGACCTTTTCCCTTGTCGTTTGGTGAAGTCATAAGAACGGAACTCTTGGGGTACTTGTCATACTTTTCCGTTTTATGATCCTATGACTTTCTCCTTGAGGGGTCGAGTCATCCACGGGTTATACGATGACCTCTAGTCACCTCTTTATTGTGGTCTTTCTTACTTCTCTACCTCGGTTTCGTTTTTGTTATGGGTCGACACCTTCACTGACCACTATCTTCGTTCCAGACTACGACATTTCTCGTTATAACGTATCCTTGGACCTTACAGTCCAGGTACTTAGTTCCGTTTAACCTTCACAAGTTTGTTCTCTACCGTTCTCACTTGTAGCTGTAAGATCCTTAGTCGCTTGATTTTACCTGACCTTACCCACTTAAATTGAGTCTACTGGTAATATAGATGATGACGTCCGTCCTTAGGGAGTCTTCTTTACCTCATCGGTAGTACCAGTTGTTTTCTAAGACTTTACGTCATAAACCTACGTTAGAGTTTTTGCTGTCTTACTAGAGACAGGTAGAGGTTTCGTTTGGTAAGTTATAGTGTCATTAGGTTCAGCTACGGGGTTGGTCATTGGGACTTCTTCGATTTCAACTTGCCAAGATACTTCTGGATGTTCTGGAAAATCTTGATTGTGGGTTTTTTCTACAGGAAAAGTAACATCCCCTAACCTTACGTTTTCATCCTTCAGTTCTTTGTGGACCTCATTGTCCGTCTAAACCGGAACCATACACCTTACTTCGTCCCGTTTCTGATTATCTCAAAACGGTTCTTTTACGTGACTAGTATCGTTTGTGGGAGAAGGTTGTTGTGTTCTCTTCTAAGATGTGTACCTGTAGTGGTCTACCCGTTGTGACTTTAGTCTAACTAATATAAGAAACGTCGGTTTCTACCTCTTCGAGATATGTCAGTTGTTTTTGTTCTGGTCCTTGACTGACACCGAGTCTAGTACTTGAGGAATAATGGTTTAAGTCTGACTTTAACTTCTTTCATCCCTTTTGACGATCTGGTAAGTCCATACTGGATTTAGTTTAGGGAATACTAATATGTCACCTTCACTCTTTATCTAAATTCCCAGATCTAGACTATCTATCTCACGGACTACTTGATACCTGTCTCCAAGCACTGTAACATGTCCTCTGTCCCTAGTTCTGGTAGGGGTACCTTTTCTTTACGTTTTTTCGTTTTACCGACACACCCCTCCGGAATGTTTATCGACACTTTTCTTCTCTCCACTTTTCGTTTCCTCTTTTCCTTTCTATGTTCGTAGACTTACGTCTCAAGGTTTCTTATCGTTGTTCTCTATTCTTTCGGAAGGAGTCGCTAGTCACGTTTCTTTATCTCCTTTTGTTGTCTTACCCTTTCTGATCTCTAGAGAAGTTCTTTTAATCTCTATGGTTCCCTTGTAAAGTACGTTTCTACCCGAGCTATTTCCTGTCTTTAACATACCTGGATTGTCTTCGTCTTCTATAATTCTTCTCCACCGTTCTTATGTGTCTTCTTTACATGTTTTTTCTAGAAGTACTGGACCTATTAGTCCTACCACACTAGTGAGTGGATCTCGGTCTGTAGGACCTTATACTTCAGTTAACCCGGAATCTTTCGTAGTGATACTTGTTTCGATCACCTCCACTACCTTAAGGTCAACTCGATAAAGTTTAGGACCTTCTACTACGACACTTTCACGACGTGAGTTATACGGTCGTTTAAACCTTTTGAGTCGTCACCGGTGTCCTGACCTTTTCCAGTCAAAAGTAAGGTTAAGGTTTCTTTCCGTTATGGTTTCTTACGAGTTTGATGACGTGTTAACGTGAGTAGAGTGTACGATCATTTCATTAGGAGTTTTAAGAGGTTCGGTCCGAAGTCGTTATGCACTTGGTACTTGAAGGACTACAAGTTCGACCAAAAACTTTTCCGTCTCTTTGGTCTCTAGTTTAACACTTGTAGACGACCTAGTAGCTTTTTCGTTCTCTCAAGGTCCTTTTGTAGATAAAGACGAAATAACTAATACGGTTTCGGAAACTGACACACCTAGTGTTATTTGACACCTTTTAAGACTTTCTCTATCGTTATCGTCTGGTGGACTGAACGGAGAACTCTTTAGACACGCGTCCAGTCCTTCGTTGTCAATCTTGACCTGTATCTTGTCGTCTGACCAAGGTTTATCCTTTTCCTCATATAGTTCCGACATATGACAGTGGGACGAATAAATTGAAGATACGTCTCATGTAGTACTCTCTGCGACCTGACCTTCTTTGTGTTCGACCTTAGTTCTAACGGTCCTCTTTATAGTTAGTGGAGTCTATACGTCTACTGTGGTGGGAATACCGTCTTTCACTTCTCCTTGATTTTTCGGAGAACTACTTTCACTTTCTCCTCTCACTTTTTCAACCGAATTTCGAGTTGTAAGTCTTTTGTTTCTAGTACCGTAGACCAGGGTAGTGAAGTACCCTTTATCTACCCCTTTGTCACCTTTGTCACAGTCTGAAATAAAAAACCCCGAGGTTTTAGTGACGTCTACCACTAACGTCGGTACTTTAATTTTCTGCGAATGAGGAACCTTCATTTCAATACTGACTGGATCTATCGTATAAGTTTTCGTCTCTGTAATGAAACGGTTGTTTCCAGGCAGATCAATTCCGATACCAAAAAGGACACCAATACATACCTACACTCTCAACCTGACACTTCTTCCGACTCGCGGTTTCTTAACTACGTAAACTTTTCACCACAACCTCTTCTGACAACTCTCGGGGAACCTGACGTTCCTCTAGGTTGGTCAGGAAAGACTTCCTCTAGTTGGAACCCTAAAGAAACCTTCCTTACTACGATTTCGACTTCGAGGTCATGAAACCGGTGGAGTACGCTTCTAAACTGAGTAACCTTTTCTGAGACTACGACCCTCCCTAACCCCCGTCCTCCTCTTCCCCTGCTGACTCCTACTCTACCGACCTACCGTAGTGACTGAACTACCCGCACTCAGACTCACTTGAGGCCCTCAACCACTACCTGTCCCTCCGGACCGCACGACGCTAAGTACCCCAGCGTTTCTCAACCTGTGCTGACTCGCTGACTTGACTTGACTTGGCTATGAATGAATAAACTGACACAACCTAGAAATCAACGTCGTACTCTTGAGTCTACGACGTACACCCTAGATAAAGGGATCGGTCTTTAGTTTGGGTCCGGGGATATAGTTCTCGTGTTCCAGAATCGGTTACCTGGTAGTCCTTTCAGGAATCTTTATCATGTAAAGATTTAGGACGAAGTTAAGAGAGGGAGGGAGGGAAGAAGGACAAGAGGAAAGAAGGAAGGAAGTCAAGTCAAGTCAAGTCAAGTCAGCGAGTCAACACAGGCGGAGAAATGCTGGGGCACACAGTATCGTGAGGTCCGAGGGACAGGTAGTGGTTGACGGTCTCAAGTGAGTCTGAGTACCGGTAGCTCAGCCACTACGGCAGGTCGGTAGAGTAGGAGACAGTAGGGGAAGAGGAGGACGGGGGTTAGGGAGGGTCGTAGTCCCAGAAAAGGTTACTCAGTTGAGAAGTGTACTCCACCGGTTTCAGAACCTCAAAGTCGAAATCGTAGTCAGGAAGGTTTCTTGTCGGTCCTGACTAGAGGAAATCTTACCTGACCAACCTAGAGAAACGTCAGGTTCCCTGAGAGTTCTAAGAAGAGGTTGTGGTGTCAAGTTTTCGTAGTTAAGAAGTACGAGTCGAAAGAAGTGTCAGGTTGAGAGTGTAGGTATGTACTGGTGACCTTTTTGGTATCGGAACTGATCTGCCTGGAAACAACCGTTTCATTATAGAGACGAAAAGTTATATGATAGAATCCAACTAGTATTGAAAGGAAGGAAGTCATTCATAAATAACCCACGGTTGGTACCCGGTTCGTGAAGAGATCATGTCTACAATTCTTTTGTTTACTTTAGGGATGGGTTACCCTTGACTAAAAGGTCGACCACTCTTTTATGAAATCTCTTTTGTAAAGTTTCTGGTAATGCTTTCTTTTACTTCTTTTTTCCCGTATCAGGACTCTATACATGGTACTGGTGAGC
The DNA here is from genome assembly GCA_006410555.1 of Capra ibex. Taxonomy (NCBI): domain Eukaryota; kingdom Metazoa; phylum Chordata; class Mammalia; order Artiodactyla; family Bovidae; genus Capra; species Capra ibex. Next base: position 56,446,873 of record SJYO01013871.1, on the reverse strand, counting down.
CTATAGTCACCGACTTTTGAGTCAAAAAAACCACCGAGTCTACCATTTCTTAGACGGACATAACGTCCTCTGGGTCTAAGATAGGGACCCAGTTCTTCTAGGGGACCTCTTCCTTTACAGATGGGTGAAGTTATAAAAAAAGGTGAGGTCATAAGAACGGACCTCTTAAGGTGCCTGTCTCCTCGGACCTCCCGATGTCAGATACCCCAGAGATTCTTAACCTGTACTAACTCGCTGATTGTGAAACTGAAAAGTGAAAGTATCAACTAAATGTTATAATATAATTAAAGACGACATGTAACTTCACTAAGTGAATATGTATATATGTAAGAAAAAAAAAAAAAAATAGTTCAAAACTCCTTTTGCCAGGTTCACAAAATGATTCCTCTATTCATAACAACGATAACAAACTCATTCCGATGAAAAAAATTATGTACGTGATTCTGAATTGACAAAAGGTACCTCTTCTTTGACGGGTCGGATTTGTGCTTAGATTCGACATGAAACAGATGTCTCGATGGTACCAAAAATAGATCCAGTACGTTTTAGAATTACCTCTGTCTGTAACCCTAAACTGTGGACCCAAACGATGACTATTCGATACACCGGAACTCGTTCAAAGAATTAGAAAGACTCCGAATCCAAAATTCCTTTATTACCGTGAACACGTCAACGACACTCCTAAATTACGCTACGACATATGGCTCTTGAATCGTGCAAAGAGCCATGAAACGTTTCGTGAGTCAATTCCTGAATGACACGAAAAGTGTTCCTCCCCTTTCGGAGTGAGTGTAAAACCAACCGAAAACGTGTCACTTGGTGCCGATGGGTCAAGAGGGAGGCCGTAAATGACTCTTCATCTCTCTTTGTGTTCTCACCTGTGGTGTCCTCCGGAGGGAACGGGCACCGGTACCGAAAGGGAACCCGCTTCAGTCAGGAGTGGTCCTCACAGTTTCTCTTTGTTTTGTTTTCGCTTCGATGAGTCTGAGAAACGTCGGGGCACCTGACATCGGGTGGTGCGAGGAGCCAGGTACCCTGAAAGGTCCGTTCTTATGACCTCACCCCACGGTAACGGAAGAGGTTTCTCTTTGTTTCCACCGATCGTTAATTTTTGTTGGCCAAAAGATTTTTAATATAAATAAATAAATGAACCAACGTAACTCAGAATTCAACGTCGTACGCCCTAGAAGATGACACCAACTTTAACGGTCCGTCAGTCACATTCTAAGGCCTTGGAGTTAGAACAAAAGGTATTTGTAGAGCGAGGTAATTGGATTTCGGTATGGGAAACAGGGTTCAAGGACCTTACACAGGAACCAGACTAGTCAATAGTCGTGAGTCTAGGACCTTTCCCGTCATTAATTGAAGACAAGGTTTGCGGACTCCCCTTTTGTTGCCCACTAGTAATTAGAAATCGGGTATGTAGACCAGGTAACGTTTTACCGGTCCCCCGTACTTTTTCCCATCGCTGAATTGGACTCCTGGTTCTCTTCGGTATTTCTACAATTCAATTTGTAACACCAGAAATTTGACTAACCAATCTTTACTATCTAAAATTCCTGTTCTCGGTTGGCTTTACACGGCTGGTCACGACCACTCCTACATCTGGTGACATTCAGGACGGAAACCGCCTGTCAAATGGGGGGAGTCACAGACACGACTCTCGAAACACGAAGAGAGATTTTATTTAGGATAAGAGAACGATGACACTCACAAACGCACAAACACCTCAAGTAAGAAACCGAGGTACTCGTTCTTAAGTCTAAGGCAAAGTGGACACGAACCCAAACCAATTCAATGACTCAACCCCTCGACCTGTCTCAGTAAAGACCCTCTAAAAACACCAAGAGTCCCCGGAAAACTCAGAACAATTGGTTCCGGAAAGAGAGGATCCTCCTCTCAGAGGTCCACAGAGGACTAACTTTACTATTTACAGAAGTGGAAAACGATTAGGAAAGTTGGTTCCCACACTGTTTTCAGAAGAAGACAACTATCTACTAAAGATCAAGTCCCTCTTGTAATGAAAAATTCAGATGAGTTTGTAAAAACGTTTTTTTATTTTATCAAACCTTCACTTATCCCGAAGGGTCCACCGCGATCACTATTCTTGGGCGGACGGTTACGTCCTCTGTATTCTCTGAGCCCAAGCTAGGGACCCAGCCCTTATAGGGGACCTCCTCCCGTGCCGTTATGGGAACCCTAAGAGGTCATGAGAACGGACCTCTTAGGGTACCTGTCTCCTCGGACCGTCCGATACCAAGTACCCCAACACTTCCCAGTCTGTACTGACTTCGTTGGATCGTACGTACGTTCCATTCTTTTTTTCTAAAGGGAGAGGGGGTTCAGATCTAGGGATCACACCTAACAATAATTCTCGAACAGACTATAAAACATGCTTTCGGGTAGTACATGGATGCTCCGACCATGAGAATGACAAGGGTAAAATGTCTACTCCTTTGGTTCCGGAGGAGGTGTACGAGTGTGACCGGTCCACCACTCGTCATCTCGTTCGCAATCTCGGCCCGTCAGACGGACGTCCCGCACATGAGAATGGGTGTTGCACACCAAAAAACAAAAACCAGTGTGGTGCTCAGTGCGTCCTAAATTAAGGGACTGGTCCCTATCTTGGGTGCAGGGGACGAAACGTTCCACTTAAGAATTAGTGACCTGGTGGTCCTTTCAGGGGTGTTAACGTACGCGACTACGAAAAGAAAAAAACGGGTAACCTCAGTGTAAGATCGGACTTCGAACGAAATAAGGGATTTGTTATGTGGTCTTTACAAAAGGACAACGATGTGTCTTTAGATGGAAGACTTCTTTATCACAGGGAAATACACTTCCATGCCAGTAACTAAATTGGCCAGGGGCAACCGATCGAATTAGTAACGGGCGAAGAACAATAACGTTTACTGCAACCGAATTTGTAGGACCACGTACTAGAAACATACTCAAACGTAGAGATTCCAGATCGGGATTCTTACCTTAACGACACAAATTTATGCCACAACAAAAGTTTAAAGGGCCTCCTGTGGAAATTCTATCACGACCCAGCGACTCTGGGCTCCTACGGAGTGAGCAAAGCGAAAACGACCTTTGTAAACCGGAAAGTGGTGTCTGAGACGTCCACTTTGTGACACAACGAAAGTCAATTAATCACACGGCCGGGGTGACACGGACCCTTCTGAGAGACCTCACGACATAACTGAAACTTAATTTCAATTGACAATTAGGAAGACTTACCTCCTCCGCCACCAAATATTTGGACCGAATTCGGACGGATCTCTCCCAGGGTTAGTAGATGGTATTAAAGATTTATGTCCGCATTTAAAGTAGAGTTGAGTCTGAGATTTAGAGGCAACCATGACTCCAAATAAGAAATAGACTCCGAATTTATAGGTTCGTTCGTCCTACTTAATTGTCGTCTTAACCGGTGTTCTTGTAAAAAATTAACCTCCGGTTTCAGATACTGGAGAATTGAAAGGATACATAAGATTTCTTCGGTCTATTTGGTTAAAATTAAATGAAATTCTTATATTTATGGTTCCTTATAGGAGGATTAAACTTCTATGAGATGGTAAACCCCAAAAAAAGGGGGGGTTGGGTCAGAGTTCGTTCTAATAGGTTCTTACTCGAACCCCTGTCCTTTTACAATTGTCGAAATTTAGACCAACGAAACGGTAATTTCATACACAAATAGTGAGTCAACACAGACTGAGAAACGTTGGGGTACCTGACATCGGGTGGTCCAAGGAGACAGGTACCTTAAGAGGTCCGTTCTTAGGACCTCACCCAACGGTAAAGGAAGAGGTTCGGTAATTTCATCATACACACATTTTCTGTTTTTGACTTTTAGCCTCTGACGGTACTTAAACAGTAGTAAGTCGAGAGTTACACCACCGACGCCACTGAAGGTTTCCTGTCCCGACTATTCTAGACTTGTGTGGTCCCAGTTTGCGACTTCCCGTCTTGCCAGAAGTGTACGAATTACGTCACTTCCCTTTGTCGACCCTTGACCTCGGTCCGTCGTGTGGTCGAGTCTCGACCCAAAAAAAAGGAAGGTATACACCTAAATAATAGACTAAAGAGTTTTCGGACATTAGAAATACCTTTCGATCCAATCCAATATAAAAATAACCGTCATCTTAAACAATCGAAACATTCATTCCCTACCGGTTCGTCCTTGTGAGGATAGGTGGGCCGCGCAGGGGTCGAAGTGGGAAGACTTGAGTCACGTCTCGTAACTGGACTGTTCTGGGCCGGACTCGAACAGGACGGGCCGGGGGGCGGGGACACAAAAGACTCCGCCGACGGAGTCGGACCTGTGTGACGGAACTGGAAGGACGGGAGCCTACTGGAACTGAGGAAGGTTTCAGGAGTCCTTTAGTTGTCAAGAGAGCGTCGAAGGACCCTCGGGCTGAGACTTGAACCGGGGTACTGTCGGAAGAGCTCCACGCCCGAACCGACCCTGACCGAGTAAGGGGGCCGTCTGGGCTCGCGAAGTGAGGGTTCCTTGTCCAGAGGGGTCTCACTCCCAGGACACAATGAGAACGACGGGATGACCGCCGTTACGGTAGGGGCGAACGGGAGTACGACGTCTGGAACGGGAAGTTCACAGCGAGGACGTCCCCAGGGAGGGACGGGGCCGGGACCCGGGGGTCGCCGTTCAGCGGCCACCGGGGGTCGTGGAGGGTCGACCTGGACAGTGACAGGAGAGTAACAAACGACCACGGGGTAGGGGGCAAGTCTGTCACACAGAGAACTCCGCCTCTGGTCAGAGTTGGACCTTAGATAAATTAATCATAAACCGGACCTTTACTCGAAGGAAATGGGTTCTGTTTATGGGTACCGTTTCCGGCCTTCGGCTCAGTGGACGAAGTCATTAACCGACGTCCTAGTCTGACATAATTTGAACCAGTGGTAGGACTTGGACTCAGGTACGTTGGAACACCCAGGTAAACGGTTGGAACCGACACCCAAAAAAATACAGAAATAACTTAAACAATGTTATGATGAAGACAAAATACGATGTCCAAAAATCGTCCTCCGTACTCTCTCGAATCGGAGGGGTTGGTCCCTAGCATGGGAGTGGGGAGTGAAACTTTCCGCTTCCGAATTGGTGACCTGACCGTTCTGGGGGTCTGAACCGACGAAAGGAAAGAAGGGGGTGTGGAAACGAGGAAGAGGCGGAAATTCGGGGAGTCAAAGGAGACTCAAGAGAAACTAACAAAAGAATGTGTTTATTTTTAGGACGGTGAATGCACAACTTACTTAGAAAATGTGAGTAAACATACCCACCTGAGTATTTCGACGATAGACAACTACGAACTGTTTACACTGACGTGTTTTTTTACGTAGCCGAGGGAATTAGGGATGTTTCTGGGACTTTCCTACCATATTCGACATCAGAAGTTGAAATTCTTCTGCTGCGAGTCTCTCATTACCTTTAGTGGCCTCTACGTTTACCGTCTCGACCCGACCTAGGGTCCGGAGTACCTTAGGTCTCGGATGTGAACTTGAAGGTACCCCCCGGTAGCGGGAATCACCCGGTACGACGCAAAATTCGGAATAGAGTTTAACACCATATTTTCGTAAAAAGACGATATCTGTGAAATCCGTAACTGACTTTCTCTTTAATAGAAAAACCTCCCTTCCTCTCGCCCCTTGTGTCTCTCCAGGGACTTTAACATTAACCGATTCTAAACCTCCGAAGGAGCTCTAGGGTACGCAACGGTATCGTACAATGGGTGTCCGGGGACTTGGTGATCTTCTGGGGGTCCCAATGTCCCCTGGACACAGGAAAAGGTAGCAGAGAGGGTCGGGGACTCTGGGGTGCGGTCGGGTGTGAAGGATGGGTGGTACCCGGGAGGTAAGGTTGCAAAGATCGTCGACCAAACCCTTAGTCCGGGGAGTGAGTAGAATTTGGGTTTGTAGGGAAAATAGACGTGGGTTCTAAGGACCCGGAGGAACCGAAAGAAACTCCGACGGGGGTATCGAGTCAACCATTTCTTAGGCGGACACTACGTCTTTTGGACCCAAGCTAGGGACCCAACCCTTCTAGGGGACTTCTTCCCTTTCCGATGGGTGAGGTCGTAAGACCGGACCTCTTAGGGTACCTGACATATCATGTACCCCAACGTTTCTTTGTCTGTGTTGACTCGCTGAAAGTGAAATGAAAGTTCTAAGGACCCGCAGTTCATATGAACATGTACTCACGCACACGTAAAGATGTTCATTACTAGTGAGGAGAGCAAGGGTCGTGTAGTCGTGTTTGTGTGACGGACGGAGTGGGGAAGGGCCCGAAGGGATTACCGAGCCGTCATTTTTGAGACGGACGTTACGTCCTCCGTGTTCTCTGGACCCAAGCTAGGGACCCAAACCTTCTAGGGGACCTCTTCCCTTACCGTGGGGTGAGGTCATGCCAACGGCCCTCTTAGGGTATCTGTCTCCTCGGACCGCCCGATGTCAGGTACCCCAGTGTGTCTCAGCCTGTGCTGACTCGCACGGACGTGGGGCAGGGACGGAGGGTAGACTGTAGAGGGTAACGGGTCCTGTCAAGAGTCTCCCGTCCGGCGGGACTGTCGTGTCGGAGGAGTTCCTGATTTTTCTCAACTCCTGTAAAGGATCCAGGGGTGTCGTGGTGCACTTGTCGTCTCCTGTCTTCGCGCTGTTTGTGGAGGGTCGTTCCTCTGACGGGTGGTCGAGTCCTCTCCCCGCAGAGGTGACACCCGATGCACTTGTGTCTCGAAAGTGTGCCTGAAGCGCCCGCCGAGGCACCCACCCTTAGGCGGACAGTCACCCCCGTCCTCTGCACCCAAGCTAGGGATCAGACCCTCCTAAGGTGTACGGAGACTCGTCGACTCGGCCACACGGTGGGGACGACTCGGACACGAGTTCTCGGGGACTTCGGACCTCAGACACGAGACGTTCTTCAGTGGCGTCACTCCTCGGACGCGTGGTGGGACTTCCCGTCGGGGACGAGCGGCCTTGATCTCTTTCGAACGCGTTTCGTCGTTTCTGGGTTGCGTCGGTCTTTATTTATGTATTTATGTAAATTTAATTTTTTTTTTTCGGTGAAATTGTGTGTGTCGGGACTTTAGGTTTCTCTTCATCCCCTTTCGGTCGTCCTTTATATATATGAATAGGGTGAATTGACCGAATGTTTGTATTCTCCAACAGTAGAACAAGGACCCTGTGTCGGATCCGGTCCGAGTAGGCAGAGACGAGACCCGCTAAAATAAAAATTTTTAAGAAAGAAAGAAAGAAACTGACGCGACCCAGAACCAACACCGTACACCCTAGACCAAGACCCTGGTCCCTAGCTTGGGTCCGGGGAACGAAACCCTCGCACCCCAGAGTCGGCGACCTGGCGGTCCCTTCAGGGACGAGACTCGATAACACCACCAACGTAGGTGCTCCTGGGAGAAGACCAACCGTAGAAGTTTTCCAGTCAAAGACCAACAGTTAAGGTCGAAACGTCGGCTTCTTGAAGGTAGGAAGAGGACAGATATTTGTGGTAGACAGACCCTCTCGCCCTACTACCCCTTTCCTCTCTTACGATTCGTCAATCTCTTTCTGGTCGACTCATACCCCCACCCCCACCCCTTCCCTCAGACGACGACGACGACGATTAAGCGAAGTCAGTACAGGCTGAACCACACAGATGAAGTCAGGTTTGTTCGAGGTTTCCGTCCGTCGACACTACCCTAAAAAGACTCGTTGAACTTAAGGTGGTTACTCCGTAGTCACCTCTTTTCGTGATCTCAACTTATTGGAAGTGACACTGGAACTCGTGTCAGACATTATTTAATCCTCTTTCTAAAATATAGCCCTCCTACACCCCCCTACAGAGGTGTACACAGAGTAAGGGGGGTTTGGGTATCTGAAGGGGGGTGAGAGATCTCTCGTAGATACAGGTCCCCACGGTGAAATAGGGTCGTGTCGTGTGTGGGTGAAATAGGGTCAGTGGCACGTCACCGTCGCAACCTCGGGTGGCACTAAAGGAGGATAAGTTAGTACGTAGGGGTCCTGGGGCTCGGAGACCTTGGGTACGGGAGTCCGAGTCAAGAGTCACCGTACGAAAGGGGTCACAGGAGTCGTTTGGGTAGCACTCTCGTTTGTCTCCGAACAGTGCCCACGGACAGTGGGTCAAGAGTGGTTCACCGGCGACGGTGGAACTACTGTGGGACTCTGAGGTGTTATGAGAGGGCCCGACCTCAAACCCTACCTCAGGTCACGTTGTCTCCTTTCTCCTCAAATGGTTCCTAGTTAGATTTGAGTTGACGTGTCTCTTCGACACTACAAGGTCGTCAAAGACCTTTCGTGTTCTCTAACCCCACCCACACCCCCTAATGAGGCATCGTCTTCGATGCGTTCCGCTACCACGAACACCGACAAGTTCCGGCACACCACTGTTACTGATCTGTTCAGGTCCGATTGAACCCATCTGGCCAAGAAAAAAAAACAAAATTAAAATAAATAAAACCGACCCGACCCAGAAGTGCCGGCGTGAGCCCGAAAGAGGTCAACCCCACGTGTCGACGAGTGACGCCACCGACGAGGACAACGTCTCGTACCCGAGATCGGTCCGTCCGAGTCATCAGTTCCGTGTACCCGAATCAACGGGACGTCGCGTACCTCAGAGAAGCGTGATCCCTGACTTTGACACGGGCGACGTGATCTTCCGTCTAAGAGTTGGTCACCTGGAGGTCCCTGCAGGGACCTAGTCGAGAATTACGACCTCTCGAAGACCCAGCGCCTGTCCGCAGAAATTACGACCTCTCTAAAACCCAACGCCTGTCCGCAGAACCACGCTACCCTTTCTGACTATGGTTTGCACTTCCAGGCCCAACCGTAGGGTCAAGGAAGTGACTTTCCGACCTAAGACCCCCACGGTAGGTAACATGACTCGGAGACCAAGGACTAGACATCATGCACTCGAGCTTACGGAAGGACCGTGTATGTTTCCCATCCACTCTTCGCGTCTATTTGATTTTATAGGATTTCCGAGATAATGTTCAGTACTGTGGCACAGGAGTCATCGTGTAGGGTCCTACGTACAAACTCACCTTCCGTCCCACCCGACGTCCCAGGGGGCTCCTGGTGTGTAGAGTGTCTATCGCACCTCTTCGTAGGGCACCCGAATCCGTTTAAACGCATCGAAGCGACTGAATAATTAGAATCCCAAAGTACGACTCAATGAAATTAAGGGACTCGGAGTCAAAGGGACAGACGTTACACTTACTAGTGTCCCTTAAACTTCTAATAGTGCGGAAGATAGATTTCGTGAACCGTATACTTATCTATAAGTTCTTAGCGACCCACGAAGGGAAAGACTTCCGTGACCCCTACACAATGTCTCCTCTCTTAAGACTTCTCCGTGCTCTGACAAGAAAAGGATGTAAACCTCCCGACAGTACTCCTTCACCCATTTGAAAACTACACAACGAACGTTTTGATCTTCGTCACCCACTCTCAGGGTCCCTGAAGACAAGCTATCCTCCACTCGACAAAGCCAGAACAAGGTGTCTTGTGTGACGAGGTACTACAATTTTTTCTCGAGGGACTACACCCTCTGTCTTACCTGACCTCAAGGGAAAGGTGAGGTCTTACGACACTCGACATTGTATACAAGGAAATTAAGGGGTCACATACAAAAGTGCGTCTCTATTCTGCACACTCCCGCTAGGGCATCTGCGAATACTGTCGATGAGGTCACATGCAATCAGAAGTCGTTTATTTGACAGAGTCGAGATGAAGTCCTCGTCAGCAAATCCTCTAAGAAGACGGTGGAAAAGACATCGTTCTTATCGTTGGAACTACAGAAACGACTTTTATATTTCGGGTCCGTTCAGCCCAATTTCTACCGGTTTTAGTCTGAGACGGGGACCCGTAAACCTCCTTCGATTGGAACCGTGTAACGATAGGTCCGCTTAAGGTTGGTGGAGTAGGGGACATGGAAGTAAATAAAAAAGTTAGTATATCTTTTCGCGTCTTATTACATATGGGGCACATATATGGTCCGTCTAAGTTCTTGAGAAGTGACCCAGAACAAACGAAATCTAGAGATTTTTTCGAAGAGATGACAAAGAAAAAGATAAAATAATTAAAAAGAGGTCTCAAATACTACAAGAAAAGACAAGAAAAACCAAAAGAGACGACAGGAAATTCTTAGAATGTAAATTTTTAAGTAAAGAAAAAATGTAGAAATTTTTTTTTAAATAAGAAAAAAATTTAAAATACATAACTGTACATGTGTGACGATGGAGTCACCGAGTACACCATTTCTTAGACGAACGTTACACCCTCTGGACCCAAACTAACGACCCAGTCCTTTTAGGGGACCTTTTCCCGTATAGTTGGGTGAGGTCATGAGAACGGACCTCTTAGAGTGCCTGTCTCCTCGGACCGCCCGATGTCGGGTACCGCAGCGTCTCTCAGCCTGGCTGACTCGCCGACTGTGACAGGGGAGGCGCGGCGACGCAAAGGAGGACGCGCACAAACAAAGACCGTGGCGACACGAATGAACGCGGAGACAAATGAGACCGGCGAGACCGAGAGATCAGAGGCGCCCCGACGCGCCCGAAGAATGACACCTCCGAGGAGAACGTGCCTGAAACCATCGACGTCGAGCGTCAGACTCAGCAAAGCTGAACGACCGAAGTCATCAACGTAGGGTGCCCGTGTCAACGAGGCTCTGTACGCCTTAGAAGGATCTGGCCCCTAGCTTGGGCTCAGAGGACGTAATCGTTCCTCTAAGGGTAGGTGACGTGGTGGTCCCTTCAGGATAGAAATAAAAGAATTACACTGACATTCCGATATCTAAGTGAAGGTCCATAGTGTTACACACCAAGATAATAAATACAGATTAAGTGAAGGTAGCACCATAATAGAAATTGGGTACGCAAGAAATCCTCACGTACGAAATTACAGGCTCATGCAACTTTAAAAGTTGACTAAAAAGTAAATCAACGAAAATTATTATCTTCGTATCTACTTCTTTGTCACCGACTGAAATAAAAAGACCCGAGGTTTTAGTGACGTCTACCACTAACGTCGGTACTTTAATTTTCTGTGAATGACGAACCTTCCTTTCAATACTGGTTTGATCTGTCGTATAAGTTTTCGTCTCTGTAATGAAACAGTTGCTTCAAAGTAGATCAGTTCCGATACCAAGAAGGTCATCGGTGCATACCTACACTCTCGACCTGATATTTCTTTCGACTCGCGGCTTCTTAACTACGAAAACTTGACACCACAACCTTTGCTGAGAACTCTCAGGCAACCTGACGTTCCTCCAGGTTGGTCAGGTAGGATTTCCTTTAGTCAGGACTTATAAGTAACCTTCCTGACTACAACTTCGACTTTGAGGTTATGAAACCGGTGGGTTACGTTTCTCGACTGAGTAAACTTTTCTGGGACTACCGTTTCTAACTCCCGTCCTCCTCTTCCCCTGTTGTCTCCTATTCTACCAACCTACCGTAGTGGCTGAGCTACCTGTACCCAAACGCACCTGAAGCCTTCAACCACTACCTGTCCCTCCGGACCGCACGAGGGACCCCACAAGTACCCCAGTGTTTCTCAACCTATACTGACTCGTTGACTTGACTTGACTTATTATCTTCGAAAACTTTTAGTGGAGAAATATACACTAGGAAAAGAATTAACAAGTACACAGGAAAAAATTTTAAAAATTAAAAATTGAAGTACACAAGAAATTTCCTACGACGACGACGACGCATCGGTGAAGTTAGCACAGACTGAGAGACGCTGGGGTACCTGATATCGGGTGGTCCGAGGAGACACGTACCTTAAAAGGTCCGTTCTTATGACCTCATCCAACAGTACGGGAGTAGGTCTCCTAGGCGGGCTGGGTCCCTGACTTGGGTCCACAGGACGTAACGTCCGTCAAAGAAATGGTGACCTGGCGGTCCCTAGGAGAAATTTCCTATGTGCGATAGATAAAAATAACGTTCGTCTGGAGACATAGACACAAAAAATTTAATTTTTTTTAAAAAAATAGTACAACTTGTTTAGAAGACATCTAATAGACTAGTAGTGAATGAACTGGACCTGGAAAGATTATGTCTACACAATTTTTTGGAAGGAGCGACACAAAATCTATGAAAGACTAAGAAACTCGAAAATGAAATACATCAAGTCCCAAAATACAATTCACGTATTTTCTAATACGAATAACATGGAACACCTAATAAAAAATCGTACTACGTTGTGGAAAGAAGTAGGATTGAATTTTTTTTAGGATAAACAGTAATTATGACATTCCGAAGTAAACTAATTGTATACGGGACTTATAGTAAAGGATCTGAAAAGAAAAATTGGAAACTTACAAGATCTTTTTAAAGACCTAAACCAAACAACAAGTACACCAAATTAGGTTAACCTACCAGAGACAGGAAATTATCCGTCCAACTAAGTTAAATATAAATAACACTACTGACGATAATGTAAATTTTGAGTAAAGGTGAAAGACCAAAGAGAAATAGTCGAAAACGAAAAGGAGAGCAAGAAGAAGAGACGGAAGACAACTCGATTGTGCCAAAAGGTACAAGAGAAATAAAAGAGGAGAAGAAAGACTAAGAGAACTACCGCAAAGAAAAGATATACATCTGAAAATGAATAAATAAAAACCGACACGACCCAGAAACAACGACACCTCCAAAAAACGATCGACACCGTTCTCCCCCGACGGGAGACCAACACCTCACGTCCGAAGAGTGACGTCACTGAAGGGCAACGCCTCGGTCCCAGGGTCCCACGCCCCCGAGTCGTCGACACAGTCCCCGAAGTCTCCAACGTCGAGGAGATCTTGTGTCCGAGCCCCCAACACAACGTACCCGCACCAACGAGGCTCCGTGCACCCTAGAAGGACCTGGTCCCCAGCTTCTCGGGCGTAGAGGGCGCCACCGTCCGTCTAAGAACTAGCGACTCGGTGGTCCCTTCGGGGAGAACTACCATAAAGACAAGAAAATCGGAAGTACAATAAAAAGTCCCGATTTCTAAAACAAATAGAAACTACAAGGGGTTAAAGTGTTTCTTTACAGATACACACCTAACTTAAAATAACAAGAGTCATGTATCTCTTATAGAAATTAAACGTCACTTTCACTTTCAGTGAATCAGTACAGGCTGAGAAACGCTGGGGTACCTGATATGTCAGGTACCTTAAGAGGTCCGGTCTTACGACCTCACCCATCGGAAAGGGAAGAGGTCCCCTAGAAGGGTTGGGTCCCTGACTTCGGTCCAGAGGGCGTAACGTCCGTCTAAGAAACGGTCGACTCGGTGTCCCTTCGGGCTCCTATGACCTCACCTATCCGATAGGGAAGAGGTCCCCTAGAAGGGTTGGGTCCTTAGTTCGGTCCCAGAAGACGTAACGTCCTCCTAAGAAATGGTTGACTCGAGAGTCCCTTCGGGCTCTGGCACCGAAATAAGTCAAGACCTCAAAGAGCACCCAAAGAGGAGAGAGTACGACAGAGCCCAGAGACAACCACGCACACTCTCAGAGTGGTAGCGAAGACAGACAAAGACAGACAGAGACAAAGAGACAGGAAGAAATGCCATAGTGGAACTGAATGAGGAACGGACGAAGAAGAAAAAAACGACACGGCCCAGAATCGACACCGTACACCCCAGATCAAAGGGCTAGTCCTCAGTGTGGACCCGGGGGACGGGGTCGTCGGACCTCAGACTGGGTGACCTGGTGGTCCCTTCGGGGAGACACGGACAAAGATCAGATCTGAAATAGATGAGTAACTCAGAAATTTAATATTAGTGGTATATAACAAATAAAAAGTCTAAAGGTTGACGAATAAGAAGTATGTGAGGACAAGAAATAAGTGATTACGAACCAATGGCAAAATAGTATAAAACAATTACGGGTACTCACTAAAAGAAGTAACCGGAAATTTCTCGGATTCGCATTACTCAAATTTTTAGGAAAAATAAATCAATATAACAAAAGCAAAGATTAGCTTACTTACTTACTTTCACTGGAAGGACTATAACTAAAAAGGTGAATCTCAAGTTCAAGGATTAAAGCAAAGGGTCCGAGGACAAAACACCCGTCGAAGAGAGAGGGAGACCATCAAGACGAGGACCGAGGAGACCGAGGGTGGGAGGCGTAGGGGTCTCGTTCGTTACGTCTCGGTCTGGGTTGTCTCTGGGGCTCCGGTAGAGTGTTAGTCCGTCGACTCGAGTCCAGGAGAAGTTTCCCATGCAGACCCAGAGGGTGGAAGGAGAGACCTGCAGTCGATACTTTGTTGCCTTTACAACAGTTGGCAACGCCGCCGAGAAGGGTCGGAAACCAAAAAGTGTTCCCCTTCGGGGTGAGCTCGGGACGGAAACCCACCTCTAGGGTAAAGACAAAGGGATGGAATGAACAACAACGAGTCAGCGGTTCAGTACAAGTTGAGAAACGCTGGGACACCTGACGTCGTACGGTCCGAAGAGACGGGTGGTGGCAGAGGACGTCAAACGAGTCTGAGTCCAGGTACTACAGTCACTACGGTAGGTTGGTAGAGTAGGAGTCAGTGGGGGAAAGGGAGGACGGGAGTTAGAAACGGTCGTAGTCCCAGAATAGGTCACTCAACCGAGAAGCGTAGTCAACCGGTTTCAAAACCTCGAAGTCAAAGTCGTAGTCAAGAAACATGAACTGTGATTAAATTTTATGAACTATAAATCTAAGGTGTACATTTACTATAGTATGTCATAAACAGAAAGAAAGAGACGGACTGAATAAAGTGTATCGTATTACGGGAGGTTCAGGTACGTACAACGACGTCTACCGCTTTAAAATAAGAAGAAATACGGACTCATCATAAGGGAATAATATATGGTGTAGAAGAAAAGTTAAGTATGAATCCAACGATGGTATAAGACTGTTGACGTCTCTTACAACGATACTTGTAGCCCCACACACATAGAAAAAATTATGTTGTTTGATCACTTATATTACTTTCTTTGACTGGGTGTCTCTTGTTTGATCTCAAACAGTCACCCCTCTTTCTCCTCTCCTCCCTTTTATATCCCCATCCCCTGAGTCTTCATGTTTGATAAACCATATTTTACTTGATGTCTCTATATAACATGTTGAACCCCTTATATCGGTTATG
The DNA here is from genome assembly GCA_006410555.1 of Capra ibex. Taxonomy (NCBI): domain Eukaryota; kingdom Metazoa; phylum Chordata; class Mammalia; order Artiodactyla; family Bovidae; genus Capra; species Capra ibex. Next base: position 56,431,745 of record SJYO01013871.1, on the reverse strand, counting down.
AAATATTATTTACATTTACCTTAAATATTGAAAATTTCTAACAAGTAGTCATTAGTTTAGTCAGCTAGGATTGTCTTTAGTTAGGACTTACAAGTAACCTTCCTGACTACGACTTTGACTTCGAGGTTATGAAACCGGTGGACTACACTTCTTGACTGAGTATCTGGGACTACGACCCTTTCTAACTTTCGTCCTCCTCTTCCCCTACTGTCTCCCACTCTACCAACCTACCGTAGTGGCTGAGTTACCTGTACTCAAACCCGATTGAGCCCCTCTACCGCTTCCTGTCCCTTCGGACCGCACGACGTCAGGTGCCCTAGTCTTTCTTAGCCTGTGTTGACTGACTGACTTGTTCTTGTTTATACATATTGACCAAATGAAACCCTGACTAAATGAGACTTTCATAGTGTTGTAACATTTAGTTGATATGAGGTTACTTTTAAAAGATTTTTTATTTTTTTTAATTTTAACACTTAGTGATATAACATATGGAAATTGTATATTATAACATATCGTTGAGGTTGAAGTTATTTTCACGTTTTTTTGGCGCATGAATAATGACAACACGAGACACCGTAGAAGTCGATATTGTATAAGTGTAGTTCAAACGTGCAGTGTCTGCAGTGGGATAGCACCCACGTCTTCCGAACGCAAGTGGTACGTATTGGACCTGCGGAAATCGACCATTCGTTGTCCGTCCTTGTAGTCACAAGAAACGGTGGGTGTAAAAAGGGTGGTCTTGAAAATTATTTATGTTTTATGTAACTGAACGTAAAGTAGAGGGAAGTAAAAAGAAGTAAACGTACATAGTTGGTCTTCGTCCGGCGTCCTTTTAAGTTTACAAACCTGGTAAATCTCTGACGTATTAGTCAAGAATTTACACGTTAGATGAACAAAAAAATGTCTTAAAAATTCGCCACTACCTCGACCACAAAGACCCCCTTTTATTATGTTCCTTTAATCTTCACATTATATAACTAGATAATATCAGTTTCTTAAGACTTGGTCGGTTAGCCTTGGATCGCGTGAAACCGTTTAAGGTTTGTCGAAAGTGCACCTGAAAGTTATCCCAAAACGTTAGATGTTAAATAACGACACGAGACCGAAAATTATGAAAAAAATAATTACAAGTTAAAAAGAGGACTATGTCCTCGAAGTGAGTAGTAAGAATTACAAAGACGTAATGAACCTTGACAGTCATCAGTAAAGGAACACCAATCTCCGTGTTTATCGAAGTCGGAAGGAGTCCCCCAGCGGTCCAGGATGGAGTGGGGAGACGTCCCCTTTCCCGGCTCACTTCTTGGTGACCCCTCTGTCGCTCTCCGACTCGCGGGTCGTCGTCGATTCTTACCGTCGAAACCCCCTTCTTTACTCGAGTTTCGGTAGGATCACCCATCGATAGCGGCTCCACAAACGTCGGACCCGGGACCGACTGACAAAGACCAATTTACTGAGGTGACGGAAGTCTACGACGACGAAACCTTTGTAACTCGTCTTATAAGTTCGTTAAATAAAAATAAGTACAAATGGGTTGTTTACATAAATAACTCGCGGGTGAGAGCCGGCCTATGAAAATACAAGTGATGAAGGATACCAGAGACGACCTCTGACATTCCTTTGCCCGTCCCAGTCTTGACCGTGCACCTCTCTGTCCCAGTCCTCGTCCCCGGCTGCCCTACTCTCGCCTACTAAGGACATTTCAGTCGCACTCGCGCCCGACCGTCATTGGGCCGTCAGCGTCTCGCGTACGCACCCACCCCCGACGATAGGAGGACACAATGGAACTCCAGTTCCGACTAAAAGCCACCTACTCCAGGGTCGAGACAGTCGACAGGTCCTCTTCTGTGTGGAGTGTGTCCGAGATCTCCTCGGAGTTCGGGCGTTTAGACTCGGTTTAGTAAGAACAGAGTAGGAGGGGCCTTCTTCCTAGGGTCCGTGGGCGGAGTAGGGATAAGAGGGTTGGATACTTTGGTGGATTGTGTCGACCAGGTTTAAATTTGGGGTTTTGAAGTTCGTTCCCTACCTCCCCTCGTCGTCGCCACCGGACCGCCGCAGTCGTCGAGGCTCCTCGAACAATCTCTCGTACAGTCTCGGGTGGGGCCCCGAGGACGCAGTCTAAGACGTAAGATCGTTTAGGGGCTCACTCAGGACACGCGTCAGTTCCTAACTCTTCGCGACTGGACCCCGTGGAGACACTCACCCCTCCCGAAGGGGCGACCGAGTCGCCCTTTCTTAGACGGACGGTGAGTCCTCTACGCCGAAGTCAGAGACCCAGCCCGTCTAGGGGACGTCCTCCTTTACCGTTGGTGAGGTCACAAGAACGGACCTCTTAGGGGTACCTGTCTCTTCGGACCGCCCGATGTCAGGTACCACGGCGTTTCTTAGTCTGCGCTGACTTCGCCAACGTGTGCGTGCGTACACCCACCCCTTGTTTCACGGGTAGAAGGGGGTCGAGGTGGGATGGGCGGGGTCCGAAGAGGTGTGTGGAGGGATTCTTGAGAAGGGATTATGACTGACGGCATCCGTCCCTCCCTACAACACCCTAGTGAGGTTCCTGCTCCACCCACTTCTTCCGGTAAGAGGTCCTTTCCGTAAAACGGGTACCATTTCCGGTCCGTCCTTCCAGTCCAAGAACCCTAAGATCGTCGACTCTCCCGACCCCACGTCCCTAGAGAACGGGATATTGATTCTCCTTAAGGACTGGATGGAGTACCTATGGAAAACAGGGTGTGTCCTCCGTCGGTGAGAATTGAGTCGCTCCGGGCCGACGGGTGACCCCAGTGGACCCGCGAAATTTTCACGTAGTAGTTCAGGGTGGACGTTTCCGAGCAAAAGTTTACCACCCCCTGCCCTGGGACCAATAATTGCCTTTAGGACTCATAAGTTTCACGGGTACAGCAAGAGTACCCAACGATCTCGACTTTGGGTGACCCCTTCCGTTTGAATCTTTCAATTTATATCTTTGGCTTCAATCCTTACGTCCCCGAAAGGACCCCCAGGTCACCGACTCTGAGGTGTGAGGGGTGCGTCCCCCCGGAGGCAAGCTACGAACCAGTCCCTCGGTCTAGGGTGTGCGGCGTCACTTCCAGGACTCACGGTGGCGACTCTGGGTCGTGGTGGTTTATTTATTCATGAATTTTTCGTTTCAATCTTTACGTTTTGGGAGTCGGACGAGATTGACGAAGGACGGTGAAGCCCGGAGAGGAAGGAGGAGGGGATTGAGGGGTAAACCGGTTTCGACCTCTGTCACTACCTCCCCTTCTCTTCCTCCGAGGTTTGCACTGCCTCCGAGGGTCCCAAGTCCAGGACGGCCGTCTATAGGACAGTGTGGACGGGACCGGTCTCTCGACCCACGTTCACCGTCCCGAAACACTACCCTTTTGCTTGGTCGGGACCTCCTTTGGCCCACACCGAGTGGGTCGGGGCCCGGGTCCCGTGGGGTGAGCCTCTGTTAGTCCTCTTGAGGCCGTCGACACACCGCGGGGTACGGGTACCAAGAAAAATTAGAAGCCGATAAACAAATAGTTTAAAGGAGATTGGGAATTAGAGGGAAGGTGTAGAATCGACAGTTCTCAGAGGAGACCCTCAGAGTGAAACGTTCAAGGGTAGGGGACGGACTTACTATGTTTAAACAATAAAACTGTAAAAAAAAATTGGCTAAAGTCTGACTTTAAAACTAGATCGATTCTGGTAGGGGTACCTTTTCTTTCCGTTTTTTCGTTTTACCGACAGACCCCTCCGGAAGTTTATCGACACTTTTCTTCTCTCCGCTTTTCGTTTCCTCTTTTCCTTTCTATTTTCGTAGACTTACGTCTCAAGGTTTCTTATCGTTGTTCTCTATTCTTTCGGAAGGAGTCACTAGTTACGTCTCTTTATCTCCTTTTGTTGTCTTACCCTTTCTGATCTTTAGAGAAGTTCTTTTAATCTCTATGGTTCCCTTGTAAAGTACGTGTCTACCCGAGCTATTTCCTGTCTTTACTATACCTGGATTGTCTTCGTCTTCTACAATTCTTCTCCACATAATTATGTGTCCTCTTGACATGTTTTTTCTAGAAGTACTGGTTCTATTAGTGCTACCACACTAGTGAGTGGATCTCGGTCTGTAGGACCTTACACTTCAGTTCACCCGGAATCTTTCGTAGTGATGCTTGTTTCGATCACCTCCACTACCTTAAGGTCACCTCGACAAAGTTTACGACCTTCTACTACGACACTTTCACGACACGAGTTATACGGTCGTTTAAACCTTTTGAGTCGTCACCGGTGTCCTGACCTTTTCCAGTCAAAAGTAAGGTTAAGGTTTCTTTCCGTTACGGTTTCTTACGAGTTTAATGGCGTGTTAACGTGAGTAGAGTGTGCGATCATTTCATTACGAGTTTTAAGAGGTTCGGTCCGAAATCGTTATGTACTTGGTACTTGAAGGTCTACAAATTCGACCAAAATCTTTTCCGTCTCCTTGGTCTCTAGTTTAACGGTTGTAGGCGACCTAGTACCTTTTTCGTTCTCTCAAGGTCTTTTTGTAGATGAAGACGAAATAACTGATACGGTTTCGGAAACTGACACACCTAGTGTTATTTGACACCTTTTAAGACTTTCTCTACTCTTATGGTCTGGTGGACTGGACGGAGAACTCTTTGGATATACGTCCAGTCCTTCGTTGTCAATCTTAACCTGTATCTGGTTGTCTGACCAAGGTTTATCCTTTTCCTCCTGCAGTTTCGACATATGACAGTGAGACGAATAAATTGAAGATACGTCTCAGGTAGTACTCTTTGCGACCTGACCTTCTTTGTGTTCGACCTTAGTTCTAACGGTCCTCTTTATAGTTAG